>MU392159.1:442946-521897 GCA_022578495.1 Nemania sp. NC0429 | reverse complement strand
TTCGGGCCCAAAAAATTTTACCCCCAATCTTTTTGTGCCAAACATCCTTCCCCCCCCCCCCCCCCCCCCCCCCCCTCAAACGCCTATCTATTTACCCGCTACACTACTTCCTCTTGTGTGCGACCGACGGGGAGAGGGAGGGGTTGTTTTTTTTCTGCTGCCCTCGTGCTCGCCCCCAAATTTACTAAGTACGCTAGGTACCACCGCTCCGTTTCGTTTCGTTCGGTACCTAGGTACTCGGGTATTGATTGTCAATGCTATACGCAAGAAGAAACCTTAAGATATAGATAGGTAGTCGCTGCCTACCTAATTATAGCCTATACGTCGCCGTCGCATTGGTAGCCCTGCCTTTCAGCTAAAGCAGCTAACCCAGCTAATATCCCATAAGTATCACTAGTGTAGCGAGGTCTGGGCGAGCCAAGCGCATCGAGATTCATTTTGCGCCGAGGGGTACAAATGCCTCGACAAGATAAGAAGATGAGAAAGTTAGTAGGTATGGGTAGGTATCTACCTACGGGTTGTAGTACGTATACCTACATGCATTTCTGATGTCTGCTTCAACACCCATATTGGCAGTTACTTTATGTACCTAATACAGGTATGGATGGTTATGGGTGTGTGCAGCATATGTCCGCCACAAAGCTCCTCCTCACACCGCTTCGTTGGCAAACCATCTCGCGAGTCCTCGAGACTGCCCGCCCGTGTCAGAGAAAGAAGCGGCATACCTACCCAGCATACGAAAAGCCCGACTCCCACCTGACCAAACTCCTCACAAATGCACAGTGCATCCGACTGCAAGCTAGGGGAGGGGGCCAAGCGGCAGATACGTACTTCTACTGTACTACGTGGAAACGGGCGCAAGCAGAAGATTCGAGCAGCAGGGTGATGGTGATAGTATAATCTGGTGGTAGATACCTTACTTGGGGTATCCATCTTGACACACGGAAACCAAGTCGTAGACTTAACACACGCATGCATGCAGCATGCATAGGACTAGGCCCGATCGCGCAGCTGCTTGTATCTAGAGCGGGTATAACGCAGTTTCAAGTACCTACTACTAATACTTACTTCGGTGCCTATGTATGTACTTACTTATGTGTGTGTTTTTAGGTCTATTTCCTTGGTGCCTAGGATGTACACAATAGATTACCTTAGGTATGCCACTCTCCTATATTGAAAGTCAGCCACCTCAACATAGCACCGCTTTAGATTGTCTAGACCAAATACACTGCAATTACCACGTTGCATACGTTGTAATTTACGGATTGGCAGCGCATACTTTGGCCGGGAATAAGCTGAGCCAGGGAGACATTAGAGTTATGCCATACCTGCAGCACCAAAAAGGCAGTGTAAGCAAATGATGTTTTTGCAGGCCTGGATTTGTCTTCCAGCTGAGGTCATGTAGGTACTTCATACTTTGTACATAGTGCAAATACCTTTATGAGGCAGATAGCATTGTGTACTCTGTTCTGTACCTCGACCTATGTTATAGTACCTAGATACATGGCCAGGTACCCGAGATAGCGTTGTTACACAGCGGCGGGTTCCTTAGCTGAACTGGCAGTCTCTTCGTCCCAAGTGATTAAGCAACCCTGTCCATCCATGTGTTGATGCATTAGACCCCTGTCTATAATACCTTTTGTGTGCTCTGTACTTTGCTCACCACACTCTACAAGTAGGTACTTGTAGTCTCAAGTCTCCACTTCTATGTACCAGGTTCTGTAAGTTAGTGTAGGTACTAGTGTGTAGTATAAAAGTTTATTATTGGGAGAGAGAAGAGAAGCGGGAACACAAAAACGTGTCAGGTGGGGTGATTAAGAGGTAGACCAAATTTCTCATTGGGCAAATATGATTAAGCCTTTCACATATCTCTAGTGTCCTACTTTGTATCAAAAACAAGATGGTGTTCAAGCCAACTTCATGTGTTAGGTAAGTATTTGGCTAGTTGACCTAGTAAAGGAGTATACCGTAGTTGCATATATATAGTGTGTGTGTGTGTATGTATGTGTGTGCATCCACAGGTGTGTGTTGTGTGTGTGAGAGAGAAAGCATGATTTGCTCACAAACTAACCGGATGCACGGGTGGTAAAGTGCCCAACCACACAAACGCTCTGCCTCATTTATGCACTGCTCTCACGATGCCTCCAACGCTTTGACCGCACACCGCACGCACTACACAAAGACCACACCATAACACACCACATCACATCACATACCACATAGGTAGGTACCACACACCACAGACTATTAAGTACACCACCACCACCGCCACTAACCATTGCCTCTATCACACCCACCACCACCACTACATGCCTGCTCTAGCATGAACTTACTTACTACCTACCAACTTAGTGTATGCATCGCCGAGGTAAGGCGATAATTTCCGAGTCATCCTCACCGTCGGTGTGCCCATACTGCAGAATGCATGTCATTAGTTACATGCAAGCAAGCAAATTTTCACAAGCTCATGTTGTCATCCGAGACCACCCGTTTCATTTTGCAGGAGGGTAAGGAATAGGTTCAAACTACCTAACCCCCCGTTGTCAGTGAGGCAGGTTAATTGTAAGATCTGCCCCAGATCATTTAGAACATGATAAATACATAGGAGCATGCAAAGTGGAGTTCCATAATGTTGTTCTAGCAACCCTATATCATAGTATGTAGGCATGCTATACTGTAAGGGCAATAATATAATTCCTCCAATGTTGGTCCCAAGGTGTTAGTTATCATGATCCAACCTCGGTCCTAGGCATGCATCCTTTGTTGTTTTTTTCACCGCCTACTCGTTTACTTGCTTGGCAGCATAACTTCCTATTACGTCAACCCTTGGCTGTTGTCATACGTGTTTGTCAACATCCATCTGCAATCCTGCCGCCCATTTTACCCACCTTTTTTTGTGGCCGCTTTTACAATGTTGCAGTGAACCTACACTACTTACCTAGCCTACAACCCCAAGTATTCCGTTATATCCGGTCCTACTTAAAAAGAAAGAAAAAGCTTGTCAGCCATCTTTGTTTAAACGCTTAGGTAATGGGTAGGTCAGCCCTATTAACAGAACAAGAAGGTCGGATCTCCAGTAAGCTTGCTATTAAGTGAGACAGGAATCACTTAAAACTTACCTATATTAAGACCCACGCCTGTGTCTTTAGCAAATTTAAGTCATGTAGATACAGATTGTCTAAAGCAAACTTTATGCCACTTTGGCTGCTTGCCGCTTACTTAAATAACCAAGAACTTATTACACAAGCAAATTGATTACGAGCTAGGTGTTGGAATTAACAAAAAGCATCTGCATATGTTGGCTATAGTGGCCAGCCTGTTGCCAGTGCTATAGAAGTAGGTGGCTACTGGTAAAACCTAAAGCTTAGGGAGTAAGGTATGTACTGCAAGGTTTATAAAAGCGTTTGGATACTTTGTACAGGTACCTCTGGAAACCTAGCAAATAGAGTACCTATATATTTAGTTTATAAAAAATTTTTTTAGCATTTTTAAAATATTTTCTTTTTTATTTTTTTTTATATTAATTTTATTAGTTTTTATTAGCTTAAAAAACTATTTTTAAAATAATTAATTATTTTTATAATATTTTATATAATAGCTAGCGATTATTTTTTAATATGGTTTTTTATACTGTTATTTTAATTTAAATTTTAAATTTATAATTAAAAGCATTTAGTTAGCGCTAAAATAAAGCTAACTATTAATTTAATTATTAGTGCATTTATAAAAAAAAAAAATTTTTAATAAAAATATTAAATTTTAGCTTAATTTTTAGCTTTAATAATTAAAAGCTGTTTTTTTTTATTAATGCTAGCATAAAAAAAATAAAACATTTAAATTTTAATTTTAAAAAAACTATAAAAAATAAAGCAAAGCTTTAATTTAATAATATAATATATATTATAAGTTAATATAATTTTATTAATAAAATAATAAAAAAATTAAAAATAAAAAATTATAAATTAAAATTTTAATAATAATAATTTTATAAATAAATAGCTTAAATTAAAAAAAAAATAATAAAATTTATTAAATTTATAAAATAATAAACTAAATTAATTTTAAATAATATTTTATATAAGCTAAAAAATATTTTTAAATTATTTAATTATTTTTTTTTAATTTTATTTTTATAATAAATTATAAAAAAAATTATAAAATAAATTTTAAACTTTTAAATTAATAGTTAAATTTAGCTTTAATAAAAAGCTAATTTTAAAAAAAATAAATTTTTAAAAAAAAATTTTTAAAAAAAAATTTAATATATTAATTATATAATTATTTATTATTAATAAATAAAAAATATTTATATTTAAACTTTTTAAACATTAAAATTAGTTATAATTTTAAATAAAATTAAAAAAATTAAATAAAAATACTTTTAAACTAAAAAAAAAAAAACTATTTTTAAATTAATTAAATCTTTATTAAAAAAAAATTATAAAAGCTTTTAATAAAGCTATTAAAAAAATATAGCTTAAAAAAGCGCAACTTTATAAAAATTTTATATAATAGTAAATTAAAGTTTAAATAGCCTAATATATTAAATTTTATTAATATTATTAGCATTAAAAATAAATTTATTATTAATATAAAAAGTTAATTTAAAGCTAAATTTATTAAATTAATAGCTAAAGCTTACTTTTTTAATTTTAATTTAATTTTTTTATTTTTATTATTTTTTAATAATTTAAATAATTTTAATAATAAAAAAAAACGCAATTATAAAAACTATAATAAAAAAAGCTAAAGCTATAGCTTTAATAAATTTTATAAAAAATTTTATTATTAATTTTGTTTTTAATTTAAATTTTAAAAAAAATTTAAATTTTATTAATTTAAATTAAAAATTATTATAAATAAAAAAAAACTATTTTTAAAAATATAAAAACTAGCGCTTTTATTATTTTTTTATTAAATTAATAATAAAAGTAATTAAATATATTTTTAATAATAAAATTAATTTAAAAAAAAAACTTATTTTTATATAAGCTATTTTTATAACTTATAAAAAAAGCTTTTTAAATTTAATTAAAAAAGTTAATAAAAATAATAAAATATTAAATATTTTTTTAAAAATATATAAAATAAATAATTAAATTTATTAAAAAAATTTTTAAAATAAATTTAATAGTTTTTAATATAATAAAAAAAACTTTATTATATTTATTATTATTTAAATAAAATTAATACGCTAATATAAAAAATATAAAAAAACTTTTAATAAAAACTAATTATAAAATATATTTTTAGCTGCTATAAAGTTTAAAGCTTTTAATTAATATAATATTATTATAAAAATTATAAAATAAAAAAAATATAATATTTAGTTTATAATTAATAAATTTAATAGCGATTTTAAAAACTATTAAAATAAAAGTTTTAATAAAAACAAAAGCGCTTATATAACTATTTTTAATTAAAATAAAAATAAAATAAAAAAAAAAGCAATAATAAAAATAACTACTAAAATAAAAATAATAATAAAAATAAATCTAAGCTTAAAAATAAATCTAACTTTAATAAATAAAATAAAAAAAAAACCTAAATGCTATAAATATAGTAAATAAGGTTATATTAAAAAAAATTACTTTTAAAAAAATAATTTAAAAAACTTTAACTATAACTAAACTTATTATATTAAAACTAAAAAATAAAGTTTTTTTTTAAATTAAAATAATTTATTTATACTGTTATAATATAAAATAAAAAGCTTAATAATTTTATTATTTTTTATAACTTTAAAATTTTTTTTAAAAAAAAATATAATTTTATTTTTAAAGCTAAAAATATTAATAAAATATTTTTTAAATAAATTATTATTAATATTTATATACATTATATTTTTATAATAGCTAAAGTATATTATATAATTAAATATAAATATAACGTTTTATTTAATATAAAATTAAACGTTAAAATTATTAATAATAAAGCAGACTTTATTTTAAGCACTATTATTAATTTTTATAAAAAAAAAAGTATATTAATTAATATTAGTAGCGGCTTAATAAAAATAAAAAAAATAAAAACTATTATTAAATATTTATAAATATTTAAAAATTTTAAAAGCAAACTTATAATTAAATATACACTTTTTATAGCCGACTTTTTTTTATAAATTATATTAAAAAAACGTTTTTATAAAAGCAGAGGCTATTTAAATAAATATATTTTAAAAAATAAAAACAATAATTTTTTAATTAATATTAATATTTATAAAAAAAGGTTTTATTTATAAAAATATAATAAAAATAAACTTTAAATAATAATAAAAAATATATTTTTAAATTATAGTTAATAAAATAAAGCGCTAAGCTTAGCTAATAACTTTTAAAATTTTAAAAATTTATTATAATAATTTTTAATTAATAAAACTATATATATAATAAAAAAAATATAAAATAAGCTTATTTTTTAATATTATAAACTATATTATTTTAATATAAAAAAACTTATTTAAATTATTTAAAAAATAATTAAAATTAATTTAACTATAAAAAAAATTAAATTTTTTTTTATTATATTTATAATAAAATTAAATTATAAAAGCATATTAATAAAAAGTTTATTTAAAAAATAAAATATTTAAGCAAAATTATATAAAATAATTTAAATAGTTTAAAGCCTGCTTTTATTTTTAAGCACTAATATTTTATTTTCTTTATTAATAATAATAGTCGAAATTATAAATTTAAGCTTTATAAAATAAAAAATAAAACATATAAAACTATTATTAATTATATAAAAAAAATTATAAAAACATTTTAATAAAAAATTTTATAGTTAAATAAAATAATATTATATTATTTATATATTTTATAAATTAATAAAAATAAAAAGTTCGGTATAAAAAGCTTTAAAAAATATTATAAAAATAAAGCAATTATTTTAATTATATTTAGCTTTATAAATTAATATTAAAACGGAGTTTTTAAACGCTTTATTAACTTTATATAAAATAAAACACGCATTTTATTTATTTAAGCTAAGCTTTTAATATATTTTTAAGCTTAAAAAATTAAATTTACTGTTTATATAATTATTAAAACTAAATAATTTATTTTAAAAAAAATGACTTTTTATAAAAAGTTTATAAAAAATATAAAACTTTTAAAAAATTATAAACTTAATTTTAATTATTTATATATATTAAGCTTATATTATATAGCATATATAAATAAATTTATAAAAGTTATTATAAAAAAACTTAATATATACAGCGCTAAAATAATTTTTTTAAAATATAAAAGCTTTAGTAACTATATAGTTTAATTAATTAATAACGGTAAACTATTATATATATTTTATATTATATTTTATAAATATTTAAATAATATAATTAATGTTTTTAATTTTTATAATGTTATTAAATCACTGTTATTAAAGGTATAAAAACGCCTTTATAAAAAACATTTAAAAATTAAAATAAAAATTAAAAATAAAAACGATAATATTATCGACGAAAATATTTTAAATAATAAGCGTAAATATAAACCAGGAGTTACGGCAGGCAGACCTCCGTGCACCTATACACCGCACACTTTTACGGATGTACCTATGTACCTGGTCTGTGCGCGCATGGCCCGTGCGGGGCAGCGCACACAAAAGCAGTATCTCGAACGTAAACCTAGATAAACCTTCTTTTCTCACTATTTTAGTATTAATATATAAACGGAATTTTAACTAAGAGCTTCGTTTTTAAAAAAAACACTAACTATAACACCAGGCCGGCTATACAAAGCAAAACCTAGTAATAATAAAATAAATAATAATATATTTATTATAACTGCTTTTAATAAAAATTTAAATATTTTTTTTATAATTAAAATAGCTTTTTATTAAAAAAAATATAAAAAATTAAAAAATAAAAACTATATAGCTTTAAACTATTAAAACTATTAAATTAGCTTAATTTAAACTGTAAATATAAAGCTTAACTGTTTTATAATAAGTTTTAAAAATAAAAAAAAAGCTTTATATTTAAACTATTTATAAAAGCTATTAAAAGTATTTAAAACGTTTAAAGCATTTAATTTAAATAAGTTTACGTTTTAAAAAGCATTTTTAAAACCGTATAAAAAAAGTGGCTTAAAGCTATTTTTATAAAAATCTATAATAATTTTAAAAAAAGCATATTTAAATTTATTAAAAAAAATAAAAAAGTTATAAAATATTTTATTAACATTAAATAAATATTATAAAATAAATATCGCTTTAATAAAAAGTTAAAAAAACGCAAAGCTAAAATAGTTATAAAAAGCTTTATTTAATATAAAAAAATTAATTATAAAAAAACCACTGCAATAATTATATATGCCGCCTTTTAAAAAGTTTTAATAGCTTTAGCAGCAAAAAATAATTAATATATAGTTTAAATAGACTTTATTACTATATATTTATTAAAAAACCTATATTAATAAATATTTATAAAATAATTTAAAATATTAAAAAAATATTTTAAAAAGTTTATTAATAAATAAAAAAAATATAATTAATTAGTAAAAAAATTATTAAGTTAATAAATTTATTATATAGTTTTAAATAATTAAAATTTAAATAATAATTTAAAGCTAAAAATTTTTTAAAAAAGTTCGGATTTTATTTTTTTATTTTAAATAATACAATTTATTTTAATTTAAAAATAACTGCTATTATTATATTATATATTAATAATTTTTTAATATTTTTTTTTAATTTTTTTTATTTATAAAATTTATTAAAAAAAGTTATAAACAAAGTTTTTATTAGCAAGTTAAGCTTTATAAACTAGTTTTTTAATATAAAAATAATTTAAAGTTTTAAAAATAAAATTATTATTTTTAATTAATTTTAATATATTATAAAAGCTTTTTAATATATAAATATAAAAAATATATAAAAATATATAACGTTTATAAATATAAAAAAAACCGCTTATATAATAAGCTATAAAAATAAACATGCTAATAAAAATAAAGTTTTTAAATATATTTTTTTATTAAATAAGCTTATATTTTTAATGTAAATAATAAAGCTTAATATAAGCTATATTGCTTTTATATAAATTAAATTTATAAATAACTTTTTAAAAAAGCATTTAGCTAAAATAAAAAAACTAATAAAATATTTTAATAAAAAGTTAAATTTTAAAATTATTTATAAAAAGCTTAATAAAAATTATTTTTATTATTAATATAATAGCTTTAGCTTTTTTATAGCAGTTAATATTATTTTATTTTTTAATTTAAAAAATATAAAATTAATAACTAAATATGCAATATTTATATATAAATGCTTAATATTATAACATTTTAAATTATAAAGTGTAATAGCTAAAAGCTTTATAAAAAATAAATATATTATAAATAATAAAGCTATAAATAATATAATATAAATAAAAAAATTTTTTATAAAATTTAATTTAATATTAAATAAACTAATTAACTTTTTATATAATAATATTAAAACTATTTTTTAATTTAAAATTAATATTATATTTAAACAAAAAAAGCATATATAAATAATATTTTATTATATTAAATAAAAAGTTTAAACAGGCTATATTAAATTATATTATATTAAATTAAAAAATAACCTTGCTAATAGCTTTATTAAACTTTTTAATAAAATAAAACATTAAAATTTTTTAAAAATATTAAAACTTATTTATTAAATAAAATAATAAAAGTTTAAAGCAGAGCTAGGCTTTATTATAACAGGTATATTTAAATAATTAGCTGCTAAAATAAGTTTATTATTAAAAATTAATTTAAAATTTAAAAGTTTTATAATTATATTTAAATTTAAAAACTTATAACCTTTTATTATATAAAAGCAGTTATAATATATTAGATTTTAAAAAGCAGAATTAAAAAATAAAATTAAAAAAATAATTAAATTAATATTTATTTAATAATTTAGAAAATCTTAGTTTAAAGTCTAGGCTTTTAAAAATAATTATTAATTTTAAATTTTAGTTTTAATTTTAAAGTGTTGCTAGTACCTGCCGGCAAGTGCTAACTCCGGGCGATTTTTTAATTTATATAATATTTAATTAAACTTAAAGCTTAATATAATTATTAAAACTATTATTAAATTAATAATATCGGTATTGCAAAACAGATTATATAAAAAATTATATTAAGTAAACATAATAAAAAAAGTAAAGCCGTGGCTAAAAAGTTTTTAAAAGCATTTATATTTTTAAATAACCTATTTAATATAATAATTAACGCATTAACAGTATATATATAAACCAGTGTTTAATTTTTATTAAAAGCAGTTTTTTAATTTACTTTTTTTATATAAAGTCACGGGATAACGCCCACGGCTTATCGCGACTGGTTTTATCGCCGCAATTAACCTACACTTAAATATAACTAGCGCACCCCACACCGCCCGGCAGAATTCTGGAGAGGTACACATAACTTCGAGACTGCTGCAGTACTTTGTTACTTTCTCTTTTTTTCTCTAGCTTTAGATTTTCGTATAAAATAAACCTACCGTTACGGAGCCCTGCCTTTAAAAAAAGTCATACCGTTACATATAATAACTAATAAAAAAAATGTTAGCTATAATAGCTAGTTTATTGCTAATGCTATAAAAATAAATAGCTACTAGTAAAACTTAAAGCTTAAAAAATAAAGTACGTACTATAAAGTTTATAAAAACATTTAAATACTTTATATAAGTACTTTTAAAAACTTAATAAACGGAGTACCTATATATTTAGCTTGCAGAAAAGGTTTTTAGCATTTTTAAAATATTTTCTCTTTTATCTTTCTTTTTTATACTAATTTTACCAGTGCTTACTAGCTTAAAAAACCACCCCTAAAGTGACTGATTATCCCTGCGATATTTTATAAAAAGGTTAAATATATGTAGATCCTAGGTATGTAGGTACTCAAAGATCGAGTCTTCTTACGAAGTACCACGTATATAGGTTTTACCGCCTGAGCTCTCCCTACTAGGCAACGGTTTACCCTTCGTCACTTGGTGTGGCAGGCCGTCTCAGGCCGTCTCAGGCCGAAAGATGCCCCAATAGTAAAATAAAGGATGCCCGGTGAGCAATGCTCACTCTTTATTTATTACAGCTAGTTGTTGCTGTTGTTATTGTATACGTTGTTAATTTCAAGCCCGATGGCCTTACCATGCCGTAGCTCGCGGTCTCGACCGCCAGATGCCTCCGAGCGCTCTAAAAAGGTGGTATTTCAAGTCCCGCCTTTATACCGCTTCGCCGCGCCCTGAAGCATTTGCTGTTCCGGTACCTCCTCCCGCAGTTTCAGGATCCCTTGTACGCGACTACTGTAAGTCTGAGCTGCCGAGGCGATCGATGGCCGCGAACGATGGATCGTTTGGTCGGCGTTTTTTGAGAAGGGAGAGTATGTTATCGATGTTCGTTCCTGAATGAAAAGTCTGTACCATGGCTCTATTTGGATACACGGATATGGGAACGTACCGTGCGGTAGGTTTGGTGCTCTATTGTGCGCAACATTGCGTGAATTCGAAGTTTTGTTTAACCATAGTCCTCAGAATCAGCCCATGAAAGTGACTGTCGAGCTTCGCCAGCTTAGTAAATCATGGGAAAGCCCAGGCTGAAAATTTAGTAGTCTCGTTTGGATATTTGTTTCCCAAAATTCCGATTAGCAAGGCCCGATAAAAACCCCCCTCCAAGCTGTCAAAGTCGCTTTCTGGGCTTTGCGTCTTTTTGAATTCTCTTAATCGTTGCTTCTCTTTTATTTCAGCAGTGCCCATAGCCTGTGAAAGCACAATCTTGTTGTCGTCAAGAGAAAGAGAGCCCGTTTTCCCTCCTTTTTGTCGAGCGACTCGGCTTCGCAGCTTGTCTTGGTTTTCGGGGTAAAAGAAAACATTTGCGATAGCCAAAGTCGATACAGTATCATCTCCAGCATTATCAGCCGAACCATTCCGATTACTGCCTTTGATATCTTTCCAGTGGTACCCAAAAGTTTGGAGCATAGAGACCCGCCTAGGTAAAACTTTAACCGAAGCTATTTCTTTTCCAATATCGCGGAGATCTATCCACGACGAGAAGTATGGCATAGCCCTTGGGAAGTTTTTCGATAAGTAGTTCCATTCGGCCGCCATCTCAAACCTAACAATGATAAAATCCGGATTAGGATCTGAGTTACTGCAGGATTGGATAAATTCGATGATCGCGGATTCTAAGCTGTCAAGATTGATTTTTTGTTCGTAGCCGAAGCGGCTTGGACGGCGGTTTGGAACGTGGCCTCGAAAGCGGATCAGATCCTCTCGTAATTGGTCGCTCAGTTCTATATTGAAGGTCACACTTTGAAGCTGGTATTTATCGTAAAAGTCGCTAAGGTGTGGTCTGCCGGGAATAGAAGGGTTAAGCATCATAGCCGTAGATGAAGCTGGAAGATACGTAAGGCCGACTTGGTGAAGTATGCGATTGGTTTCGTTTTCAACCGGTACATGTTCGGTGTCTAATGCGATAAAGGCCGATTTACCACCAGTAACAACCTTGTATAAGTTGTTCATAGTTGTAATCCTATTGTTGAAGAGGACCCGAGAATCCGGGTTACGTTTAAGCTGTTCATAAGTAGCCATGGTGGGTGACGCGTGGTGGACAGGCAGTGCCAGTGTTGGTGTTGTCGTATTTAATAAAAGAGATGGAGAAATGGCAACTGGGCGACGTGACGTGTATGTACGGCCAGTCCCTTATCTTTTATATGCGAAGAAGAGTGGTGCTATGTCAACTTTACCTTTTTACCCTCCTTCCCTAACTACATTTAACCTCTATACTACTCTTGAGCGTGACAGAATAGCTCGAAATTCTTTCGCTAGTCAGGTGGCCTGGCGTTTGGCCATGGATTATATTATTGACTACAATTTAATCCGGTTTTTACAAGAGTCACTGGCAACTTACCTTGTAAGATCTCTCCATTTTTCCGCCAGAGCCTCTCTGTGAGCCTTAAGGAGTGTGGGCACGTTGGATGCCTCGGCTGGCTTAAAGCCTCCCGCGAGATTACGGGGCTTGTTATTTTGGCTTCTCAGTGACGTGACTAAGGGCTAGGAGTAAACAAAAACAGCAACCACGCTAGGCCTTATTTGTGAAATGTGTCAAACCTAGAACCTTGTAGGAAGCGACTCGGGAGTCTTCGAAGCACCGTATGCCCCACTTCAGCACTTAGAGACGGGGCGAGGTACCTACCTCCACCCAAGTCCAAGTGTCTACAGTGCCTCTTTAGCGGTTGCCCCGCATCAACCAGCGCGGCAACCATCAGCCAAGGAAGGTTAAGCAGGGAGTCCAGGAAACCCAGCCAATGCCTCGTGATTTCCGTACTTCCTTACCTTAGTGCAGGGAGTTTCTTTATAATTGCCTGCAGTTTAGCTTGCATTTCCCTACCTACCTACCTTTCTCCCAACTACCCCCTACCTCGTATGCACCTACCAATGGCCCAACCATAATTTGACTCCCGTCTCTCTCTTGTTTATACCTATCGCCCTCCTGGAGGCTCCTCTTATACTATATTCGCAATACTTCGTAGGTACTTCGTAGTAGGACATAGGTATCCCTACAATCTTGTTAATCGCCCTCTACCCAAACCACCGGCTTCGCGATTCTCCCCCTCCAGCGCTTGGTTAAAGGCTCTTTTCTGCGACGGTACCTAAGACTTGAGATCCAGTGCTGAATCATCGCCACCTCACAGACAATCACCATGGTAAGGCCTACCTCACTAGCTGATGTCCTTGATATGGCCACTCTACATGGCTACTCTGCCACGTCCCTTGACCCCTCCTTGACCCCTCGCTGCCGCACCAGCTCATCTCATCTCCCGTCTCTCTCTTTGATGGCAGACTAAACACTCACAATTGGCTTAGGACGAGACTGGTCTGCCCCAAGGCTGGGAGGTGCGCCACAGCAACTCCAAGAACCTCCCGTACTATTTCAATACCGTCGAGAGAGTATCACGATGGGAGCCCCCGCAAGGAACCGACACCGAGAAGTTGAAGAAGTACATGGCAGTCCACCATTCAGCCTCGCAGGGCCCCGACACAGCACGTCCTAAGGGGAAGATCCGCGCCGCCCACTTGCTCGTCAAGCACCGAGATAGTCGACGACCAGCCAGCTGGCGCGAGGCCCAGATTAGCCGGACGAAGGAGGAAGCAATGATAATCATCAAAGGCCACGAGGAGAAGATCAAGTCCGGCGCTACGACGCTGGGTGAGTTGGCCATGTCTGAGAGCGACTGCAGTTCAGCGCGCAAGAGAGGAGACCTGGGATACTTTGGAAAAGGGGATATGCAACAAGAGTTCGAGGAGGCTGCCTTTGGACTTCAGCCCGGACAGATGAGCGGCGTAGTCGAGACGGCTAGTGGGCTGCATCTGATTGAACGTCTTGAATGAGCAAACACTAACGTCGCTGATAAAAGGGGCGATATAGGCTACTAAAAAAGGAGATAGGAAAAAGAAAAGAAGAGAAACGATGCTGGGTACTTCTATCATGCACAGCCAGAAGAGCGCCTCGCATGCTTGTTTTTCTTGAGATATACGCCGAAAAATACGCCCTCTGTTCATACATCCATGCTGAGCCCATCACCCACGGGTTCACGGCTACTTAGAGTTGTACCAAAGAGCAGAGGCAGATCCCGCCCCCGCGTCCACCAACAAACATCCCTTCCACGAGCCGTTTTGCCAAGAGGTGTGAGTTAGACTGATCAACGGGACACAGTCAAACAACTGCCGACGATGATCTTTACTAGTGCAACGTACATACTAAGTAGCCACCTCGTCCCGTGCTCTTCTGATCAAACCACAGATGCAGATGTAAGTAGGACACGATTCAAGTAAGTAACTCACGATTCAAGCAAGTAATTCTCGATTTCAAGTAAGTAATTCTCGATTTTTCAAGTAAGGAATTCACGATTGTTCTGACAATCCATAATCGGTCGTACCGTCATTGTCGTACTGATCATCAGGTACACATCGTTCCACACCCAATATCATATGTTCGCATCATGGCATTCATCATTTGCTCACGACGTCATCTGCCGAGTTTTTTCATATCATCATGGTCGTAGTCTCGTTGTATTTTCTTTGATTGGCTCCCATTCGTCGTGTCTCTCATCTCAATGTCAAGAACTGGATGGCCTCCGCCGCGCCGGGCAGCGCCGTGATTGCCACGGTCGCTGCCCCGAACATGATCATGGACAATGCCGAGTACGCCGCGGCCCTCGAGTCGCGCTCTATCAGGTACGCGGTGCCCATGGCTGCCGCATTGATGCCCACAGTTATGCCTGCTGCTACTACAGCGCTCTCCTCGTGCATTTTGTTTTGAGTATGATTGGTGTTCTTTGTCCCTACGTTGCCAACCGCAGTTGTCGCGTGGGATAGTGTGTAGCTGCTTGGCAGCATGGATTTTTCTGGCAGTTGTACTGAGCCGTCTCGCGAAACCCGATCGTTGATTCGCATCAGGGAGAGGAGCCAGTCTCCCGCCATCTGGAACAAGATGCCGCTGAAGATGGCGACGGTGCTCGTAAGTGTTGTGCTGCCGTCTAGATTTTCGATCGCCGGGACACCCAGGGCCAAGGTGGCAGATCGGCTGGCGAAAGCTATGGCGTCTTTTGTCTGCAAACCGAAGCCATGGCCTACGACCACGTTCAAGAATACATTGATAGCCGCCAGAGCTGTGCATGTGAAGGAGACTGTGCCTAGGCTAGCCCAGAGCTCATAGCGGTACTCGTACATCTTGAATCCCATGCACGCCACGCCGGCGTCCAGGAGCAGGCCTGCTAGATCGCCTGCGCCAAGATGAGCGGCGACGTCGTGGTCTCGCATGATGTGTATTATGCTCTCGGACAGGGAGCTGTAGTGGCGAAACTCCCCAATGACGGCGCCGATGTCCTTCCCTGTGTAGACCGTCTTCACCCACATGTAGGTAGTAGCTAGAGCCCACGTCGAGAGGAGAGGGTTGGCGAAAATGAGAATGAAGCACCTTAACCGGGGGAAGCGGAGAAGGCTGTGAGAGGATCGCAGTGACTTCTGCCATTGGACAGACAGAACCCAGAAGAGGGTGAGTGAGAAGGCCTCGAAGGGCATCACGTAGTGCGTGGCCAAGTAAACCGGGAGGCCAATGACTGTCATGAGGGCAAGCCAGATCCATATCGGCGCGGTTCGAAGCACGAAGTCGACTGAGTTGGTTGTCGAGACGTTAGGCACAGGGGCGATCTTCATCAGGGAGTCCTTCGTCGACAAGGCTTCACTTAGTGTAGACAATTGAGAGATCCTCTTGGGCTGTTGTCTGCAAGGTGGTGCTGGCCAGGCAATCGAGGGACTGGGCCATACTTTGTCGTTGCTCTCCACATCGTTCACGGTTTGCCTTGATCGTCGAAGTCGTTTCTCAACATGGCTACCTCCACACGCAAACAGAAAAGAGGCCGCGTAACTCGTGATTGTCGTGACAACTATCATTTGGCAACTGGGTTAGTTGACACATTCATTATGCAGGACTACCAGGTCTGGTTTGCCACCTACTGAAAACGCCAGCAAGCTTGGGGACATCCGAGGGATTGTTGATGTGGTCTCGAATAAGTAAGACGAAGAATGCCACGAAGCCGAACGACATGTGCCGTGTGATGAAGTCAGTCGGCCCCCGCAGGTGTCTGTTGTAGAACTGTTCAGTTGCTCCATTGACGGAGCTTGCGATGGCCACCGTGACGAGCACCAAGAGCAATACGAGTATCGATGCCGGGAGGTTGACTGAATGGAGATTTAGGGCTATCTGGGTTGGGACAACCAGCAACTGGATGGAGAGAATGAGTAAAAGCCCGACTGCAGCGTCTGAATACCGCTTGGTCAAGGCCTGCGTCTGTAGGCTTTTGCATAGCTTCTGGATCAGAGTCATCTTCATCTTGAAGGGTTCAGACAGTGGCACAAGTGCAAAATCGCAATAAGTCGGAGAGATAGATAAATATTCTTTGGGTATAGGGAAGATAATATTGTCAGAGTCCTAAGACAGCTACTGCTGGGGGCCTCAGGTGTATAAATCCACTTGTACTTGAACCGCGTTTGTTGAAGAGCCCAACCGAGAAACCAGCCAAACCGGGTCACCTCATGCCCAACGGCTCAGGATTTGGGCAAGACTCGTAATATCTGAGGACGAAGACATCGTGATCCTGTGATCACACAAGCATGGGGGGATTCTCAGGGTCCGGCTGTTCTCGCCCCCAATACTGAGTACGGATTCCCATACTCCTCAAAGTTCATTTGCAAAGGCATAATAGCTGTCATACCAACTCGAATATTGAGTAGATGGGAAAACAGAAGGAGGGTACAAACAATGGTTACCCATGCACAGCAGAGGGTAAGTCCGGAACATTTGGCTTGATATCTCTGAGAAGTTGCCGGTACTTGAACAACCATTACGTATTTGAATGACAATGGAAGGTAGCGGAGAAGACAGAACAGTACAGGCGTGTGGACTTGACCAGCAAACGCATTACCATTATTGGGCAACATCATTGGGAGAAGCCGGACTGAAGCAGATATCCAGGGGAGGGGCTATTCAAACGCGGCTCTGCTGCATGGCTGCGGGGAAGATCTTGTAGATTCCGATTTGTTCAAAAGACACTGAACAAAACAGAGACAAGATTGTTCTTTTATCTTCTAAATCTATAGCTTAGTCATAATATAGTAGTATTTTTAGTATTCCATTAAAGGTGAGCACACACCTTTTTCAACCAGCAGATATTGTTGGCTGCTGCACTTTCGTTGGACTCACAGCATAATGACCTTAGCCAATCACAGTGGATTTCTCAGCGTGCAAACACAGAAGATAAGAGCTAGTACAGACAACTTCCACAATTGCAAACCAATGAAGTGCGGTGGCAAGGAGAATCATGGGCATGCCTCTCCAGGCAATTTTATGGTTCTAACACTGGTGAGGTGAAAGGTCTTAGAAACGCCTTTCCTTTTTATTCACTCATTGAGGCCAACAACAGGCGGTAGAACACCTAGAACAAACAGACATTTCTAGAACAGGCAATTGAGAATAAGCATTGCATGGTACTTCGCATTGCGCAATTACATGATGTAGTACTTGGGCAGGTATTCCATTGGTCTCTTACATTGAGGCCACAAAATGCACAGTCAATCTGGAGTCTTTCAATCCAATGTACTTTAGGTACATAATGCGCATAGGTAGGTACCTTGCACAAAGTGCTGTCTTCTTACTACCTTAGTCTAAACTTAGACTAGTGGAGACTACGAAGAGGTGTACCCTAAAATACGCTAAAAATTCTAATCTATCCCTTTAACCGCCATTTCGGCACCAGTACATAAAAAGTGGAATAGCGGGACTGCTTATATAATGAATCAGCGCGCTCTGAGTGGTGGATCTTGCTCAGGAAATAGTTTAATTGGGTGTATGCATTTATACAAGTGCCCCGCTATTCCACTTTTTATGTACTGGTGCCGAAATGGCGGTTAAAGGGATATAAAGTTAGTAACCTAAGTACCCATGTACCTACATCTCCAATGTTTACTTTTAACATCGGCTGAGCTCCAGTTCCCTTACCGTCCTTTGCTTGTGCTTGCAACATTTAGCAGTCAAGCAGTTCATGTAACGCAACGTTTTCCTAGAGCCATAAACAGTACGTTGGCGTGTATATCCGAAGCTAGGCCCCGAGGCAAAAGGCAAGAGGCAACGGCTGCATTTCCTGCACGTCATGTCTGACAGGGAGAACAAGGGGGTCAAACCTCCCACCCCTGAAGAGCTAAATCAACTTCGGGCTGAGCTGCGCTCGCTGCAACTGAAAGGTGTTCCTAATGCGTTAGATGAGGATGCCATTGATAGAATTCTTCTTCTACCACCCTCTCTCTTCTACGAAGCTGTTCGCAATCTTGCGCTTGCCTTTGGGCCCCTGTCTTCATTTCCAGCCGTTGACAATCCGTTGTGAGTTCTCACCTACATTGCCTAATATGCTGCTAATTCGTTGCTAACCATGAAACAACTAGTGCTGCCATCACTCCCATAGATAATAAGCTCAAGTCTAAAGAACCTGGCCCCATCGTTGATGATGGTGCAAGTTTCCTGGAGGATGCCTTCACAGCTTTGGCTGATTACAATAAACTTCTTGAGGAGAAGGTATCAAAGTTCAATGTCCAGTCGGCCCGGAGTCTTGCTACCCTCAGAGAGTCTGCCGCCTCGGACCACAGCATGACGCCACTCCATGACGCGATCACAGAGGCAAGTCAACGTAAATTGCTTCACGCACAACAGGTATGTTTTCTTTTCTCTGTTACTACGTGGTATCCGTATCCCCCAGAGGTGCGACTAATACAACCCGCGGGAAGATCGCCACTCTAAAAGACTCGCTCGACCTTCATGATAAGGACCAGGGTCTGAAACTGGAAGGATATACCACACAGTTCTGGAATCATGTTCTTCTTCTCGACTGCTTCGATACGCTATTCCATGGAGGCGACACATCGGCGCCGCCACGGGTAACCTCGTCCAAGGACTTTTTGGACGAGTATGACAATGTAATTCAGCACGTTGAGCGTTGGAGACGCTTAGTCGATGTCGACCCGCACGAAGGCGAAGCCACTATCAAGCATGCCCGACATCATGTGAACCAGTTATGTTGTTCCTTTTGGTCTCTTACGCTCTGCCGCTAACTCAAACACAGGCTGGTATATTTGATAACTCATCACTGTCAGGTGCAACTAGCCACTGTGTTCCACGAGAGCCTTGTGGACAATGCTGGCAAATCAAATCACCAAGACGCCGTGCATGACGAAGCAGCGGACATCATCAAGGAGATTGAGTGGCTCTGGGAAGAAGTCATTCCTGTAGCGCACATGTCTGTCTCTGCCCAATTTCTCCGCCCTGTCTTGGCACATTTCAAGAACTGGGAAGACTCTAAAAAGTATCGCATGGCCGTTGTCTCAAACTATGTAAGCCCTCTCTTCTTGATTGCATTTGGTTTTCTCTGCTAATCCGTAGAAGACCTCTGGTGCCCTGAGATTCATGAACGATAGACTCAGTGCCGTGATTGAGAGAATGCGGCTTCTTGTTTATCATCATCAAGCTGCACAAAATGTCGCCCGGGTCGCCCGGGTCCGTCAATCGAAGGAGGCGTCCGGCTCCGTAGGTATGGTTTCAGGACAAGTATTCCATTCACTAGCGCAAAACACACAGCCGAAACGCGAGTATGCCACGGCCTCTGAGAATCTCCAGGCCTTCATGAAGCTTTACGGTGCGATCCCTATACATGTCGATGACCCGTTTTCGAAGCCGACGCCTTCGATATTAGAGGAGTATGTGCAGAATCGGGCTCACAAAGGTGACACTCTACTTCAAGACCTTCATAAGCATTTTGAAGCGGCCGCTAAGTCGAGTTTGACGGATCAAGAGCTAGGTGGAGAGCTGCTCCTTGACTCACTTCTGGCCGACAGTGCCGCGAGCCCCTTACACGTAGGAAGTGTGTATAAGGACACACAACTGGAGGGGTCGATCGCAATGTTAGAAGCTCAAGCAAAGCAGGTCCAAGGGATGTTTAAGGAGCTGAAGCTTGAGGGGCCGGCAACAGCCCCGGATTACGTGGCCCACGCATACAAACATACAGCCAATCAACCAGTCGCCAAGGTCGGCAAAGAATGCGTCCGTGGCCCCAAATTCGAGGAATTTGTGCGAAAATGGGCCCATTGAAGGTTGGAAGGTGAACGATACTGATTTTGCCATGTTTCCCTTCAGTCTTGTTCGATTGCTAGTGATACCCAGATAGGCCAATTGATTATGCTTGAGCGTCACTACTTGTATAAGTACTTGTATAGTGAAACATGAAATGAAAGTGAGTTTCCACCTCCACGGTGCGGTAGCACATTCTTGGACTATCCACGCGTGACTTTACGCAAGATCACCCTTGACATGCCTAACTCAATGTCTTGTTCTGTTCTTTGTTATTCTACATGATACTTCAGAAATTATTGCTGTACGCTATTTCCTAGAACGAACATGAATGCATTGTCCGTGATGAAAACGGAGTTGGGTTGGTGTCTCGGGTTGTCTTTGTCTTCCTTTGTCGGCCAATTAGCGACCACGAATACTCACTTCCCAACTTTTTGGCGAAAAAAAAAAAGAATCTCGTCAATCAATTTCTCATTAATTACGGCTCCAGGTGTACTATGCCGGATCCCTCCGGAAGTTGTAAGATATCTACGCAAATATTACCGACACAAAGTTGCCAGGCCACACAAGCCGCATCGACAGCCCCAATATAACACGACGCCAGTGCGGTTGCGAAGGGAAAGAGGATATTCTCTTTCTTAAAAATGGCATATGCAGTGAATGGCACCACACTCGAGACCCTCGAGGACAAGGTGACATCGACGGTGCACACGATTATAGAAATTGCCGTGGGGCTTGGATCATCTGTACGTGAGCTCAACTCGTTTAGAAAGCGAGGTCTTTCGGGGGGCTAATTTGAACGTGCCGGTTTGCGCACGAGGCAGCTCAATGCCATCGAGCGCAACAGTAGCGAGGCTTTCTGGTGGACTTCGTGGGCCCTCGCCATCGTGCTAGGCCTGTTCATCCTGAACCTGCTCGTCAGAGTCCGCGCACAGCTTGTCAAGCTCAACGACTACCAGTCTACGTTCAAGAAGATGTGGGCGGAAGACAGGGCCAACGAGGCTAGGATTCGGAGAGAGGAGAAGCGCGAGAGATATATCCAGCTGATGGATAGAGGACTGGATCCGCGACAGGCGGGACAAGCCGGTTAGTTCAATCACGATTCTCTGGTGAACGAAGTGTAGGAACTGGAGCGGTACTGGATGATAGAGGCTTACCTCAACGATCTAGTAGATTCGATAGGATCTGATCCCGATAGAGAGAACGAGGAATACCAGGACTGGGTAGCTGGAATGAGAGATACGCTGGGCATTGACTTCGATGATTGACATCTCTAGCTAGATGGGCATATTAGGTGTGTACATTGGGTGTATGTACGCTTCTCGATCGTATTTCTGGACAACTTACAAGGCATGATGTACTCACACCCGAGCATTGAGTCGAGGTTTGAACAAGCGCCTAGATTCACACGACTTGGTTTGACTGCCATCGCGGCATGCAAGAGAACGAAAATACTAGAGTAATTCAAAGCGAGATCCGAATGGAAGTCGAAGATAACGTGCTATTGACAAGGTTCACCGATGATTTGTGAAACACAACCCCCAATGTGATTGCAACCTGATTATTCCCGTTCGTTCATACTCAGCCCCGGGAATGTTTGCCCCCGTGCCATGGTTGCATGCACATCGACTCGATGCACTTTCGCAAAAGTTTCTCTTTCAAGATATATTGGGGTTCGTTTTCTCAACTACCCATTTGAAACCCGCGGCTACGAGAGGGTGGGAGGGCAACCAATAAGAAAGACTGAGAGCCTAACACAGCATTCAATGGTGCGTCGTTTCGTCCAAGTAGACACTCCTTATGTTTCAACTCTAGCCGACGGTAATTAGATAATAATTGATTTTTACTAAGGCTACGTCGATCTCCTAGGCAGGATTCTTCCTCCTGAAACAACCCGCCTCTCCATATCCCCGTGTTCCGGAGTCAAATCTTGGCGATAATGTATAAATGCGATGATGGTGGGGAGACGGACATCAGCCGAGCCTGGGGATGGCTCATCCAATCCGACATTGTTGATCAAATGCGATTCGCTCGCCGATTGTCACATCTTCCGTCTCGTAACATCGGACGAAATGAATAGTAATGTGTGTTAAGGCCAAACAATAAGCATAGCTACGAGTGCTAGTAATATCGTAGTTAACGACTTATAGAATAAGGAGAATAACTTCATTAAGGATACCTGACCCGAGAATATATAAGTTTTGTTTTGTCGCGGAAATAGGGGGGTTCTTTCGTCCTCGCTCTAATCTTCATACTCCATCTTGCTTCTTTGCCTGGCTTCGATAAAAAGCCCCCAGTTCATTTCTGTTCTACTATCAGTTCTGAGAACTGATTGCCCTGGTGGCATTTTCATATCACTCGACTGGACAGTTCTTTACCATTACTTTCAACCCCCATCAACAGCCGCTGAAATGCATTATTCATTCGGAATCGCGACCTCCGGCTTTCTTGCCATGGTATCCGGCCACGGTTTAGTTACCTCTATCCAGGGGGCCAACGGAGTCACCATGCCCGGCCTTAGTGGTAAGAAGATCATTATCTGGCTTGTTAGGCAGAAAGACTTTCGTCTACTAACATGTCTCATCAAGTCGCCGATGGCACGCCGCGTGATTGTAGCAGCAATGGCTGCGGCTCACAAGCCGATACTAGCATCATCCGCGACCGAGAGCTAGGCACAAACAAAGCCAGCGCCCTAGGCCGGACTCAAGGCAACGGCCCTGTTGACGCCTCAGTCATGATTACCAACTTCATGGATGGAGCTGGGGCTCCGACCAATAACGGCCCGGCATCGTCCAGTGGCATTGAGGACGATCTGTCTGGGCTCCAGGGGGCAACTCGGAACAAGCGCGGCGTGTTCGGAGACTTCTTGAGCGGCATTACGGGCAGCAGCAGCCGTGGTGGCAAGGGAACAAAGTCAGAGCAAGCGGTGGAGAAGAGCGTCGCAGCTTCTGCAGGACAGGTCAGTACTCTCAAGCCTTCTATCCCCCCTACTGGGACTATCTTGGGCATGAGCTGTTTACTCGAAGGCTTCTACTCCTATTGCGCCTGCACTCTCCCGAAGCCCCTGTAATTATTGACCATAGCGGTATGCTGACTCGAAATTGCAAAACCAGGGCGCGACATCGGGTCTACCAACATGCGCCGATGATGGCTCTATCACCATGACATTCCGCCAGATCAACCAAGACGGCGCGGGGCCTCTCAAAGCAGACGTAGACGCCACGTCCGGCGGTACCGACCCGGACGCTTTCGAGACGGCCGAAGTGACGCAGGATGTTCCCGGCCTAGCCATTGGCGGGCTTTCGCTGGCGACCAACACTGATTTCCCCGTCACCGTCCAAATGCCCGCCGGCATGACCTGCGAGGCCGCCGTCGGCGGCGTCGATAACGTCTGCATCGTCCGCGTCCGCAACCGCGCGCTGGCCGGTCCCTTCGGTGGTTCCGCGGCATTCACGCAGTCACCTGCGGCTAGGAAGCGCGCTCTTGCATATCGTTTGAAGAAGCGTGCTGAGGAAGGCCAGTACCAGAACCGACGCCTGCGCTAAGTAGGTAGGCAATTACTTGAGGCGAGGGGGAATAGGTGTTCAGGACCCCCCTCTCTGTCTATATAACAGTGTCTAGGGAATTGTGCCTTACACATCGCAGGCTTCAGGTAATCAGTGGGTGACTGGGTTGAATTTATATACTTGCAAGGGCAAGTGTACGTCATTCATTTATACGTGGACCAGCTGGTATGGTTCCGTGGGCTGACAAATGATTACTGGTATGGGTAAATTGTTTATATCAATAACAAATATAGGTGTGCAGAACTCCTTTTTAACACTAAGCATGATCATGCGACAGCTTGAATGAATATAACCAAGCCCCCTATTATACAATAGACACTGGTAGTATCTTCTGTAATATTCTGTACAGTTATGGGACAAGCTCGGAAGGGTTCAAGGAAAAGTAGAGTATCTGGAACGGGAACACATCAACATGTATGTTTGTGACGATAACCTTCTAAGACGCACAGAGCGGCGGCTTGGTACTAAAGTCGCTGTGCTATAATGGAAGTTTTAGTAATATAAACTTTGCTGAAAACTTGATTAGCTTTATAATAGGATGACTTTTTAAAGAAAATTTAACTAATAAGAGTTCCATGTGACATCGCAAGTTAACTAGATACCGCGGTTAAGCGATCTTGCGCGAAACTTTTGGCAAGTTTGCGGTACCAAAGCTTATATTAATAGATTTAAGCTTACGAATATGAGGATCACGATACAATAACGAAAGATGAGTCATGTACTCTTGCTGCGCTATCAACAAATACCAGGAATAATTCGACACCACCGTAGAGGATAGGATGATGAACTTTAATGCTTTCTGGGGAATTCAGGCTCGAAACTGCACGTTAGTTGCCATCCTATAACATATCTTTAAAAATGCTATGCGAGCCTCTTGCCTGGCACATTTTCATTTTCACATTGATGGTCTCAACCTTGAGCTGGAACTCTATTGAGACTTGCTTTCTACCTAGACATACTGCAGCTCTGTCTAGGTGTAATAGCTATATTTAAAGGCCCATCCGACTAGATTCTCTACACACAGCCTCTCAACTCACGCTCACACTCAATACAATAACCGACGAAATTCCCATGTCAACCAGTTTCTCCTGCTACCAAACGCAACCAACAGCTGTAACTTCGCTTCAGGATTCGATCTCCCCACTTCGATAATCCCATCACAGCAGCAATGAGGAGCTCGTGGCAATTATTCCACGTATTTGCTATTCTGAGCCATGTGCTCATGTGCGCTATTGGGATACACATCCTTGTATATTGCAACAATCTGGATCAGTTGCGAGCGAACACTTCTACACTCATAGGCGTAACGATACACCCCCGAGACTATCCCCAACTCTCTAAGTTCTTCTCGTTGGCTTATCTTTAATTACTCAGGGCGTACACGGCACAGGCATCCACTTATTATTGATGCGACTCTTCATGCCCGGAGGGGTCCAAAGAGAGAAGGCAACACCACTCCCAGCCTTCCGGGCTGGCTTCGCTATGTTACTGGCGTTGATCGCCGTGCTCCTGGATGTTGCGGTGGCTGTTATTACGAATTTGGTTGGGGATATTCCTCCTTGTGTAGTAAGCTCCATTGCTAGGTAAGTTGACCTAGGGCTGTATAATCTGGCCCTCCATCATACCGCTTCAGATTCATACTAACTCTGATAACTGTAGCGTTTTTGGATTTGTACTGGTGATTCGGGGTTTGGTGATCTCGCAGAATGTCGCACATAAGCCAAGACTCGACGTATATCTCGAAGCGTGCCCGCCACCATACAACCGAGGCGTGCCTTGAATAAAGCGAAGGAGGATGAAGAGCATGAGAGCCACTGAGAACATCTGGCATCCGAAAAATATTGAGGGAATTGATGATTTTCTTGTCCTTGTTATCATAAAACGACGCCGTCATTGTGGAATACGCAATAATACACGCAACACTGAACGTCGATACGAAGTAGCTACCTACTTACTTAAGTTACTACTGATTTATTTATTTATTAACTAAAGTACTTTAGGTACCTAAAGTAGGTAGCTTACGCCTCATTGAAAAACTCGCGATATACCGCGTACGAGGTTACTTCGCATGAGATACTTACCTACCAGTGTAAGGTATTCTAGACTGCCGGTACTAGCGGCTGGGCGCCCCTATGATACACATCTAAGTACCTACGGAGTCCCTGTAAGCTGTACCTAACTTGTAACTTACCGTCCATCCATCCATCGTCTTGCATCGTCACTACTTCATCGCCAAGTCGGTATTCATCGCCAATGGACTGTCCTGGCTTTCGTCGCTCCAACGGCAGAATCCCAGCCTGCGAACCGTGTAGGCGACGCAAGGTAGCGTGTGATCACCTTCGTCCAGCCTGCACAAGGTGCATCGCGCGGAGACAGGAGGATGCGTGTGTCTACCTCGACCATGAATCTCCAAGGCCTGTGAGGCGGCGCCGCCCTCTCCGCGCTGTGTCGCCCTCGTCGTCTGTTGCTACGCTGCCCGCCGGACGCCAGCCGACGAGTCCGGATTCCGCAACCTCCACGTCGGCCGGATACCTCGGTTTCACCAGTTTCTCGGCAGTGTTCCAAGAGGCCGGCATCCTGACCGGTGACGTGTCGAGCGCGCTGCCACTAGTGGACGGCGACGGCGATGGCGACGGTCATGGTGTCCGCCCCGGCCCTGTCTATCCTATGCCTGCCGAAGTCCGTGAGACCTGTCTGGCTCTGTTACAGCGGATCCCCGACCGGTCGAGGGCGACCCATCTCTTCCGCAAACAGGCGGGCCCCCTCGAGGGCTGGATCAAGTTCGTTGCTGAGCACCTCTTGGCGTCGCTCTTCGAAACCTTTGGACATTACTTGGGACGCGTCCGTCAACCTTCCCAGCTCGAGGCATTAGCCCACCAATTATGTGCCAACACGATGACGCCATTTTCCGATGACGAACCCGATTCCGAGAAGTGGATGGCTCAGTTCTCGGGCCAGAAGATGCGCTGGGAGTCCATTGGGATCCTCCTCTGCTTTTGGGACGAGGACAGCCCTGCGTCCAAAGCAGATGTCGATGGTTGGGTTTCCGCCGATAGGGAAAGCCTGGACCTCTGTGTGAGGCTCTGCAAACGACTCTCGAGAGGGAATAGCCTCATGTTATATCTCACCTACCGACTGATGGTGGCTGAATCGCTGTTCTCAGGCGATGCGAGTACGTTTTCGCCTCATAGCTGCTTATCCAGCTGTTTTACTACTGTTCCTTTCGCTTCTGCGTTAATCACGACATAGTAGGCCTTGCAACGTGGAGACTTCATGCTGAGGTGATCTCACTACTCACCTTTCTTGGCTTCCACGCCGAGGCAAGTAACTCGGATTATCAACCCAGCTTATCGTCCGAAATCAAACGAAAGCTATGTTCAGTTGTGTACATCTTCAATATAGTATGTGTGTCCTTCACAGGAAGGCCGCCTCTGATGAATAGCAACTATCTAATCACACCGCTCCCACTCGATCTCAAAGATGAAGACTTAGCATTGGACCAAGTGTCCTTGAGGAGCAAAGCCGACCGACTCGACGCACGAGGTTGGAATCAGGAAGGCGACCTCTGTTGCACCACAGTTATTCGAGCCTGGGGAATGCTTGCTTCGATCCGCGAGGAAGTATTCCAGATCGCACTTGGAAAAAGCGCCGGCTCGGTGATAAGCCATACACTCACGTCAGCTGCTTCTCCGTTTCCCGTTCCCCCTCTTACTCTGCTGACCGCAATAGGCTGCTCAAGAAACGCGAGTTAGAAACTGTCTCTCAGCTTCCACCTTCTCTGCAACATAGTCTTGATGACCTGGTAAACTCACGTCTCGACATTGTTGTGCTCTATTCAAGACTTGTACTACAGCTCGAACACCTGCAAAATCTCTTCTTCATTGAGAGGTTACTTATCCGACATGGCCAAGTGGATGGAGGCGATTTGCTCGCTGTTAGCTTCGAAATGGTGACTTACACGCTGTATTTCTGGACACACTTAGATCGCCTTTTAGCTGTACGGCGCGATTGCGAATGGCTTGTAAGATTCTGTCGGTGTCCTTTTTATGAAACGAAGCCGCTGATAGCTCTTAAGGTTATGTCATACGCTGCCCCTGCTGGTGGCATTCTTTGCATGGAGCTCCTCAAACCTAGGCCAGATATAGCGGAGAAAAACGGCATGAGCCGCTCAAAGATTGTTCAGAAATTAAGCCTTCTTGTCGGGTATCTTGACTGGGTTGATCCCTCCGGCCCCAATGGAAAGCTATGCCAGACCTGCAAAATCATTATCGAGCATGTCTTGGATCAGGCCATCAACGATGCGACGAACACATCTGCCCCGCCTCCCGCATTCCCCTTTCACTTCGAGGTTCCGGAAGAGCTAAATTTCAATTTTGATCTTCTTGACACGTTTGGATGGTTGCGACCGGAGTCATCTTAGATACTTTTAACACCATTTATTGTCTCCCTTCACCCGTCTTACTGTCCTAAATTTGCTACCTTTGCCTTACCTTCGATACAGCCGACTATGCGGTGAAAGCTTTTGCCAGTTCATCAGCCGCGTACTTGCCGAGAACTTCCAAATTCCCCATGCGGAGCATATCCAGGACCTTTACATCCAGGCTGAATGTTTGTTTCCACCACGACCGCAGCTCCATGGCTACGAGCGAGTCCATGCCTATGTCAGAAAGCCCTGTCTTGATAACGGCCTCGAGATCCCCCTCGGGCCTGAACAGAAGGCTCAGCACCTTTAGACCAATAGCGCAAGCCAATGTGTGAGCTGCCTCAGGTTCTTTTAGCACTGCCGGGTCCTGCCGCGCATTGCCGAGTAACGTCTTCACCTCGTCGCCTCTGACTTCCCCAGAGTCAGATCGGGCAGTTGCTGCCATACGAAATGCCGCCATGCGAGGTTCCTTACGCCAAGCAGAATGGCTCTCCTCGAGCTTCGTCGAACTTGTCGGGGCCAATCCTAGGCTTATACTGCAAGGATTCGTTGAGCCGGCGACAGGCATTGGATTCTCCGACGGCATGTTCATAGCCACGGTTAGCGCGTCCAGGATCACATTCTCATTCAGTTCGTACAGACCCATTGCTTTCATCCGCCGCGTAAGACTTTCATTTTCACTAACAGCCCCAATGCCCACAACTACTCCCAGGTTAATAATCGATGCTTTCTGGCCAGTCGAGCGGCGATACTGGCAGAGGGCCTCCATGAACGTGTTGGCGCTGGCGTAGTTCGCCTGACTAGGATTGCCGAGAATACCAGAGATGGAGCTGAAGAGGACGAAGAAGTCCAACGGCTCATTGTCGAGCAGAGTATGCAAGTTCCAAGCTCCCTTGATATTGGGCGCACGGGATTCGTTCCAATCATCCCACGTCATATTCTGCCACACTCGGTCACGGAGAACCATCGACATCTGCATCACGCCTTTAATGGGTCTCTTGCCTGCTGCTTGGATAGCACGAGCTGTATCATCCATTTCTGTGACATTCCCCTTGACGAATGTCGCCCTACAGCCCAGGCTATCCAGCTCACGCATCAACGATTGATGTTTCGGAAGGTCTCCAGCGCTCCTGCTCAAGAATATAATGTGATTTGCTCCCTGTTCTGCCATCCAGACGGAAACTGCACGCCCGATTCCGCCGAGACCGCCGACCAGGAGGTACGACGCGGCGCGGTCAAATACTGGCCTTCTCTTTCTAGGCGAGATGTCATTCTCAACCAACGGGCTTTGGTCTAGCGCCCTGAGTTGGACCACGACGTTCTCCGTGTGCGCGCTGTGTTGTATGTGGCGCAACGCGTCTTGAACTTGATCGCCACTGAAGAGCTTGGGGGTCACCGTAGGTTTCACAAAACCTTGTCCATAGTGATCGACAACAGAGCGGAGAAGCCTGAGAGTATCACCAATTTGTTAGTCATCCCCACGGTGAACAGGCTGGCTTATCTAGAAAGACAACGTACCGATTCATAAGCTCTGGCTTTTGAGATTCAATGTCATCAATATCAACGCATGAGTAACTTCTGTTTCGAAGGAAGACTCTCATATCCGATGCTGCATCTACGAAATCTTTCCTACCGACTTCGATCAACTTGCCGAATTCAGCCACGCACTGCCAAGACACATGCGACAAGTCACTCGTTAGTGAATTCAACACTATATCTACCCCTTTCGCATCAGTAGTGTGTCCAATGGCGTCAACGAATGATGGGTCCCTTGAACTGAAAATTCTGCTGCGCGGTATGTTGAAGGTCGCGATTAGAGACTCTGCCTTGGCATCGTCGTCTACCGTGACGAAGATCTGGGCCCCATACTTCAAAGAAATTTGAATGGCAGCGGTGCCTATATCGCTGTGTGCATGATGGATCAGTATGGACTGTTGACTGTCAGTATTGTGAGCAAGATTCCATATGCGTTACAGGACTTACCTGTCCAGACTGTAGGCCTCCTACATGAATCAAAGCATACAAGGCCTTCGAGTACGCTCTCCCTATTATAGCAGCCTCCTGAAAACTCAGGTCATCCGGAATTTTGACGCAGAGCATCGCGGGTACAGTTGCTAGCAATGACAATGTTCCATTGCTGCACACCATGACCCTGTCACCAACCCGTAGATCTTTAACCGCACAGCCGATGCGCCGAATAATGCCGGCACCTTCATTGCCGAAGCCGCGCCCGATAGACTGGTCGAGTTCAGTAGCCATGGCAACATCCTGCATTAGGCAATCGTTAGCATGCGCTTGTCTAGTGAAGAAGGGGTTGAACTCACCGTCCCATTTAGCCTCGACGAATATATCTCAACCTCAACTTCATCCCCATCAGGGGCCCGAGGCTCGGTCCTTGTCCATCCCAACTCGGCGTGTATTCCTGTCTTGCGTAACTCCAACCGTGCTGTGTCGCCCTCCGCGCGTACCGCTAGTTCATCCGCCAAGTCGACAGGAAACCACCGACCCACCATTACCTGGTTCTTGCAAAGTGCATACTCGTACTCATTGAGCAAATACTGTTGCTCGGAGGCTTCATCCTCTCGGATCTTCTCAAAGATATCAACAAGCCTCGTGTCTTCGAAACCACAATCGGACTGGATAACTGCAAAACGAATACCGGGGTCTGCACGCAACGTTCTCGACAAGCCAAGAACCTGGGCATATCGTGGATCTGTACAGTCAACAGGCGAAAGGTGCGTCAGCCATACCAGGTTGCGTGTACCGATATGTTCCAGAATGGTCCTGAAACGATCATACGTATTGGGCGTTAACGAATCAAGGAAAGGTTCGTTTTTATCCAGTAACGAGATTACGTCCGTGTTGGGCTCGGGATTTTCGCTGAGGCCACGATGAAATACGCGATAACCCCCTTTACTGAGCTCTTGCGAGATGTAGCTTACATCTTCCTCGCAATCAACCGTGAGAATCGTAACCTCCTTGCTAAGCTCCTTGTGTTGTTCCGTTTTTGCTACCAATATGTTGTTCACCTGGAGAGGCGCTTCTATATCCGCCTTAGCAATGTGAGGAGGCATAAATCCAGCATCTGTGAGCTGGGCCTTCCACTCGTCCATGGTACGGTATGGCATTCTTCCCAGCCACGTATCAGCTGGATTGGTCATGGAAAATATGTCCAGACTCAGAACGAGATGAGCCCACTTGCATGATCGATCAACTTCCTGTAGGATAATGCGGCCATCAGGAGAGAGGAGCCTCCTGACATTTTCCAAGCTTGCCTTGACATCGGGCGTGCGGTGGATGACATTAGTGGCAATGACAATGTCGTACTCTTTCCCACCAAACCCCTGGCTTTCCAAATCTGCGCTTATATCCAGGACCTCAAATTCCAAGTTCCTGACCTCTTGGAGCTTCTCCTGGACAATTGGAAAGAAACGATTCGATACGTCCGAAAAAGTATACTTGGAGTATAGGCCATTGAGACTAAGCAGGATCTTTCTGGTCGCTGCTCCTGTGCCGGCACCAAGCTCAAGAACACGAAGGTTTGGTCTGAGATGCTTCAGATGACCCAGCAATGAAGATATATCAGACTCATTAATGAACTCCTGGAGTTCATTAAGTTCGTCATCATCATAAATATCAGCAAGATTTCTCTTTTCTGAAACGACGTCTGGGACGGAGGCGGCGACGTTCAGCATTGCCGAAGCAGCACCCGCAGCTGGGCTACTCTCAAGACTCCTCGCTAGGGCACGAATATGATCCATGATCTGGTCTTCCCTAAGCTCAGCCCATCTCTCTGAGAGCGACCCTATAGGTGACGAAGTGTGTATCCATTCTTTGAATCGCTTGTGTGATGGTAGCGTCGCTTCTATGTCTGCCAAAGCCCGCCGTAAATAAGTAATGGAGAGCTGGCCCAGATTTGCCAACCTATCGGCATACGCAGATCGGGTGGTAGACGTTGGAATGAGAGTGTCGTCAGCGAGGAAATCGATGTGCGGCGCCCATACACAGCGAGCAGCAGCATCCTTGTTGTCAACCCTTGATTCGCCTAGAAGAAGCAGTCTCGCACCCTTCATGCGCAGACATACCTCTCCCTTAGCTACGCATTCTCCGCTACCAACGACTGATCCTTTTCCAAAAACCGAGGCTGTAATGCTACATTTCAAGTCGGAGCGACAACGAGAGATGTCTAGTTCATCGATGCTTGTAGCTAGCACTTTGGAACATCGACGAGTGTGCCCCATTGCTGCACCACAAGCCAAGAGCTGCAGTGCGGCATCGAGAACAGTAGGATGGAGATGGTAATCAGAGTCGCTGCTGTCTCTGCCATGGTTTTTGATAGTCGCGGTGGCACGTTCAGGACAACGCGTTGACGTTCGGATATCGTCCAGGCCTTGGAAATGGTACCCATAATCCACTCCCAGGCTACGTATAGCGGTGTACCACTTTCTTGAGCTCAGTTCTCGGGGCAATTCACCACTTTCTTCTTCTACACGGCCTAGATTATTATCCAAAGTCGTGATCTCCCCCACACAATGCTTAGTCCAGACGCCCTCGTTGCAAGATGAGATGCTGAATTCCCACCATCGGCTGTCCGATGTCTGGGTCAATGCCCGTCGTCGTAGACCTGTCACCAGCTCTATCGGATGGTCTTCGCTGATAACCATAGCTGTACGGACAAGAAGGTTGCGAATTCTGAAACCTTGCTCCGCCCCAACCGTCTGTCTTGCAGCTTCTCCAGCCATAGCGACATACGCCGCGAAAGGAAACACGATCTCATCTTCGACCCTGTGATCACGTACCCACGGGGCATTTTCTAGGTGGAAGAGATTTCTCCATGCTGGCTCTAAATCTGTGCTCTCCCGGGCTCTTGAGCCTAGGAGATCGTGGTGGCGGTGCTGCGCGTGTCGCCACTGTTTGGTGAGTCTAGTTTCGTGCCAGTGGCTATTGGCTCGGTCAAATGGGTACCCGGGGAGCCCGGTAAGGCATTGGTGATCTTTTGACGAGTAAAGGGTTTCGAAGTCCACCGGAAAGCCGAGGCAGTGAATCTTTCCGACTGCAGCCAGCACTGTCTCGGTGCCGCGTTGGCCGCGCACCATGGTTCCGACATACTGATGTTTTATGTTTGTATTTTCTGCCATGATTTGCAGGAGGGGTCCTGCGAGCGCAGTGTGTGGGCCGACCTCTACAAACAGAGCGCTCTGTCCCAGTGCGTGCTGGGCGATTCGAGAGACAGCGCTTCGGAATAAGACCGGGCACTCGAGGTTGCTTCTCCAGTATCGAGCGTCTAGAGCCGTCTTTTCTGACAGCAGATCGCCCGTTACACTTGAGAAAAACGGCTTTCTTACCCGACTCTTCGGGAGACCAGAGCTGATAAGAGCTTCGTATTGATCACCAATTTCGCTCATATGATACGAGTGATAGGCCTTGTCCACTTTAAGTAATCTCGTGAGGGCATCAGGTCGAGCTTCATTGATATCCCTGATAACTTTCTCGACTTGATCGGAGTCTCCGGAGATTGTAACGCTCCTGGGCGAGTTATCGCAAGCGATGGTGACGTTGGGAGCGAGGTACTTCTGGGTCTCTTCCCACGACATACCGACAGCAGCCATCGAACCGGCTCTCTTCTGCCCGTTCGCTATAAGGCCGCGGTAGAAAGCAGTTGTGATGGCTTCTTTGGCTGTCAGTGCACCTGCGGCATACGCTGCTGCGATTTCTCCGCTGGAGTGGCCGACAACAGCATCAGCATGGATGCCAAAGCTGGCAAGAGTATCGACGAGAGCAATCTGCACGGCGGTGCAGATTGGTTGCGACAACTCTGCTTCCCCGAGTCTACTGGTTTTGGCAGGCTTGCGTAGTTCCTGCTCGATAATCCACTTTGGGCTGTCATCGCCTAGCATAGCAAGGAACTTATCCAGGGCTTTGATGGTGCTGCGAAAAGAGGTGTTTTCACGAAACAAATCTCTCCCCATACTTGGCCATTGAGCGCCTTGCCCAGTGAATACCATGACGATATTCAGATTTTGCTGCACTGTGACCGCCGGGGAAGGACGGCCGACTTGATCCCTATTCCCCACGACGAAGGTACGGTTTGGGAGATGCTCTCGTCTGTTTGCCAGAGTATATGCGAGATCCGCGATCCGCTCTGGGTGCTTGGAGAGATAGGACTCGAAGTTCTCTACCATCTTGCCCAGAGATTCAGGCGTGTTCGCCGAATACAGGAGCAACTGAGGCGAGTGAGATGCTTCTAACAGTTCTGTACAAGCACCGTGGCTGGCTGCCGAGTCTAAAATTGCGTGTGCGTTGGTACCTCCTATCCCGAAACTATTCACGCTGACTCTGGCTAAGCGATCCTTCGGCCAAGGTATCGCCTCTAGAGGCACTACCAACTTCCCTTCCGCAAACGGTATGTTGGGATTGGGTGCGCTGAATTTGATGTTAGGGGGAACGGTTCTGTTCTCCAGAGCAAGGACCCCTTTGATCAACGAGGTCAGCCCTGATGCCCCTTCCGAGTGGCCCACGTTTGCTTTGACTGAGCCGATGTAAATGCCGGCGCCGCCGAAAACTTGGGCAATGGCCTTAGTCTCGGCAGTGTCTCCCGCCATCGTGCCCGTGCCGTGGCATTCGAAGTAGGCCGTCTGTGACATATCGGCAATACCGGCGCGTCGATAGGCTTGTTTGATGAGGGCCTTCTGCGCATCCATGTTAGGCGATGCTATCCCCGCCGATTTGCCGTTGCTGTTAACCGCCGTCGCACGAAGCACTGCCCGAACAGGCGTCTTGTCACGAAGAGCATCGCTCAAAGGCTTGATATACACGGCGTTGATGGCCTCGGCACGGGCGTAGCCGTCAGCATCTGCCGAAAACACTTTACACGAGCCATCTGGTGAGAGTACGCCCATACTCTCCATCTTGGCCGTCATGCTGGGCGTCTGTTGAGGACTGAGAATTAGAGATTAAGTACCCTTAATGATGGGGGGTGTTCAACCCATGCATATGGTGTTTAGGGACCATAAGGAATGGAACTTAGGGGCAAATTTTGCCAAACTAGGAATTAAGGGACTCAGAGCTACTTACCATTATAAGACTTGTGCCGCCGACGATGGCGGATTTACAGTCACCGTTGACGATGGCAGCGCAGGCGGCATCCAAGGCGACCAGAGCAGCCGAGCAGGCCGTTCGAACCGTTACGCTACTCGTTGTTAGACGTCTACAAGCTAAAACACGTCGAACTAGGATTCATACCTGGGTCCTTTCAAGCCCATCTCGTACGACACCCTATTTGCCAAGGAGAAGTCGCTGGCTCCAAGAACACGGTAAGCACCGTACTGCTGGGGATCCGATTCAAGCATCTCAGCCCAGTCATCTCCAAAAGTTCCCACGAAGACGCCTATGTCTTCTCCTCGCCAGTCGGCCTCCCCTGCATCAACAATGCATTCCCTCGCAACTTCGAGCAACTGTCTTTGCTGAGGATCGCAACGAGAGATCTCGTTGGGCGACATGCTGAAGAAAGACGCGTCAAAGCCACTCAGATCATCGTCCAGAAAGTAGCCGTAAGGGGTCCTGATAGTCCCGCTCTTGCCGGAGGTTGAGCAGTAGGCATCAATGTTGTAACGCGACTTGGGCACCCGGACCTTGGCGTCCCCTTTGGAGAGCAGAAACTCCCATAGCTCTAGGGGAGACTTGATTCCGCCGGGAAGCCGACAGGCCATACCACAGATAGCCATGGGCGTGAAAGCATGATTTCCAGGTACACTGTCCGCTTCCGAGAGGGGGTCAAGAGTTTTCTGTGTCCCATCTACGCCTTGGTAGCCTTTGACCGTGCTGTTGAGATTGACACCCGATTCGAGTGCAACACTTCCATCATCTGTCACTATTCCGTTGAGAGAAGCCATTCTGACGTCGAACGATTGGACTTGAAATTGAAATCTGAGAAATAACACCAGATTGAACCCGATAATTCTAGGACTTCAAACTTCGTCTCGATATAGCTGATTGCAAAATTATGTGCGAATTACGAGATACCTTATATCCTTTCCCGACAAAAGTTACCTCGCCCATTGGCCCCAGTACACCACTCCAGGGGTGATTATCAAGCTACTTAGCGGATGCCAACAAAGTCGGTCTCAGCTAGACATCACCTGCACCGCGAACCGACCAACACCAGCCGCGCCAGAATTGACAAAATTTCTAGGACTTTTAGACGGAGGGTGCATTTAGTTACATTATTACCTCCTCATGCCTCCTGTCTAGTTGTCGTATTTCCCGCTCGAAGATATCTCGTATAGCTGACGTGCATAGCATGCCGATCCAATGACACAGCTGCCTTTCGAAGTCGTTCGATTTGTTTTTAACTGCATGTGACCGGCGCATGTACTCATAATGCCGCAAAGAATGACCTCTCTCGGTATTGCCAAGATCGACGCTCACTCTCAAGGAGGCTCGTTCGGGATGTCTTGCCCTATCCACTTACGAAGCGTTATGAAGCTGCAAGAATCGGTTCTTATGAGGCTTATAGCGTTACCCACCATAAGATATGCACAGCTGTGGCAAGCATCTCGTAAGATCACGATTGTCACACCTCTCAGTAGGCTGTGTGATCAATAAACCCTTCAGGACAATGCAACGCAGCTCGTCATATGGGCCGTATATTGCGAAGACAGATATGGTGGTTAGCTGCCTTGATGCATGTTGCAACACTATCGGATACTTCGATTTATCTGAACCAAGACCCCATTCATTTTCCTACATTCCTCTGACTGTTGAGAAAATCATATTTGGTATCTTTCCTATCTGCTGAACAGAGAATCTCTATCTTTTTGACAAATTAAATAACAAACCCCTTATTATCTTGCTATCCCCTAGTCTACACTATGGCATCTGTGAGCTTGCTGGCCGGGTGGCATCTCGACAACAAGCCAAAGGCACCAGCGCTGCACGGAGCATCTGTTTTCTACAGAAATCTGGAACAAGTTCTCGATCAGCGTCGAGCAGACGGCACAATCTACAAGATACCGAGAGGTGTCGTGTCAGAGGATGTTGTTGACCTAGTCACAATGGATTTTCTTTCTCTGACTCGGACTGGGAAAATGCGATCTCTCTTTCTCGAAGAAGAAGCCAAGCATCCCGATTTCAAGCTCCACATGGGTGCATCACGCCTGATGGCTGATAGCCCGTACTTCTCGGAGACTGAAGACGAAGTAGCCGCGCTCCACGGGGCAGAAGCGGCGCTGCTCTTTCGGTCGGGGTGGGATGCGAACAACGCCATCTTGACCGCGGTCCCCCGACCCGGCGATGTCATTTTGTACGACGAGCTGGTGCATGCAAGCTTGCATGACGGGATGCAGCTCAGTCTCGCCTCGACCAAGCAGTCGTTTAAACACAACGACGTAGACGCCTTCCGCGAGGCTCTCATGGGGATCAAGGAGAATGAGCCGCTGATCCGAGATGGCAGTCGCTGCGTCCTCATCATTGTAGAATCTGAATATAGTATGGAGGGGGATATTACTCCATTGGCTGAGCTTGTGGGCATCTCTAAAGAGATCTTCCCTGATGGTAACGCCCAGTTCATCATCGACGAAGCTCACTCAACTGGCGTCCTCGGCAAGCAAGGGAAGGGTTTAGTCAGCGAACTCGGCCTCGAGAAAGAGATAGCAATCCGGATGCATTCATTCACCAAAGCTCTCGCGTGTGCTGGCGGCGGTAAGTCTTCTCCCCTTTCAAGGTACCATTATCCGGCAACATACTTACCCGGTGATACGCCAGCTGTGGTACTCTGCAATGAGACCGTCCGTGCGATGTTGACCAACTTCGCCCGTATTCTCATCTATTCGCATCCTCCGCAGTTTGGCGTGGTGGCCTCGATTCGTGTGGCTTGCAGCTTTATGAAGTCTGGCCAGATTGATCCTGTACGTCCAGTCTTTTCCAAAAAGCAAGTCCTAGTTAAGAAAAGAAGGGACTAAACAATCCACAGCTGCGTCTCCAGCTTCAACACGTCGTTAGAAAATTCTACGATACAATTACATCCCATGACGTCTTTGACGAAGCGTCCGAGGCGGGTCTGCTGTCCATCCCGGCTGCGGCTGATTACGAGTCGAGAGATTATCTCTCCCATATCTCATATATCAAGACCCGTCAGCGCTACAACCAGTATCTATACTATCATCTTCAGCTGCGCGGATTCAAAGTCTTAGCGGTCGACTACCCGGTCGTCCCTAAGGGAACCAACCGAATCAGGCTGGTGTTCAAAGCTCATCACACTGATGCTCAGATCGAGGCATTCGTGGAGGCCGTCTGTGAATGGGCACGTGAAATGCTCGAGATTGAGGCTAATCCAAAGGGGAAGGACAAAATCCCGAGCGCTGCGAGACAGGTGTTTGCCTTCCGAGATACCTTAGCTACCAATGGCGACCTGGCTTGAGAGCACAGGTCTCAATCGTCGGATACTGGTGGTGTACCTTCGTGTAGTACTTTAGGTGTGTAGCTCAAGCCATCGGAATAGGCAGATATGCAGGACATCAAGGCGTGGCTCTTCCTCAGAGTATTATCACTATTAAGCACTGTAAATATGCACTGCGAGAATTCTTCGCGATCGTGGCTGCTTATTCACTATATGCACTCAGTCATCAGGGCCTACGCATGCACGATATCATACCATTGGTGTCTCCACCCCTTTGTATGCTCACGCTACCACTGCGAGTCTCCAGATGAATATGCTGGAGTACTACACGAGCCCACGGCCGGTCCAGCCCTGCTTTGCAATTATAATAAACGATAAGTACCCCCCCTTGAAACCAAGAGGGAAGATATCGCGATCGAAGGGACATTCACCAAGACAACTGTGTTCTTGTATATACGTTTTAGCGAAGGGAAGAAAGCTGATGTTGACATTGAGTGTGGCACTAAGTAGCAGCCGCATGACCACTCTTCCCCCCCTGACTGATAATACGGATGGCTATGACTCTTTTTCCGACAGAGTAGATTGCTCCATGTGCTGCCGTCCCACATCCTCGGTCTCGATGGATAGATTCTTGATAAGCAAAGAGGTAAAAAACCCGAGGCTGCTCGCGGCGGCCAAGAAATACCACAACGTGCGCATCGCGGCGCTGTACGCCATTCTTATGCCGTCCCTGAGCTCGGGGGAGATATTTACGTCTCTCAGGCTAGGAATAAACCCGACCGCATTCGCGGAATCGCTCAGAAGCGCGACGGATTGCGGCAGGGGGCCGAGAAGGGCAATGTACTTGTCAAAGGTATTGCTGAAAATCGTGGAGCCTACCGCCAGCCCTATCAAAGCCCCGAAGAGACGAAAGGACACCAAGGTCCCCACTGCAAGGCCTTGGTCTTCTACCTTTAACGCGCTTGCCTGCATTGCCAGAGCCGGAACGACAAAGTGTATTCCCAAGCCGATGGCAGCCAGTACCTGGAAGCCTGCCGTCTCGGCGCGAGAGAAGCTATTTCCCCAGAGGGCGAAAAGTCCTACACCCAAGGCTACAGCGGCCCATCCGACCCAGAGCTGCCATCGGTAGTGGCGAAGATGCTCGACGGCGAAGCCGGAAATGGCGGTGAATCCTATGAGAACGCTGCACAGGGGCAGAATGGAAACAGCCGCCTGTAGCGGGGCCTGAAGATAAACGGCTTGGAAAAAGAGCGGGAGGTACAACAATAGAGGGTATAACACCAACCCATGTATGAAGCCTCCGAGGAGGGTCCCTACGGCTGTACGAGAGTGGAATATGCGGTACGGTAAGACGGGCTCCGCGGGCCTTGCCTCATAGATGCCGAAGAGCACGAGGACCACGAAGCCAACGACCAGTGGAAGAACGGTGCGGACGGAGGACCAGGGGTACAACGCGCCACCCCAGCTCAAGGGTAAGGCGAAGGCCGTACTCCCGACGGTGAAGAGCAGCATCCCGATCCAGTCCAGTCGACGCACGCGTGTGAGCAACGACCCCTCCACGGGTTTGAGACGGAGTGCATACGCGGCCAGTCCAAAACTGATGGCCACTAGAGGCAGGTTGATCCATCCAATATACCTCCAGCTGGCATATTGCGTGAACAGCGCCCCCAGAACAGGCCCGAGAATGGAGCCGGCGGCAAGGGGGACGGAGAGGAGACCAATCCAGAGGGGCCGCTCTTTCAACGTCGTGATGTCGCAGATCAATATCTCGTTGAGAACATCCAAACCGCCCCCACCGAGACCCTGGATGAGGCGCCCCGCGATGATGACCGCCATCGAATGAGCGGTGGCTAAGACGATGGAGCCGACGAAGAAGAAGAGGAAAGCAGCGTTGAGCAGGGGTTTCCGGCCGATTATGTCTGAGGCGCTGACGTACAGGGGTTGGGTGACGACGACGGCGAGCAGGAAGGTCAGATTGGCCCAGAACCCGTCGAGGCTGGTACCATGCAGCTCTCTCGTGATCACCTGTCCCTGTTGTTAGACCGATCGGGGGGTTATAATGCGAAGAAGAGGAGGAGGAACTTGGGGTCCACGGACAGGAATTGCGACGGACAAAACAGTCGAGTCTAGAGACACGAGGAGGACCATGATGACGAGGGAAAGGAAAGCGAGATAGAACTGCAGAGGCTTCCCTCGCCGGGTCGACAGGGTCTCGGGCCCGCCCTCCAACTGGCTGGATGTGCCCGAGTCGCCCTTCTCCGCGTCATCGACCATCTCGCCGTGTTGCCTGGACTTCACTCTCAAGTTCGCGATGTAAATACCGACCAGACACTGTTGTAACTTGTTGGGGAGTGGCTGAGAGTTGCTGGGCGCACCAGAGGAAGTCTTTGATTTAATTAAATCGCATTCTGTAGCGAGATATCAAGTTCCATCGCCCTTTTATCCATGTTTTGACATTTTCTCAACTTGGGGCGTATTGCTCGGCAGCTTCGTTCGGGAGCGCGAGAGCAGGCATCTCGGGAGCGAATTCTCGGCAGCGCCGCAAACCTCGGGAGCTGCAGCGCGCTTACGGTATACCCGGCTGCCCTCGGAAACAAGGGCGGATTGGCCTGGAGGATAATACATGGTCAATGGTCCAGGAGAAGTACCTGTGATCCATGAAGCCGAGATGCAATATGGGATGACGGGCGCCCGAATGATTACAGGCATGAGCAACTGGCCTGCCTTGATTAGTCCTCACCGACTACCGCATCGTAATGTTTTCGTGATCGCGCATGTAAGCGGACGAACAACTCGGAACCGCCAGTTCATAACAGCATAACCTACCCTAGAGTAGCCTTGGGTTAGAGCATTAGGCGTTCTTATCTTTCACCTCCCCCTCTCCAGGGTGATCGCTGATCTATGGAAACAACTTCGTATCGAGAGGTTTAAAGAAAACGCGTACCTAAGCGGCAAGCCTATCCCAAAACGTGAATCCAAGAACAGGACCGGGACTTCTGATTGGGTCAATTTAACTGACCTCATTTGGATTAGAACATTGCAGGAAATTAGCTATAACTAAGCCCAATTGAGCACCTAGCTACTTTTAGTAGCTGGGTAGGAATTCACAGTCTATTTACCTACGCAACCATCACCTCGCAGTAATACTGTATACCCACTCAAGTATCGAACTCGCACCAAACGCTAGCCAAAAAGCCTACGCTCCCCGAAATACAAGTACTCAAACCAACGAGAAGTGTGTGTGCCTGTGATATGCTGTAGATAATGATATACTAGCATGCGGGTGGCTCCTTGGGGTCATTATGCGTTGAGGGTAGAGGGCGACACCTCCTCACCTTTGCCGCCTCCTTAGGGATGTCCGGGGCGGGTCGAATGTCACGATTGTGTCGAGTTTCATTGCGCCAAGTTTCATTGTGTCGAGTTTCATTGTGTCGAGTTTCATTGCGCCAAGTTTCATTGCGCCAAATTTCATTGCGTCGACTTTCATCGCGCCGAGTTTGATCGCGTCGAGTTTGATCGCGTCGAGTTTGATCGCGTCGAGTTTCATCGCGTCGAGTTTGATCGCGTCGAGGTGTAAGATAGTAATCCGTCATAAAAACTGTGTCCATGCTGGCCTTCGCCAGCCTGTTTAAAATTGGAAGAGGTGTCGTGTCTTGTGTGCTACTTGGTGACTGCTTCATGATGGGCACAATAAATCGTCCACTTAATCCCCACCGTGTTTTGCTTGCGTTCAGCAATTTCTCAAGTTGTCTTGCCTTCGTCGGCAAACACCATGAGAAAGCCTCACGTATGCGGGATCCGTATTCAGAGTCCTTATTGACTCTAGGGTCTGCCCCCGCTTTGATAAAAAGCTCAGTGAGGTCGGCCCAGTGAGCGAGTGCTTCTGGTCCGGGGTGTGTTGCGTGACGGAGATGGTCCGAAGCTCCAAGACAACGTTCCCAAAAACAAGACCACGTCGACACCCCGTCGAATATAGCGTTTGGATCAGACCCATTTTGCAGTAAGTGCCGTACCATCACCCCCGAAGGAGCCGGGTGCCCCTTTGCAAAGAGTTCGGGAGCGCAAAAGGAAGGATAAAGCCCACACTCTGAAACGACAATTCGAAGAAGCTTCCCGTTGTCATGACCCCAAATAATATTTCGGCCAGTGGAAATTTTCCCTGAAATGTAATCGTAGAAGTTGTGAGTTGCTACAAGAGTTAGAAAAGACACAGGCACAGGTGACTTGGCGGCGTCGACGCATTCAGATGCCCAATGACGCCCTCTGTCAATAACTCGGCCGTTAATGCAAGCAGGATCGCAGGAATATACCATATTGACACATCGTTCCAGTTCATCCAAAAGCTTCTTGCGCAGAGGATCGCTGGAACTAGAAGTCTCTGCCAGATACTCCAGGGTCTGTTGCACCAGGTCATTGACTAATATATCATGCTTTGCCCTCGATCGGTATGTTTTCACCATCAGTAAGCACGACTTTGCTAAGGGAGCATATGGTTCATAAGCCCCAGCCATCTCGTCTACTTTTGCTTTGGCTTCTCTTGTGTCCAAGTAGTCACGGACAGTCCGGTGTAGGTAAGCTACTTGTCGATAGGTTGACGTAAGGACGCCCGACTTCTCTGGGGGCTGCTTGTCAGCCATGAGTTCAGGAGCTTTCCGTTGTGAAGAAGAGTTTTGAGGTGGATATAATCTCCGTGCCGAGAAGGATGGGGCTTCATATTCACTCATATCCCATTCGACATCGACGGCGTCGTTTCTAACCGTGGCAGAAGGACCATATGCCGTCATGCCGGAGGACCTCGCATATTCTTTGCCCTTCACCTTCTCTTCCATTTCTCGTTTTTCGCTATAGGTGCTTGACGGGATCTCGATCAAGCCCTTACAGCGACTATTCAGCCGTCTTCTAACAGTTTCAAGTCGGGCCAATGCCTCATCATCCCTCATAGCACAAATCTGGTCTCGATCAAGGAGTTTCTGAGTTGTAATGTCATCGTCATCGGCAAAAGACAATCCAATAGCTGTAAGCCTACCCTTAGCGGCAGCTACCAGCCGGAACAACTGCCCAGCATGAGGCTTGTAGAACGGGTCAATGCTATCAAGCATCTTATCGTAAAAGTTTTCCAAGTCTACGGGAAGTTCTTCCAATCGGCGCTGCAGATCCGATACCCGATCGAAGTTTGACAGCCCGGCCAGGAGTGACCTGACAACCAAAGTCACCCAGAGGAAGACACCACGCGACTTGATAGCAACGCTCTCGATAAGGGTCGAGGAAAACTGTCGCTCCCGTGCCTGTAGTGCCGTAAATCCAGAATTTCGCTCGAAATGGAATGATGTGTAAGCGAGTATATCGGGATATGTCAAATCCTCAAGCATTAAGCTCGGTCGGCGTGCAAAGCTTTCCTCAAAGATGACCCATGGGCGGCTAGACACACACGCTTTGACATTGGGTGAGGCCACGGATTTTTTAATTAGCGAAATAAGCTCTTCGAGGCTGCCGTCGAATTCATCCAACCCGTCCACAAACATACAGATTTTATACGTCTCCTTGGCCGCATCGATAAGATTTCTGAAAGCGCTCGTAAGTTCCGCAAGCGTCCAAGATCTGGGGTCATGGCCGAAAAGAATCCAACGGTTCCAGCGCTGTGGAAAAACCCGCCGTATCAACTCTGGATGCTGTCCAAGTGCATCATACAGAAGAGACCGAAGGAGTCCTTCCTGAGAACACTGTATTTCAGCTCCCGAGTTCCAGAAGTAAAACCTCATCAACAGTACTGGTAGGCCTTGCCCCCATGTGGCCAGTAGATTAGCGCATTGAGGGCTATCAATGATGAATTTCATCAGTGTAGATTTTCCCGATCCGGCTTTCCCAGTAACCCAGTACAGAGGATCATCGCTGGTTCTGAGCCACGCAGAAAAATCAGACCATCTCTTGTTTTCAAAGCCGTGTCGATATTGGCCTGCGAAAACCCATCGAAACGTCTCTTCATGTGCTAAGGCAATTCCATGCTCTCGCTCGACTTGACTGTGGAATTGTAACTGCTCCAGAAGCAGTGATTGAAAGTGGGTATTTCTCTCCTCTTCTGTCATCTTCAAAAGGATAGCTGAAAAAGATCGCGAGGCTGCCATCGTTTGTACATCATCTGCACTGCTCTTCCGGATAGCCTCAAGCAATTCTATTTTCAGTCGGTCTACAGCTGATTCTGGTTTGAGGTAACTTTGCAGCTGATCGGTGATCAAGCTCACTTGTTCCCTATATAATAAGAAATAAAAGTTAATAAAATGGTTATAACAAAACGGTTATCCGTTATTGCTGTACCTAAGTGATACTATGAGAGCTGATTGCATGGCATTATGATGCTGATTTAGCCTCAGCCTCAGACCCTCGATTCGCGCTTGATTCCATATTGTGCGGAAGGCCTGCACCAAGCCTTTCCACTTGCCAGGTCCCGCTTTCAGCTTTTGCAAGCCCTCGAGTAGCTCATGTGCTATGTCGTTACACGATGAAGCTAAGGCGGTAATGGGATGGATGTTGCCTGACTCACTCTGAGAGCAAGCAGATTTTGACAATTGGTCTTCTATCGAGTTTGAGATTCGATCGTTCAGGTCAATCAGATTGCACGTCACAACCTCCAGATCGGCAAATTCCACGGTGGTTGAGCTAGAGGATTCAGCAACCTCCCTGGCGACACAAATAAGCTTGGAAGAGAAATCGATAAACTGAATGACGGCAGCCCCTAGTCCAATAGCAGATAAGGGATCCATGATTCCTGGTACTAGGCTAGGCTAGATATCTTCTAATCCGCTGTTCTTTCTGCCGCAATCAATATCTGTGGTCGAATCACTGATCGCATCCAAGCTCCATGCTTCGAGACAAAATCTTGTTGCCGGGGGGTTTATGTGGTGATAAAAAAATTTGATCTCCGCAGCTTTCAGCCTGGAGAAATGCCTTGGAGAAATACCTTGGAGAAAGGAGGGTTACAATCAGGCGAGATACCACCACCGCTGCTGGCCATTCGCTGGCTATACCGTAGGCGGAGGCGCAGCAGCAGCATCATCTTCCCCTATGTGGTGTCGCTTGATTCGCGCGCCACTGGCATGGGATGTGAACTGTCGAGATAAGGACGCCGCACGGAAATATCTGGGGCTATGTAATGTTCAAGCCACGGTAGGCCAAATCAGCCAAATATATAATATGATGGTACATACAACAGCTAGACGCTGGCAGGGAGGCCCGTGCTGACGTCGTCAACTCCAAGCTGTAGAACAGCCGCTCCTAAAGCCTCCCAGAGCCGTGCATCGCAAGGTTGTGGAGAGATCTGTTTTCTATACTCGGGCTTTTTAGGAAGGAGGTATAGCTTGCTCAATGGGGTATTTTCAGCTGCGTCATTACTACATTAATCTCTGATCGCTCAGACAACATCTACATGAAGATTGATTATACACTCTGCAGGCCAGTGCCAAACGTACAGCCTAGCAGGGACACATATTCAACATCCAACAAGCCTATTGATACAGGCAGAGCTCACGACCGAGTGTTCACGAAGCCATGATACTCTCACCTCCATCCTTGGTAACGCGCCGTCTAACCGTCACACGGAGTACGTTATGGGCAAGGCGCTTCGGCGTGGTGCCCGCTTTCCCCTGCTTTAGGTTGACGACGGCGTTTGGCGCAAAGACCAGGGCCTCGCCCGTTTTCAACTCGACGATCTGCGAGAAGAGCTCGAAGGTTGAGTCCCCGTTGGATTCTAAGCCCTTGAGTCCCGACAGCTTCTCATCAGCGGCCTCTTCCTCGCCATCTCGCCTCTCAATGTATTGGGCGAGCTTGGCCATCGTGGCGGTACCAGCGAGATGGCTACGGAGCACGCGCATCCAGTCGGGCGACGTGAAGCGGTGGACCACGGTCATGCTGCAGAGATCCAGAAGCTTCGGTGAGATTGAGGGCTCCTGTGTCGAGATGATGACCCGGGTACCTAGATGCCTCTGTAGCCGTATCGTCGCTAGCAATGTGTTTGTCAACGTGTCGCACTCAGCCGAGTCGCCCATGTACTTGTGTGCTTCGTCAAGTGCGACAACGCGGCCAATAGCGGCGCCTTGCTCGAGGAAAACAGAAAGGCAGATGTTGAACAGTGAGCAGGCCATCTCCGGTGTAACACACGGACAGGAGAGGTCGACGATTGTGAGCTGCCCTGCCTCGGGAGTCCACGACGTGCTGGGAAGTACAGGGATTTTAAAAACGCCCCCAACGGGCGTTGGCTTCTTGGCCAGGAAGCTTTCCAACGTGTCAAGACGCTGTTGGAGCGGAGCGAGCTGCTCGGGCCTCCAATCCTCTTTCATGATCCTGTGCCGAAAATCGGAATAGCTGAATGGTGTACTATTCTGCTGCTGCTCAAGTCGCAGATCGCGGAGAATCCTTTGCACCACATGCATGTAGAGAGGCATCGTGCCAGACCCCACAGCCATCAGGTCCTTCATACGCTTCGTGTTCAGGTCTGATTCGTTGAGGCGCAGCTCCTTGACTTGCACATTTGGCAGACGGGCGTATGTTCGCTACATCGATTAGCTTCGGGTTGCAGGCAGGAGCTGGGGGTTCTCATGATACCTTCATAGTCTGGAGATTGGTAGGTGGGCACAGAACGCGGACCTTGACATCGGGATGCGAGGATAGGTAGGCGGCCTCGCAAGGCGCGGTGCTGATGTCGGAGACAAAGGTGTCGTAGTGGAAGAGCAGGCCGGTCAAGGGTCGCGGGAGGTCGCTGACCTGAGTCTTGATCAGACAATTCTCGAGCATGCATGACAGAGTATGGCTCTTGCCCGAGCCCTGGCTCCCACAAATAAAGGCACTCGACGGCGCAGAAACGTTATAGAACAATCTCGGGTCACCCGACGACGGGTTTATTGAGATATCGCCACACGAGCCAAGAAGGCCGTGCTGCGAAAAGGGCTTGTCAGTGGTGTGTCCGTGGCCACCAGACTTGTGCATTTCACGAGCATGTCGCAGGACCGGGCGCGTGAACAGGGGAGCGGACTCGAGCTCGCCGAGGGCGCTGCGCACCGTTGGCTTCAGCCATTCGAGGTGCCGAGCGAGCAGGGTAGCCTCATCCTCATCGTCACTCGAGACGGGAGACGGTGGTGCCTCAGGACGTGGCAAGGTTGGTGTCTCGAGATGGAGCGGCGGGGGGGCGCCGGTGGCATGCCCAGTGCCCGTTTGCTCATGGGGTTCCGGGCTCCTACTCGGCGTAGGGAGCACCGGAATCGATAGCGGTGGCGGCATACTACCAGTGCTGCTCTGGGCTGGCGGATGAGTTGTGCCAGTACCACGGCTGGCGGACGAATGGGTAGATGGGGAAATGCCGAAGGAGAAGCCTGTCTGATGGCCGAGACCTTGATCCCCGGACAAGCCACTGGTGAAGGAGAAGACGGGGACTGGTGAGCTAGGGCTGGCCTCGGACTGATTGCCTGGGCCACCAGCCTGAGGTATTGTGCTAGAGAAAGAGAAGGCCGGAGCTTGTGAGCTGTGGCTGGGTTTCGTATTTTCGTGGAGGCCGTTGTCCCTGAATAAGCTGTTGGTGAAGGATAAGCCGAGAGTTGGCGTGCTATGGTTGGCCTCGGTCTGATCACCGGGGCTAGAGATCTGAGGCGAGGTGATGGGGAAAGAGAAGAAAGAAGCTTGTGAGCTGTTGCTGGATTTTATATCCTCGTCGGGGCTGCCATCCTTGAATAGGCTGTTGGTGAAAGACAAGACGGGAGCTGGCGAGCTCTGCCTGGATGCTTGTCGAATGTTGTCCATGGCACCGCACGAGAGCTGCCAGAGCGCAGCTGACAAGAGGATTCTCGTCGAAATACGAAGTAAACAGGAATGGAAAGAGAGTGAGAGAGAGAGAGAGAAGAAAAAAAAAAAAAAAAAGAAGCATGATAGACAAAATGGTTGGCGAGATACCGCAGTTCACATTACCTCCATGTAGGGTGCAAGGATGTAGGTACCTATCCGAAGTACCTACTAAGGTCCAGGTACCAGTTACTTAGATACGATCTGATTGGGTATTGATCTGGATTTTGTGCGCTAATGCACACTTAATGGGCGGATCCTTATAATCGGTATGCCGCGTCGCGTCAACTCATTTGTACCTAGAGCAAACTAGTCCTGTTTAAAGTAGGTACGAGGTACTTCGTACAGTGTATACTAGGTACAAAAGCCACTCATGGATGTTTGTTCATACTCCAAGGACTGCATCATTCCTACAACATCAATATCCTTTTTGCAGTCCAGCAATTCCAATACATCTTCGGTAAAGATATAGGTGGGTACCTAAGTTAGGACTGGTAGGGATCCGTCTCTAAGACTCAATCCTGGCGAGACGGACCATGTAGTTATCAACGGACGACCAAGCCCTCTCACCCCTGAACCATCCGCGCCGACGAGCCACGTGAAGACGAATATATGGACTAGAACAAAACACTCACGCATGCTCCGAGATGGAATCATGCTATTGATTTACGAAAATGACGCTTCCGGTTCGCTCACCCTTTTCCAATTACCCGATAGATACCATGAGATGACTGTCCTTTCTCTCGCCCGACTGTACATTTTGGATATCCCCAACTGAGAACGATACGTGGCGTTGGGAGCACATGGCAAGCATTCTTGAAGATATTCTGGGCTTCTGCAAGAAGAGCCAAGAGACGGCCATGTCTACATTGCATAAGCATCGTAGCCTAGCAGATTCCACAAAGTAGATGCCAGAAAACTTCGATGCCTAGATGTCGATCAAATGATTAAGCACTCTATACCATATATTTGCTTGTCATATTAGCGATCAAGCGTCTACTGATCAACCAGTTTAGCCAGAGCCCTTCTCGAGGGCTCTATCGGCATCACAAACTGCAACAAGTACTTCTCTACCGTCGAAGAGCTCGTGGGAGTGCTGTACTATGCGAACGACATTGTCTAACCCGTGACCGTCTGCTCGCCCGCTTACGCTGACCAGCCCAGGCGTAGGAATCCGTTGGCCAAATAGATTAATCCTTACCCGACGAGGAGATGCTTCCCGGAGCACATCGTTTATGACGTCTTTGTTGATGGGCCCCCGGTCAACTTGCCTCTCGAATAGCATAATCTAGATGAAATATAGTATGCCACATGCCAGTACACCGCACAGATCTAAGCGACTACCTCTGGTTTTAAATTGTTTTCGTTGTGGGAACAGAATGATTAGATTTCAAACAACAGCTAAAACAATATCTCGCCAACAGGGTCCAATACCATCCAGATCGTTCTCCTCAATTAGCAGTGTTCGAGGGAGGCTACAAAATATTATAGAAAAGCAGGGAATCGAATCGACTCCTCTAGGTTTCTAGCTCATGTTGACGCTATAATCATCATATACGAGGTGTACTGCATATGCATTTCTAAATGAGCAAACTTCTTGGAATATCTCAATTGATCGGCGGTCGCGCGGCAGTCAGTTGATCTGGTCATCATGGCTAACAACACTGAGGTTGGAGAACTCCGCTTATGTTACTCAGCTCAAACTGACCACCAATGCCCTGCCGACCCAGATCGACAGTCAGAATTCTTACACGTTAACAAATACACATAGGACTACAAGATAATCATTTCTCTCTATTGCCATATTGCTCGATGGGGTCTCGTATTTCAGGCCATAAACGCGAACCCTAGCAGTGACAGGACTCTCGCCAAAGCCAATGATCGTTTCTTTCTATGAGAACATATGTTGATGAGATTTCTAATTGAGGTCATTGCCATGGATACTAGACGTAATAGGTTTGTCGCTATCACCGCTTACCTAACTAATATTATGACATGACAAAGGGAAATGTTGGCCTCTAGCCAGGTGCGAATCGACGATATGAAGATCTTTCGCTTTTTCGAGACTATTATACGTGCTGTCAGAGTGAGTTGAAGGTTACCGAAAGCTCAACGAATGTGTATATATAAAGGAAGCCAAGTCCCGTCTAGCTGAGCCATCAAACATCCCAAACATAAGAGCACGCTCACCAAACAACACCAAAAAGCCAACCTCTCTATTCATCTCAACTTAGAGACCTTCCACATTTTACAAAATGCAGTACTCAGTCCTCGCCACTTCTCTGCTCGCCACGAGCGCCTTCGCTGCCGGCCTCGGCAAGCGCGAGACCTTCTCCCAGCTCTCCGGTAGGTTTGGCAAACTCAGCCGCAAACATCATTAAAAGCACTGGACTAACAGCTGCATCTACTCGACAGGATTCCACAGCAATGACTGCTCGGGCGGCAGCGACGTCCTCACCGTCGTGGACTCCGGCGCTGTAGGAACCTGCCTCACGCTAGGAGGATACTCCTCTGCCGAAGTCGGACAACTCGGCGGCGGCTGCCTCGGTACGACGAAACCACGCAAATGCTGCATGTTATTAATTCCATGCGGATCACGATGCTAACGAGAACGGTGTCTAGTGACCATCTACACCGATGGCTCTTGCAGTCAGGGTGCTCAGGCCGGTAACATCGGTGCTTGCAAGAAGCCGAACTCGGGGACGTTCAACAGCTACAGGGTGAACTGCTAGAGCACTCAACCTATGAAGCCGCTATACAGAAATGGCCCTCTTGGTTGTGTCGAGGCATCACAAAAGGGGCCGGGTATCATCCGGGCACATGTTGCTTCCTGCTGCGGCTATCGTCGTCGTTCTGTTTTCTGTCAGATCCTATGCGGGCATAGGTTTTTCATCCCGTCCGCGAGTGCGTAGATAGGGTTTTCCTTTGCCTAGATATCGCAATATACACTCGTTTGTTCCTGTTCTACATGTTTCTTCTTATAATCTCTCATACGTGCGTTCCATATAGTCGTGACTCTCGCAGCAGCAGTCGCTTTTACAAGAGTCTGAGAGAAGTGATGATAAATAATTACGAGTTGATTATGAGTGTAAAGTCCTCTAATATTAGTCAAAGTAAACGATATACAAGTAAGGTTTACGTTATTAGTTTATTTAGGTCGATCGGGCCGTTAGACAGTCTGTTGAGATTGACTAATGCAACGTCATAATATCCTCAATTCGACGTGTGTTAGGGTCAAAATTCAGCCGCCGAGCTGTTTCCCCAGGTCAGCATCGCAAGCCCATTTGTCATTATCGAATAAAATAAATCAACGACGCAGGAGTTCTAGCTAGTTCTTAGTCATCTCGAATCCATATCCATAACCGGATTTCTCATATTATAGATAGTTATTACTAATTAAGGAGAGTGTCTCCCACATGACCGCTAGTCAGGCTTCTGCTCCGTTGCGAAATTGTATATGAGTGAGTAGCAAGTAGTTCGCTTAAAAGTTCAAGCTTGTACAACAGCAACTCTGATTTAGGAAACTTAAACTCATCTTCAATATCACCGTCACCATGCCCCCTGCAACTTCATCATTCGGGGGCGAGATAAGAGTAACCCACATCGGCACAGCGACAGCCATCATACAGATCGACAATGACATCAACCTCCTGACGGACCCGTACTTCTCGCCCTCCGGCACGTCTTTCAACAGGGGGTACATAACACTGACCAGCAGCTACGCCCCGGTGCTGGCGCCGTCGGACCTACCGCCGATCGACGCCGTGCTGCTGAGCCACGAGGACCACCCGGATAACCTGGACGAGATCGGGCGACGCCTGCTCGACGGGCGAAAGGTCCTGACGACGCGGGCCGGCGCGCGGGCCCTGGCGCCCCGGCCCGGCGTGCGGGGGCTCGCGCCGTGGGAGACGGTCTCCGTCGCGCTCGGCGGCCGCGTCTTCGAGGTCACCGGCACGCCGTGCAAGCACCTGCCGGGCGGGGAGTGCACGGGCTTCGTGCTGACGACGGCGGGCTTCGGCACGCACCCCGCCGACGGCAAGCCGAACGCCGTCTACTTCTCCGGGGACACCGTGTACGACGCCGACCTGCAGCTCGCCGAGCGCATCCGCGAGAAGTGGCATGTCTCGCTGGCGCTCCTCAACCTGGGAGCAGCCAAGGTGCCTGCGGGCGAGGATTCGTTGGGCATTACGATGGATGGGGCGCAGGCTTCCTGGCTGGTCAAGGATCTCGGGGCCGACGTTGTTGTGCCGATGCACTTTGAGGGCTGGAGCCACTTCACCGAGGGCCGGGACTCGCTTGCGCGGGCCTTTGACGTTGGGGGGATCGCGGACCGGGTGGTTTTTTTGGAGCCGGGGGTTGCTACGAGGGTTCTATGAGAGTGCTATAATTTGAATATTTATTAATTATCAATAGTTCACACTTCACACGATAATTAAGCTCATTTCCCCTGTTTTGTCACATGCACAAGTTCTGTCGTGTTGTTTCTACGAGATTTTATTAGGCTACAAAGCTACCCGCTACACTACCACGAATATAGCATTGTCAAGTCGGAGGCTTGGCCGTTTGCGAAATTGCAGTTGCTTATATAGGTAGTATAGTGACTATAATTATCGGATATGAACTTGGCTACTAGATGATCGGTACGAGACGCTTTCACGAGACTGTTAAGCTCTCGCAAAATCTAGCATCTGAGTCTACGTAGAGTGTCAAAATTCTAGCGCTCACGTGTAGACATTAGCTGAAAGCTAATTATTAGATTATATTATTTATAGTCAACACTGACTTTACGTCCCTGAAGCTCTGTAAAACCTTCCACCGAATTGGAGGTCTGTCACGACCTGTCACGACCTGTCACGGACTCCCGGCAACCAGGGTGGATGCCCTGCCAGTGGTTATACAGACGGTTAGGTTCGATTCCTATCAGCGCTATGTGGTTGTCGCTTGTATGGCTCATTTCAACCTTCGCCCCTTTAGCTTCTCTCAGCCCTTAAAAAGAAGTCACCCAGGAACACTCTTAGGGCCACCCCTTGTGATCAGAAAGATATATACCCAGGCCCTAGAAGATATGTTATACGCATAGATGAGTGACATAGGGTGGATGTGAAAAGATGAAGCTGCTATTTATCTGTAATTAACGTAGAAGGCCTATGCCCATAGTTCATGCGTAGACTAGCGGTCGGTCACTCGGACACTTCATACATCCACCATCCTGATACCGGCTGCAGTGAGTCGAGACCCGTAACTTCGCCTACCTCATGCTTCACGGGTGTGTATTGCGGCTTGTCCAGCTTTTCGCCGCTGCTCGAGGCGGCAATGCCCACGGAGCCGGCAACCATCCTTGTCTTGATTTCGTGCCCATTGTCGTTCACCGTCACCGGCACGGACACGTAACCGACGGGGACATCGGCCATGTCCAGCTTATGATACGTCGCACCGTTGATCTCACAGCCGGCAGCGCGATCGTTGTACAATAGCTTGCCGTCTACATCCCAGAAACAGAAGGCTGTGAGCCATCCTGAGAGATACGTAGGACCGGAGCCGTTGTTCTCTTTGTGGGCGATCTTGGACCAGAACTCCACAACCTCGGGATCGTCGGCTTTCTCAAAGCTGCGGACGAATAAGTCCAGGACGGGAGTGAGCAAATGTGAGAACTGCTGGGCTTCCTGGCCGAAGTGCGGCAGCTTGTCGAGGCGCTGGCGCATGGCTACCCAGTCTGCTTTCTCGCCCAGGAGAGTGACGGAAGGAATGCCGCACATTAGCATCCCCCCGTAGCTGAAGTACTTCTGCATCGAACCCATCATCAGGATCGCGGCGGTGATAGTATCCGTCTGTGTTGTAGTAGTGAAGTTAGGCATGATCCAATCGCGGAGCCCACTATCGACAACATTCTTCTCGATCTCTCCGGTCATCTGCACAGCCAGTCTCCCAAAGTCGGCGGTTTGGACTGTACCAATGTCCACAACTTCAAGCTCCTTCTGGCCCTCGTGGGCGACGAAAAGAGATCGGAGGTCCTCGGCATTGGCGTTGATATAGAAGCTCAGCTGGGTTAAGATGGCAAACCAGACATCCTCTGGTCGGATGGCCAGGTGATGATGCCGGTTATAAGCAGATATAGCGGCGTCGAGAAAGCCGTTTGATGATGCGGTGATGCCGGCCGTGGCTGTTAGGTCCCCGAAAGAGGACTGTATGATTTGCTTGCACCTCTTGGCTTCGTCGCGACAGGAGGCTTCGAACAGTGTGCCCGCCGACGTCGCAGCATAGTCTTGCCATTGCCGTGGCGGATGGCTGGCGGAGCGCACGGTCACTGGCATGGTTCTTCTACTGTGTGTTGAAAACCCCCCGGAATATGAGGTGCCTAGTAGGTAGAGAACGTGGATGGGGGAAGGAAAGTGTGCGTCGCCCTCTCACCAAAACTTATAGCAGCAGGTCCATCTTATGTAGGTCGTTTGTTTATGTCAGATGGGCTGTGGCAGGACTGGTCACGGGTGCTCTAGCGACTCCCTGGGTAAAAGTTTGCTGAGCCCTGAGCCTGCCTTGCATCAAATCAATCATCCCTCACTTACTTTTAGAGATAGGTGTAACCTTATTATAGTTCTGTGGCAGGTGTAACGGACAGTGTATATGACTGGTACCCCACACGGTAAATTCCTTGTACTAGACTTCTTTTTTCCCTTTTACAACATTAATATCCCCATCCGTGTCGCTACAGTTCTGTTATAATCCAAGCACTTTTTAAGCTGACTACTTATATTCTTGCTATGTCTAGATTATGTAACCTCGCCAGATTGTACATAAAGATAACTCAGCTTTTTCTCACTTGGACTACCCCCTTGATACTGCTGCTCAATAGCAAAGTACGCCCATAGCCGCCACTAGGCCGTGCCTGGTTTGCGGGGTACACTGTAGAAACAGGTCATTCTTATAGGTTACTTCTGATCGGAAACTTACAATCTGCCTATCAAGATATATACCCTTGTCCCAGGAGATATGTCGTAACATAACTTTGCACAAGTAGAAGCAAGTTTTAACAGAGTCAAGAGATCAAAGATAGAACATATAATTAGGAAACTAGTAGTAAGGTAAGACACGTGATTCTGAAATTGCTATGTTTCAATGTACTTGTCAAGTCCTAGGAATTCCGGTATTGATAATGAGTTAATTCACTCTCTCTAGTTACGTGATTTTCATTTTCTAAGATGGTTGATCGGGAAGATCTCACCCCGGGGATCTTGTTCGCGACCACACTGGCTTCAAGCCGTCATTTAGCTCATGCCTGTCGTCTGCTCAACCGGGTCTTGCGTCTTGGTGTTGCGTGGGCAAGAACAAAGAACCGAGCCCAATTCTCCATCATTGTCGCTTGTCTCGAAAGTGTCCTCGGAATCGTCATCCGATTCAATATCAGCTTGAGAATCATCGGTCCAGTTGATCTCATCGTCACTCATCGCGTCGAAGAACTTGTCAACATCCGGGGTATAGTGGAAGTCGTCGTCATCGTCGTCGTCGTCGTCGTCTGAATCATAGATAGGCGCATGTCCGAATCTTTTGATCGATTGGATGTCGTCTTTCTTGCGCTGGGCCGTGGCCTGGTCACCGAACTTGGAAGAATCGAAGTCGATCACGAGCATGTCGTTTCCTCTCTTCAGGAAATTCCCCCAATGAGCGGTGCCGTGAGTGATCCCAAGAGCGTGGAGTTTCTTAATCGCCTCGATACAGGCATTCTTGTCTTTTTTAGTAATTTCTTCCGCCCCTTCAATCCACTCCACAATGAAGCCTATGATCGTACCACGGTAGGTCACGTGTCCGAGAAACTCGGGGGCGATACCATGCCCTTCGACCAGCTGGTAGGCTTTAGTCTCATTCTCAATGGCCCGCCTCCACCAATTGGTAGGCCAGGGGGCAATCTTCATGAACAATTTCTTCTCGCCAAACAGAGGATGCTTGGCATGATGGAGCCGTCCGTTTCTACCCTTGTCAAAATCACCGAGCTGGCCGAGAAGCTCAAACTCGGAGAATTCAAGTTTGGTGGGATGCCAGGCATTGCTGATGCCATCAAACGGCATCTCGAGCGTTTTTGTGAAGGCAACTTCTGTAGTCCCGACCCGACGAATTTGACCGACGTTCCAAGACCCTGCGGGGAAAGGGGGAAACCAGAGCTTGTCGGGGTACTTCACATGATACCACCGGCCGCGGAATACGCCTGCGTTAACTGCGACCCATTTTAACGACTTGTCATCGTCTACAAAGAGACACTTGGTAGGTTGAGATTTCCCACGGCGCTCAATAGTCAATTTACCACACTTTGTACATTTGACTGTCGTTCGAATTGGCCGGATCCCGTTTTGCTGTAGCCCTATTAGTTTCGCACTCGTTGCGCTCTTAGAAGGAATTGAAGTGTCTGCGGGATCCATGTTCAATATTGTATGTGATTGATTCAGGAATAGTTGCGAGCTGGTTTTGTGTGTGCGTTGCGTGGACGTTGATGTAAGGTATGGGTGGATGATCGTCTCATTTGCTAATCGTCTCCCATGCCGCGCTCCGTTGGCTTTTTATATTTGTATTGTGCTCGTAGGATCAGAATATTAGATCCAACAACACTTGGTTTGTTTTTAGACAAGAGGTCACTTCCTGCTTTTAAGGCAACACTGCCTTTGTACTCGAAAATTGCACGATCTACAAGTTAATTACTGTGTCAATTGGATTGTTGAAAGTCACTCCTATTTCCTTTCAATTATAACCTATTGCGTAACATCTGATAAACTATGTCATAGTTGCTATGGATCACCGTGGAATAGTCGAGTAGCTTTGTTGATTTGTTCCGGGCATTAGCTGGGTAAGTTGCCTGTTCCTTAATGACGACGCACTAGCTGGGCCCTGACTGAGTAAGTGGTCACTGGAAGAAGCTGGCGGGGCTGCAACTGCGCGTGTTTGGCATCACCGCGAGTAACTTTGAAGCTTTCGATAAAGAAGTTGCAAGTTCCTCTTGTCGAGAATGTTAACCACGAATACTCACTATTTAGGGGGTGGGTGAGATATCGAAGCAGTCTCCAAGACCATAAGCGTCGTCAACGAAGCCTAGTTGTGAGTCGGGTTGCCGTCAACTACTCTAGGTTCATACGTAGAAACTAACATCTTATGCTAAAGCCGGGTCTCTAGGGATCCCGGTCAAGCTTTTGCGTTCGACGAATTAGTGTGGTGCAAGTAGGTTGTGGCAATTAAGATATTGGCGTTGCTGGTGGTATAATTGATGTGCTACTACTAAGCTTAGCGAAAGGCGTGAAGCCATAAATCACCTACGCTGATAATCTTGGCGTCGATTGCAAGACCGGGTAGCTGGAACTCATGGAAAGCAGCAGCTCATCCGAATAGTAATTGTACGGTTCATTAACAGATAGGTAGGCAAAAGTCATGGTCTAACCATCTATTCCTCACAAATAAAGCGTCGAAGATCGGCTTTCAAAGTAAGCCAATCCTCATCTTCGTAAAGTCCAGCCCCAATATCGTAGAGGATATCTGAGGCATCAGCATCATCGCCCGCAACGGCCCTGACGAATTTTCGGCATATCTCTAGACGATTGAGGCGGTGCAGCGCAGCGATCCATATAGCCTCAAAAACATGTGACTTCGCTGTATACTTCCAATCACCTTGCCACTTATGGGCCTTGCCCAGTTCTCTGTTGTAGTGTGCTCGGTAGCGTTCTAATGTCTCCGGTGAATCCTCTGAATCGGCCAACTTCGGCCAGCCGTACATGAGAGGATCCCAATCGCGCGTGATCCATCCCGGATATCTCGCATACCCCACGAAGCGTGGCATTGTCTGGGCGAGGTCCCAGTCGATAAGTCCGGTGACGGTACCTTCGTCGTCCACCAGGACATTTTGCGAGTCAAAATCAGGGAAACACAGGACAAAGCTGGAGGGTGAATCAAGGGTTGGTAGACAGTCTAACAGAACTTCCGACAACTTGGCCGCTGCTTTGTTCCACACACTCGCATTTTCGCCGGGACCTTCAGCTGGGTTTCGGTCTAGAAAAGCCGAGGTAGAGTCATATGGGCCCGACATGGTAACATGAAGGCTGCCATCTTCCTGTTCATCCCAGTCGTACGAAGGGCCGATGACAGTCGAATTTGATTCACTTTCCATGATGGAACCCATTTGATCAAAGGAAAAACAGGAGAACTGAGCCATGGTATGTGAGAGGCTTGTCAGAATGCGCAAGCGGAACTCGTCCCGCGGCAAAGTGCCCGAGTAATCAAACCAAACCTCAGACACGGGCTTTCCGGGAATGAAGCTCATGCATATGTATGGTGCACCAATCTCGTTAGCGACGGAAGTGTCTAGAGCGTATATCTCCGGCACCGGGATTGCGGTCTTGCTCCGAATGAGGCGGATCGTGGCAACTTGTGATGCCATGGCGTCGGCGGCGGCTTGTGTCAGTCCGGCGCCCCAGCCCGTAGCAGGGACTCGGATGACGAACTTGGCATTTCCCAATTCAATAACATGGGTTATATTGTATGAGCCGCTGATTCGCGCAATAAGGGTGCCGCCTGTGGTTGGAAGATTTAAGCATCGCTTTGCGATGTTCGAGGCGAGGAGGACAAGAGACTCTGGCGCGATGGCCGCAAGTGGGCCAAAAGTTTCGGGATCTGGATTGTCCATGAAATAATAACTTAAGTACCTAACCTAAGAAGCATTTATTCGAGTAGTGAGTGCAGCACTTAGGCTGTTTTAGCAATAGACACCTTTAGAGCTCCATGTGGTCTTATACCTTACGGAGTTACACTCCCTCCTTCATAACAGCGATGTTGAGCCTGAGCTACACTAAGCCTTAAGTCGCTAATATATATTCGGAATGGTCTCTGAATTGAGCTCCGCTCTTTTCACCAATCATGAATTCCCCTGATGAGTACCTAGGTACATAGCACAACCCAGAGTGGATGTACTTCAACTTTTCAACTTGCATGTTGAAGCTTCACTCATTCATTGTATCCATCCCTTCGACGCTGCCAACCCTCCGGATTGTACTCTGCGGAAGACCACAACCCAACCCGCAATGGACTCCGAAACAATCAAGGCCGAGGTCATCCGCCAGGTGCGGACGCAATTCGCCGTAGAAAATGCTAGGGAGCTGATCGATGTACGTACGAATGAATGAGAACCCGTTCTTCCTTTATCACGGTGCAACACGACATATATAATGCGTGCCGAATGTCCACCTCTCCTCTTCTTCCAGCGATGGACCGAATGATCTGAAGAAAAAGCGAACGAGAACCAATGGATGCATGCGTGCTAACGAACATACCTCTCTCTTTCCCAACCCACAGAGCGTCAACAAGCATTGCTTCGAGCTCTGCGTCCAGAAGCCCGGCTCCTCGCTCTCGAGCAGCGAACAGAAATGCGCGACCACTTGCATGGACAAGTACATCGCCGCCTGGAACCAGGTTAACGCGACCTGCATCAACCGTATACAACAACAGCAGCAAGGGCTACACTAGAGGGGCGAGGGACAATAGTGAGAGAGAGAGAGAGTGTGTGTGTGTGGTGGCCGCAAATAGGCGCACCTAGACATCACCTCTCTTCCTCTTCCTCTCTCTCTCCCTCTACCCCGGCCACTCCATTCCCGCCGTACGCGAGACGATCCGACGGCTATGTGCGAGCGGTCGTGCCGATGCCGGTGGTTGAGGGAAAGCTTTCGGAGGGATAGGAGACGGTAGATGAGAGACGAGAGGCGGGAGACCCTACGCCTGACTCCGTTTCATCCATGGCCGCATGCTTCCCCGGCATCGTATATCGTGGGTAGACTGACTACCGGATCGGGATATAGTCGCGGTAGATGTGTCTGCGGCATAGGCGACCCCCCGCCTATTATGGGAAAGCAAGACATGGGCGTGTGTATGTATGTGTGTGTATGTGTGTGTGGACGACGCAATCTGTATCAACAGAGACATCGAAACGGAGACTCGATCTCCTTGGTTCCTACCTAGATATAGGATCCTACGATCTCCATTCCGATAGACATATGGGTATTGGGTATCTATATATACATATTATTCATGACTTGTATGTATTTTCCGGCACTTCAATCTGCCGCGCCACTCTTCTTCTTCTCCTCTTCCGCCTGTTTCTTCCGCGCCAGATACCGCTCCTTCGCGCTCGAGATGTCCGACTCCGTCTTCCGGCTCTTAGCCGCGCGCTCGACCTTCTGCTGTTCCTCTTGCTCTTGCTCCAGTGATCTCTTGAGCGTCTGCTCCAACTGCGCCTCGATCATGCGCGTCTGTCTCTCGCGCATGGCCTGCTTGCCCCCCGAGCCGACGAACTCACGGGTCCGCTCCCCGTCGCCCCTGCGCTCCGGCCCCCTCCCCGCGTCCCCGCGCGCTTCGGGTTTCTTCCTCGTGCCTAGATTCAGACCACCTTTAAGCAGTTCTCGCTTGTCGACCACCTGTCCGTCTTCATTGATCGTGATCGTGCCACCCTTCTCATTAATCTCCCGCGCAATATCCGCATCCGTTTTCGTCTTCTCCTCCTCCCGCCCCTCCTTTTCTCGCGCCTCGTCGCCACCACCCCCGGGCTTCGGGCCCGCCCTGCCGCGCTCCTCCGCCGCCTTCACGATCTCGGCGTGCCGCCGGTCGCCCCGCTCCAGCAGGTCCTTGTAGAAGGCAGTCATGCCGCCGGCTTTGTTCTTGCGCTGCTCCTCCTCCTCTCGCATGCGCTCCTCCTCCTCGATGCGCCGGTTCTCCTCCTGCTGCTTCTTGTAGGCCTCGGTGACGAACTTCTCGGTGCCCGCGTACTCGTCGCCCTCGGCCTCGCGCTCCCGCGCGATCTTCTTCTCCTCGGCGATCAGCGCGTCGCGCTTCCGCACGGCCGCCGACGCCATCACGCTCTTCATGTACTTGGGCCTGCGCTCCCGGTCCTCCTGCGTGACCACCTTCTCGGGCTTCAGCGAGTCGTACACGGCGTCGTAGTCGTAGATCGACGGGTCCAGCTCCTCGGCCGCCTCGCGGTGCCGCCGCGACTCGAGCGCGCTCGACAGGTCGCCGTACAGGGAGACGTCGGGCCTCTTGGGCTTGTTGCCCGTCGGCGCGTGGCCGGGGGGGCCGCTCCTCGTATTCGCGGCGTGTTTCTTGTCTCTCGCGCCGCCCGGGAGCGCGGGAGGAGGGGATGGGGAATCGGCATTGAATCCTGAGATCTTGGCGGCTTGCGGGCCGTTGCCTTGCGCTCTCGTACCATCGTCGTCCGAATCGTCGGTGGCGCCGAGCACGGGTTTCCGCTTGGGGGGCGCGGGCTTGGAAGAGCCTGATTTTTTGGCCAAATTTAGGCCGACAGAGAGTCCAGGTTTACTCATTGTGCAGAGATTGTTCGTCGGTTTGGTTAGAAGATGACGCGGGTATGTTTCTTGCGCGCATCGAGTTTGAAGTATTGAGCCACGGAAAGATGATCAACTAGTAGCGTACCTAAGGTATCTTAGGTACTTCGTAGCTTTGTAGAGGTACGTACCTGGCTGGCTGCAAGATAAAATTAGATAAAGCTTAAATCGGATCTAACCACGCTAGCGCGCCACCAGGCTTGCCCACTTGAGGTACGAAGTAACATGGTAGCAACGTCATCCACCAACAATCGAATCGGACAATCCCACCCAAGCCAAATACGAATAGATAGCAACACGCAAGCAGAAATGCGCCTGCGATGACATCCGGGTCATCGTCGCCGAGAAGGCGACATATATTATCCTCCATCAACCCCGAGACACGATCCGTTTCGCCTCACCATTCTCCGGCAGAACCACAGCCCCAGGACGTCAACGTCCACGACGAGGGACGTCGCGATGAGGAACGCCACGATGAAGAGCAGAAAGAAGAGATAGTAGGGGAGGGGACATCGTCAAAAACGCCAGCGAGAAAGACATCAAAATTCCGCTTCAAGTCAAAACACTCGCGCCCCCACAGATCCTCGCGGCGTAGCGACGAACGTGACGATGACGCCGAATCCGAGAGCAATCGAGACGGAGACAGACACGGCCATCATCACCACCACCATCGCCGTCGCCACCACAGCCACCACCGACACAAGCGGCGACGCACGCGGTCCCGCTCCCCGACACCGCCAAACCCATACGACCCGCCGCCGCTGGACGCGGAAGCCGCCTTCCGCGAGTCCCTCTTCGACGCCATGGCCGACGACGAGGGCGCCGCGTACTGGGAGGGCGTGTACGGGCAGCCGATCCACGTGTACGGCCGGCAGGAGCGCGCGCGCGGGGGGCCCGACGGCGAGCTCGAGCGCATGGACGACGACGAGTACGCCGCGTACGTGCGGCAGAAGATGTGGGAGAAGACACACCAGGGCCTGCTCGAGGAGCGCGCGCGGCGGGAGGAGCAGCGGCAGCGCAAAGACCGCGACGCCGAGGCCGCCGCGCGGCTAACGGCCGAGATGGAGAGGAGCCTGCGGCGCGGCGAGGAGCGGAGGGCGAAGAGGGGGTGGAAGGAGCGGTGGGATGCCTACGTCGAGAGCTGGGAGGCGTGGGACGGGTCGCCTGAGACCATGGTCTGGCCTGTGTCGAGCGGGCGGCGCGAGGACGTCGAGGCTGCGATGGTCCGGGAGTTCTTCGTCCTGGGCATCGACGCTGGAAAACGCGGCGAGACGGAATTCCTGGCCCGGTTGAAGGACGAGCGCGTCAGGTGGCACCCTGACAAGATGCAGCAGAGGCTCGGCGGGCGCGTCGACGAGGGCGTCATGCGGGCCGTCACGGCCGTGTTTCAGATCGTGGATAAGCTGTGGACTGATACCCGCTCTAAGCAAGCTGACCGCTAGGGCTAGAGCACAATTGATTTTTTGTTTCGTTGCTTGCCGGGTCATAGGCGCAGTGATTCCGCGGTGACTTCCCTTATGTGAACTAACTACTTAAGTGAATGCAATGAACAGATCACCTCTCATTGAGGATTGGAGAACACGACCCAGCAACAGGCAGAAACAGCGTAAGTCGCCGACGAACCCGTATCTCGTAGGTGGTAGTATATAGCGAAGCTGGTGGGTTCTAACAAGATGCGGCGTAGATGGATGAGAATACAAGACTTTCCGCCGACAAGACAGCAAGCACCTGTGTCTTGGCATATGGGGTGGCTTGCGAGAAAACTAAAGACAATCTCTGCTCGAAACAACGAGGTAGAGAGCTCGCGGGCGTGAGACCATATACTGATATATATTTACAGCTTCTGCCACCTTTCAACCAGCTTCCTTGCTCGTTTCCTCTTTTCCACGGGGGCTTGGCTTCTTCTCCGATACAAGGGCTGTTCGAAGCGATGACGGAGCGTAAGAGTGCAAGTTAAGGTAACTCTAGTTAGTGACGTGACTAAGCCTGGATACACCTATCTATGTAGTGCTTCCCAAATGGCCTCTTATATGTAAAATGGTACGAAAGGCCCCTGTTCCCTAAAATGCTTCAATTCGATGATTGTTCATCTAGACACTGGCCGCTACAGCCAAACATGGTGAGAAGGCTCTCACGACACGCTTCAATGCGTAGAGAACTTGGTACCCGTCGTGGCTGATTTAATATTTCGATAGCTTCATAATTCGGTAGTGTTTACTGATATGGACGTTGGTTCATCGTTCCTTTCCGACGATACAAGGCGCTGCGCATTTGGCGATCCATCAGATTGACTTGGTCTCGTCAATCGAGATGCAGCTCTGTTACCCTCGCGATCATGCCTTCATCGTCCAAAACACCCCAATTCTCCCTTATTTGCGAGACAGCACTCTTTAGGGAAGATTTTATTCTCTGCTTGAGTGCCGGCGGAGTGTCCTGAGAAGATATCCGAAATACAATTATCGCCAGTTCCAACGTATCAGTCTGAAAGTCGAGGCGAGAACGGTCTAGGATATCCGCTTCGGCATTGACCGGCTTGATGTCGTATTTCGCAATCAACTCCAAGAAACCCGTCGAGTCGGGATAGGAACGCGGGTTTCCGTCGTATTCCAGCAGGATGTTGAAGACTTGCACGATAGCAGAGCCACGCATATAGTCACCAGCCGTGAGATCTGCGCCTTGACTTGTGATAATATCACGAAGATCGGGGTAGAGACAGCCAGACATAAAGCTGCTCTCGTGAAAAGCTTCACGGCCGTCCGATGTCTGAAGAATACCTTCAAGTGCGGCAAGGATAGGTAGACGCACTTCTACCAGGTCTGCCGATGTTAAACTCATCTTATACAGTTCGGCGAAAAGGTCGACTAATCCGGCGGCTTGCGTCCTCAATGCTTCGCCATCATCATCACGGAGCCAGGTAGCTATCAATCTGGTAGCTGATGGCGTAATGGGATCTTCGAATACACTACTCCCAGAAACTGGCGCTTGTTCTATACCGCGGGCGCCTGCCAAGAAGTTATCCCAACGGTCTCTGAGATATTCCATGACGTCGCCGATTGTCCTCACAAGATCTTCCTGCACCTTGAGGATTCGGTCCGGCGTTAGGTGCGGCTGGACGGTGGCATCATCTGCGGTTTTGATCAGGAAACCGACAAATGCAGTTATAATGTCAAGGGCCGCGGCAATACGGCCTGATAGAGACGGATATTCCACCGTGTTTAGTTTTGGTATTAAGATGTGGAGGGTCGAAAGAATATCGACCTGCACGATCTTGACGAAGAGGTATGCGATTGGCTTGGAAGACTTCGGATCATCAGAGAATAAGGGCTCGGGGGCCGTCTCCGGATAAGCAGCCAGGAGAGCGGCGGCACAGTGAGTGTACGCTCGTCGGTCGTTCTCCGTCTGCTTACTAGAGGCCATGTGATGTATCATTCCGGCAACATGCGGAAGCCATTGAGGGTTTGGAGGCCTGAGCTGCCAAGTGCGTCAGTGATTAATGCTTCAGAATAGGGGTCAGAGGTGTTGTTTCTTGAATACAGCAATTCGTTATATGGTGCTCTATGCGAAAACTGACTTCTCGAGAAGATGGACTCACAGCAGGGTCAAGGTTGTTAAGAATTAGGGTAATGAAATCTAATAGGGGCGTTGGATTGCAGCCTTTGAACGACGAGATGAATAATTGTAAAGCGTCATCGATCTTCGCCCTCATGAGGTCAACCGGCGCAGCGGTACTTCCCTTCACCCAGGCCCAGTGGAAGATGGAGAAGACGGTCTCGTGCTGCGGCGCGATCTCTATCAACGGCGCCCAGTTGCCGACATCGAGTTCAGCAAAACATGTTGCGCCACCGGCAGTATGGCCATCTGGCTGCTGGACCAGCACGTGCATCAGGTCAACTAGTCGCTGTGTGGTCTCGCCGGAGCTATGTTGTCGTCAGCGCATGAGAACAACGATGACAGCGAAAAGGGGGTCTCTCAGACCTATAGAGGACAGCGTGGGCCAAGTTTGGTATCCGCCTATAGAAATTCGGGCTCACGGCACAGTCGTTCAACAGTTTTGTGAAGGTGTATATGACGGCAACAGCCACGTCCAGCATATCCCTCGACTGTTTCCGTTGCTCCGAGGCCGGCTGAGAGCCCGTGCGGATAAGACGGTCGAGGAACTTGGGCGAGATGGAATTCCAGAGCCCGGCGACCTGATCATGCTGAAGATCGGAGGCATGGCTATCCAGTGTGGTCTTCAGGAGAAGCAAGCCGACAAAGCGCGACGTGTCGTCTTTGGCAGAAAGCAGCTGGTGAATCTTTTGGATCTGGGCTGATTCCATGGCCCCGTCTTGCTCAGATCTAAAAATATGAGTAAACGGCTGACATGCATGTGTTGATATTCCTTTTATTGTTCTGTTTTTTGTCCCTTCCTCTGCCTGATTCTGATGCTACGCGAGTACTTCTTATGATACCTCGAAGCACTCAGCTTGACTCAACAGATTTTGTGGTTGCGAGGTCTTCGGCGCTAAAACATATCAGATTCTTGTCGAAACTGCATTCTTCCCGATTTTCCTAGATGAATCGGCACTTGGTAACAATAATATCTGGTAATGGGAAGCAAGAAAAAGTATGAAGTGCTTTTGGCAAACACTTAGGTACAACTTAGTGTAGGTACCTCCCTCTGAGATACATGTAGGTTTTACCATCCCGAATCGGAATGGGAATCCAACCTAAGCCACGCCGCTTTTAGCCAGAGCCTCAGCCCGGTCCTAATTCATCTCCGCCGACAACGCCGTCCGCATCGCTAGAATCACATGCGCCGCCCACGCCGACGTCCTGTCGCGCTACTTGACTTGATCTCGTTTATAATCGCTGGCTATGTCTTCTCGACTTCCTCTATTTTCTGGCCTTGCGGTCTACCGGGCGAGGATCAACGAAGACGGACACTACGTCCTAATAACGGTTAGACTAAGTGCCGTTCTATTAAAGTAGACTGTCTCAACGACCCAGTGATCCAGGTACCATGCCTTTAAGCCGATCATATTTTTCCGTTAAACTTCCCAGTCATCCCAAACATAACCGGGTGTGCGCTGACGTGGACATAATAGTGCAATATATAGCTCGACCAATATAAATATAAATGTGATTAAAGGAACAGCATACAGTCCTGCATTCGGTTTCCCTAATTTTCCCAAGAAGAAATATAAGAATGTAAACGCTGCGCCTGTACAAAGCACAATATGATAGGCAACAACGAATGCCTGGCCTTCGTAAACCTGGAGGCGAGGTGGACCAGGCGAAAAAATGCCATATCGTTCGGATATATGCAACACTTCGGATTGGATATAGTAGCCGCGGTTTGCTAAATCGAGAAGGACAGGGTTGAGTTGGCCGTTAACGACTTGGTCGCTCCATACAGACCATTCGATAGGCGCGGGTTCCAAAGCAGCTTTAGAAGTCATCGCGACAGAGGTGCCTATTATTCAAGTACTAGTCAGTCTTTTGATTTATGTACTCATCGCCGGTGTAGTAGGCTGCTGACCTTTGACTTGATTTAGAGTAAGGGGGGCCTCCTTGGATAATGTTTTAGAAGGGAAAATGAGAAGATCTCTGAAGGGGCGTCTTTTTATTCGATCGCCGGCTTGGTGGGTGATTTTGAGCTTTGGCTTGACATAGAGTTTACCAAGGAGTAGGGAAAGCACTTGGATGAAGATCTTTGAGGCGGTCAGGAGGTTTATATACCTATAGACGTACCTGGTTTTAAACTTTCGCTCGAGATAAGTGTAATGCAGTAGAATAGGTTCGAACCCTGTCCTCTCGTGTAAGTGGTGCGGCTACGGTCAGTTATACGTTGGTAGGTGGCCTATAAGGACACAGAGCCTATAATAATAATAAAACTAAAGTACTCGAGAATAACCGACTTCAAGTTGGAACTCGGCAGACTCGCGGCAGGTGCAGTACATACTTATCTTCTTGCATGAGGATGTAATGCATAAAGATGTGAGGTTCTCGCCATAGGTAGCGACTTAGTTGATTTTTGACCCTGAGTCTGAGCAAAAGCGGCAAGAGAGCTAAGCTCAATTAGTCGCGGGCTGGGATAGTATACAGAGTGGATAACGATTCTCCTACACTAGGGTCTCTGGGAATCCACTCAAGTGTCCACACTACCAGCTACCCGTGTCCTAGCAGGTACTAAGTGAGTATGTAAGTACTTAGTACATGACAAGTACACTTAGTCAAGCATTGGTACTCAATTCATCTCATGCTCAATTCATGCAACCACCAATCTATAACCTTAGCTTAATCACCACCTCTGCAATACTCACTTACTTTTTGCCCAAAGTCTGCCAGGCGATGACGCGCATCAGCTGAACCGACATGGCATTTTGTAGCACGACGCCCTCACCATGTCCCGCCACAGGAATATCATAAGCTTTGGCGACGAGGAGGCGTCGTCGTCGTCATCGTCGTCGCTATCACCGAACGAACCCCGACCACCTCCTCCGCCCGTCTTTCGCGATGAGATCGACCGCTTCGATAACGACCACGACTTCGACCACGGCTACGACCACGGCCTCGATCGCGATGACGTTCTGGGAGATGACCCACTGCAAGGGGACATCGGGGGCGTGCCCATGAGCTTCAAGCGCAAGCAGAAGCGATCTATCTTCTCCCAGCCCGCTCGGATGTTATCGGCTCTGATGGGCAACCGTTTCGGCTCGTGGTCTCCCGCGGTCGGTCCCTCGGCAACAGCAACGTCGACGGGCACGGCGACGCCCACCTTGCTCCATACCATCGACGCTGAGAGCCGCGACTCCGCCACCTTCGTTCCCGGGAACGGGCCCAAGGACGGGGTGCCGCTCGACTGGTACGTGGAGGGGCCGGGAAGGCGAGTCGGCTACGAGGATCTGACCGCAATCGACTGGATTTTCGAGTACACCAAGGAGCGGCAGCGTCTTCGCGTCCTCTACTCGAGCGCTACCGGGCTCATCGGGCACGTGCAGCAGCTGGCCGACGCGAGCCAGGTCTGGATCGTCCTCGTCCTGACCGGCCTGGCTGTCGGCACTGTGGCCGCGGGCATCGCCGTCGTGTCCAACTGGTTGGGCGACATCAAGACCGGCTACTGCTCCTCGGGCCCAGACGGAGGCGCATTCTACCTCAACAAGCAGTTCTGCTGTCTGGGCTACGACCAAGGCGCCAATTGCCTGGGCTGGAAACCCTGGGCTGCAGCTCTCGGCATAGGAAGCGCGGCCGGCAAGTGGTTTATCGAATACTTCTTCTTCCTGGTATTTTCGGTAAGCTGAGCTCCAACGCTGCGCGACACGTGCTATCCCAATCCTAACTCGCGTCTTCCAAGATTACGTTTGCTCTCGCCGCAGGCTTTCTAGTTAAAGAATATGCTATATATGCTAAACATAGCGGGATACCTGAGATCAAGACGGTTCTCGGCGGCTTTGTGATTCGCCGGTTTCTGGGAGGCTGGACATTGGTCACGAAATCCTTAGGCTTGGTAAGCTTGTTACAGACCCAAACCGCCGCGTGGAAGCCAGCTCATTGTTCGTAGTGCCTTGCTGTGGCGTCTGGTATGTGGTTGGGCAAGGAAGGCCCCTTAGTGCACGTGGCATGTTGCTGTGCCAATGTATTCGTCAAATTATTCCCAGATATCAACGGCAATGAAGGTGAGCATATGGTCCCTGCTATGTCCATATGAAGACGCAACTCAGCTCACTTGTCGACAGCAAGGAAACGAGCGGTTCTCTCGGCCGCTGCTTCGTCGGGAATATCAGTCGCCTTTGGTTCTCCCATCGGAGGTGTGTTGTTCAGCCTGGAACAACTTTCCTATTATTTCCCAGACAAGACCATGTGGCAGAGCTTTGTGTGCGCCATGACAGCCGCAGGCGTGCTCCAGGCCTTAGACCCTTTCCGGTCAGGCAAGCTTGTGCTGTATCAAGTCAAATTTTCTGCGGGGTGGCACAGATTCGAAATTATACCCTTCGCTTTGTTGGGTATACTAGGCGGGATATACGGTGGTCTTTTCATCAAGGCCAACATGCGGGTGGCAGAATGGAAGAAATCAACCACCTGGCTCCCGGGGCCGCTCATCCAAGTGGCCATCGTCGCCCTGTTTACGGCCCTCATCAACTATCCGAATTTTTACATGCGAGCTCAGACGTCCGAGCTGGTCTCTTCACTGTTCACCGACTGTAGTCTCGTGCTCGACGATCCCTTCGGTCTCTGCAAGACCGGTGCGGCCTCTGCCAGCACTATCGTGTTATTAATCTTTGCGTCCATCCTGGGCTTTTTTCTCGCCTCCGTCACCTTCGGCCTGCAGATACCAGCGGGTATCATCCTCCCTTCCATGGCCATCGGCGCATTGTTCGGCCGCGCGGTCGGCATCATCATGGAGATCTGGCAGCACAATCACCCGCAGTTCTTCGCGTTTAGCACGTGCGATCCGGACGTGCCCTGTGTCACGCCGGGCGTCTACGCTATCATCGGGGCTGCGGCGACACTAGCTGGCGTCACGCGTCTCACCGTGTCCATCGTCGTCATCATGTTCGAGCTCACGGGCGCACTCAGCTACGTCCTTCCCATCATGATAGCCGTGATGCTGTCGAAGTGGGTCGGCGACGCCTTCTCGCGCCGCGGCATCTACGAATCCTGGATCCACTTCAACGGGTACCCGTTCCTCGACTCCGGAGACGAGGGCGGCGGCGCGCAGCACGTCCCCGACATCACGGCCGGCCAGATCATGACGCGCATCGAGGACCTCGTGGTCCTCACGGCCACGGGGCACACGATAGCCTCGCTCCGCACGGTGCTAGACTCGTGCGCTTACCGCGGGTTCCCCGTCGTCAGCGACCCCCGCGACGCCATGCTCCTAGGGTACATATCGCGCTCCGAGCTCGCCTACAACCTCGCGGCGTGCAACCTCCCGCCCGAGACCGAGGCCTTCTTCAGCCACCAGCCGCTCGCGGACCCGCGCTCGACGCTCGACCTGCGCCCCTGGATGGACCAGACGCCCCTCACGCTCCCCAGCCACAGCTCCCTGCACCTCGCCGTCTCGTACTTCCAGAAGCTCGGCGTGCGCTACGTGCTCTTCAGCGACCGCGGCGTGCTGCAGGGCCTGCTGACCAAGAAGGACTGCTGGTACGTGCTCAACGGCGTCGAGGAGACCCGACGCACCGGTGCCGCCGGCGCCGACGCCGACGCCGCCTCCAGGGGCGTGGGTATGGGAGTGGGAGTGGGAGTGGGAGTGGGAGTCAGGGCTGGCGAGGCCGCCACGGAAGACGAGGGGGCCGATCTCCTCGGCGTAGCCAGTGGCGGACTGGGCCCTGAATCTCCCAACGACGATCGGGCGAGCGGTATATTATAACCCCTTACCCCCCTGGCTCCCCAAAGATTTTATACACCCCATTTCCCCCTTTCCCCCTTTTTGTACAGATACTGTTCCAGTGTCCCAGCTTTTAAGCTTTCGTCTCCACATTCGACGAGGTAAGCCGAGGGAAAGGACTAGTGAGGCGTCGTACTTCATATGTGTGCTGTCGTGTGGTGTCGTCATCGTCATCGTCATCGTCGTCGTCGTTCGTATTTATGTATATATGTCTGGATGTATGTATACGAACGCATTCCACTGTACTCTGAAGTAGTAGCCACCTGATGTCATATACCTATTAATTATGTTCAGATAAGAAGGGGGGGGGGGGGAGACAGGGACGTCGGCGCCGAAATTTTATATCATATTTCACTTACTTTGTGTCTGTGTGTCTGCTGCGTGTTACTGCGTGGGAACGCGTAAAGCTAAAGCTCTGTAGGTCAGGTAGTTAAAGGGGGGATCGGGGGAGACGAGCGGCATTAGAGCAACGACGAGTAGATACGTCATTGGGGAAATGTCCAACAGCAGAAGAGAAAAATCCCCCATGTGATATGGATGAAGTTGTGTTCAGAGTCCAGAGAGGTAACGTCTGGAACTACCAAGTGAACTAACTACCTACCGGTGTTCAATTCTGCTTCTAAGGCATAGATAAATGCGTATATATATGATGTATATAAAGTATATACCAGATTGGATTAGACCGCACTACGTACTTAAGACAATGGCCAGACGTCATGGAAATGTGTGGTGAATATTGATTGTGTCACGCGTTAATTATACGCGCTCTCCGCTTTCGCTGCCCAACGCACCTAGTTCAAGCTAGCGGCTTCACGCCAAATGTGGTACTATACTGTGCCTCCTCAGCCGTATCATTCCACCCCACGAGGGTCCCAAGCGAAAAGACGAGAGGGCTGAATAAAATATGATGCAAGCAAGCCGTGAAACACCTATATCCGCCTACCCTCTCCTCTGTCTCCTCGCCTCCGCACTCTGAGGTGCGAAGGAGGGACACGAATGAAGTGAAATAAGAAGGGGTATTGATCCTTTGCTGATGACAGATGATAGCCACTAAAACTCCTTTCCATGCAAATGACTCTTTTTACCGTGTCCATATGTAGTAAGAACCTAAACGCTAGCTCTTCATAGAGACTCGAGGGTTTGGCATGCATCAACTCAGCGCCAACTAGGTTCTCCGGTTCTAATGCGTGAGCAAGGCGACCAACCACTGGACGAACACCCGTCTTTAGCCCTTCTGCAGTTGGTAGCCTATCATATTCCCTGAATGTCTCGGGCTACTTTTCACCGTCTATCCCGCCGCCACCATCCAAATATCGATTGTTATTTCGTGATGGTCCCGATTTTTCCGCGTCTTCACCACGCTGACAAGCCGGGGACCCAGGTCATTTGCACATGACCACAAATACGAAAATACGGGTGGTCGGGTCAGGTACCAGCCGGTCGCTTGCCCTGTTTCGTCGCCGTCATAACCTTTAGCTCGAGGTGGAAAAAGGCCTTTTTTCCTTTCTTGTCTTTTGAATCTATTTTCGCTCGGCAAACCGGGCATGTCCGTTTCATGCTATCGATATTTAACGATGAATGTAAACATTCGGAGCAAAACAAATGACCTGACATCTCAGCATTAGTACTTGGTAGAGATATTACCAATCAAAGGCAAAGGCAGATGCAAATCCGTGGTTCAATACTACGTACCGCAATGGGTGACAGTTAGGGCAGTCGTATCATCCATACAGATGACACACTGGAATTTCCCAATCTTGACTCGATTATCTACCTTGGGTGCCAAAAGCTCGGCAGGGACCTCGGTAGCATTAGATAAATCTATCGTCTCAGAGTCTTCGTGGCCATTCGGTTCGAATAAATTGTCGTCGTCAAACGGAGAAATCAGGTCGTCGCCATTCACAAACGTGTCCTTCCGCCTAGACTTGATTGGGCGACGAGAAGGTGATCTTGTGGGAGGAGAAGGCCGCCTTTTCCGAGCCGGGGCGTCGGCAACACCAGTGAGGCTTCGTCTTCGTGTTGTCGGCGGCATAGCTGCCGAGGGGGGTATCGAACCAGCGCCGGAAATTGGGGTCTCTAAGTCAGCCTCGTCGTTGTGCGAGTCACCCGCCTCTCCTCCTCTGTCGGATGTTCGTCTCCGAGCCGAGGATGACAGTATCTCTTGGTTGGTCGTGGCAAGCTTTGGTCGGCGAGAAGGCGACAGTGTCGTTGGCGAAGGTAGGTTACTCTGAGGGGGCAGTGATGGAGAGGAGAAGTCTCGGGTGGCCAATGCGGTGAGAAAATAGTCGTCGATGCCCGAGTGGGCTTCGGTGGCTTGCGCGAGGGGTCGTGCCTGAGATATCGTGGAGAGCGGGCGCGGGATTATGCTGCTCATGGATGATGGCGAGATTGTCGGGGGCACCACGGGCGTGGCGGCTGGAGAAGGAAATGGGGGAGCAGCAGCGAGGAAAGGGGGCTGGATCTCAGAGAAGGGTTGAAAGTGGTAGCTGCGTACAAAGGGGTCGTGGAAGGGATAGCTGCCCGGGCGACGGCTGAGCTGGCCAGAGAACCTGAGGTTAAAATCGCGGTCGTCATGTGACGAGGCAGGGGCCTCGACTGGTGACGGTACTTGTTCAAGGGCCTGCGTTGACGGCGTGGGCAGCGGGGTTTGCAGGGACGTCGGAATAAGGGCGCCGCCGAGGATATGAGGCAGGTAGGAGGCGTGATCCGGGTTGTTGAACCAAGAACTCGGCATGGACAGATGAGGGCCGGCGCTGACAAAGAGCGGGTTGTTGTCCAGGAAGCCCAGGAGCGGCGAGAACGATGGGTGGCCCTGGAGGGTGCCTCTGTGGCTGGCGATGGCAGCGGCGACGGATGGATGTGTGTTGATGTTGTGGCGGTGGCGATTTATGTGACTGTGGTGAATGATGGCGTTGTTGTTGTTGGTGGTGGTGTTGGTGTCGGTGTCGGTGTTGGTGTTGGTGTTGGTGTTGGTGTTGGTGTTGGTGTTGGTGTTGGTGTTGTTGTTGACGTCGATGTGGGCAGGATCGGAGTTAGCGTCGGAAGTCTGGTTCAGTGGAAGGTGGTAATAATTGTTCGGCGCTATCCAGCCATCTAAAAGCGCCGGTATTTTTAGCCTTTTCTCAGTCCCCCAAATTGAAGCTGACAAAAAAAACTCAAGACAGCAATGGCAATGGCAAAGGCAAAGTCAAAGTCAAAGTCAAACTAGCCATGCAAGTACAACCGAGCGTAGGTAGACTTGCAGACCTGCAGACCCGCAGACTCGCAGATCTCGAGAGTGGCCAACGTAGGAGAAAATAATGAGGATTGAAGAAAAAAATTAATTAACACCCCCGGTCTACTTGCCAATGAGCGACAAAGGGGGAAGCGGAAGGAAGAAGGAAGGGGGGAAGACAAGCAGGGAGCTTAAGGCATGAGACAGGTAGGAAATGAGGAATGAGTAGGTAATCCAAAACGTAAAATATGAAATGTGAGATGTGAAGAGATTTGATGGAAACAACAAAAAGGTACAAAGGGTACATACCTCTGGCGGAGCCGTCCCAGGAGGCCATAGCTTAAGACAAGTCGACAACGAAGAGAATGAACGACTTGACTTGACTTTGCCTGATCTGATATCAGGTACCTCTTTATGTGATTGCTGCTTTGCCCTCGAGCAGCCTGCCTTCTCTCCTTGCGTTAGGTACCTAATGTCCTTTCCGGAGACCTGCCAATCGGTGCACACTGCGAGGCGCTGTTGAGGTAGGTGGTCGTCTGGCTGCTTTGCACAAGGGGTACCGGATACAATGGTCTTCTGCTAAGTACCTGGTAGGTACAAGGCAAGTATCTCACTGGTTTGTATGCGACCGGATGTACCTATTTTGGGTACCTCGGTACCTCTGATGTACCTTGCGGATGGAGCCTATGGGTACTTCAGTACCTACGGGTAAGTACTGAGACATTGGAAGAGTATCAAACTGTGGCAGCATGCAAGCCGTACAATTACATACCTGTACGTATATATGCCTTATTTAGAAGGTACCGATGGTGTGTATGTCATGGTCTGTGAAAGAGAAAATGCCTTTGCCTTTGCTGACAGTCCGAAGCTCCGGCAAATCTGACGATGACCTATCCTTGATACAGCACTAGGGCAGATGCGTCCAGGTACTTTGTATACAGAGTACCTAATTCAAGGATACCTACCTTAGGTTAGTAAATCAATGTTAGAGAGAGTGTGCGCAAGAGAAGGAGGCAGAAAAAAAAAAGAGGAAGAAGGGGGAAAGGGAAGGAGAAGAAGGGGTAAAAGAAGGGGAAGAGAGAGAAAGTAATACGTGAGACTTTGAGTGAGTGAGCGAGCGAGGGAGTTAGCGAACTGCAGAGGCAAGGCCCAGGTTCTAGGTTCTGAGGTGAGGTAATCAATCCGGTTGGTGGCAGCCACAGGTTGTGTAGAAGACCGCGGCCCTTAGGTAGGACCTGTGTTGTTAGTGGACAGAAAGTGGGATGAAACCTCGGAGACCACAAAAGTAGACACGGCACAAATAGATGGTTGAGGCAGGCGGGCGCGCAGACAGGCAGTGCCGTATATAATCAAATGGTGACTTGTACGGTTGTGGGTTGAAACTGTGTTTCTGTATATATCAAGATACTATCAGGTCTAAGTAATATAAGTTGGCTGATGTAGATAGATATACCCATGTACCTACAGTCAGGTAATGTTCAGTGAGTACGAGAATATATCATGAGATACCAGATACCACCACGTATAAGGGCACAGTGCACTTCTGCGTGCAGTACTCCCTTGCAATATTGAAAATCAATGCACAAAGCGAAGTAATGTGTGGGTTGTAATTCCTCTACGATGCAACTTAGGTGGTTTGTACATTTGCTTATTTTCCCAGCAGTTTTTTTGTGATCCATCCCGTCTGGACATGTCTCTGTCAGTACTTTCAAGGTTGCTTACCTGGGTATTTTTAACTGTGGCGCTTAAGCCGTGGATGCAGATATCACTCCAAAATGTGGAACTTGCTTGTCCACTCTCCGCTCTCCACTACATGACCAGTTACATTCTCCAACTATTACCACGGAGTATTTAAACACCACCTATCAGACTGCACTACCTCTCCATCAACCAACCTGCCCAGGCAGCTGAGCATTCAATGATGATGGTTTTAAGCATAATACATACTTTACAACCTTGTTTTTACCATTATGAAATCCTTTAGATCAGTATCTACCTCTACAGCTGTATTTACTTAGGTATCCTTTACCTCATGCATCTTTTCTTTACACGAGCATAATAAAATGGTAGTAAATGAGGTGACTTGTTTAACTCCTTCATACTCTAGAGGCAGGTGGGAAACCCAGTTATTACACAAGATGCATTGTGCTTTTGTACATACTACAGTACACTGTATGTGTTGTATTGTAGTATGCCCCTAGCTTTCTACTTCAACACTCCCGCTCAAGTAATATTACATGTCCTACGATCCCATAGTTTTTAAAAGATAAATCCCCGTCGTGTCTAGCTCTCGATATCTCCGCAATAGCTTTTAAACAAAGTAAACAATGAGGTGGCTTTTGAAAAACCTGTGCTCCAGGCGTATTATTCTCTCGCAACCATCCTTAATCGCCTTAGTCTAGCATATCACCATTATTTATTACTGCATGTATATTTCACTGCAATAAGCAATTAAAAACCTGTGCTAGCTATAATAACGCCTGCGTAAAAGTTGTCGTGTTTTTTTAAGTAATGCTTTTTATTTTTTTTATAATGAGGCTTATAATTATCGCGGGTTGGTTAATGCGTGTTGCATCAAAGAAAATGCACGTTATATCGAAGATAAAAAAAATTCTAAAAAATATAATTACCGCCTTGCCTTAGATGTTCAGTTCAGTCTCTAAGCTACAACGCGCCCTGCTTTCGCATTGGGGTGGGTATTTCTTTGCGGTCGTTATCTGGCACTGCCTCGCCTGCAGACGGTTCTTCCTTAATCCTCGAAGGGGGCCCCCGGGTTCGAGGATTAAAGAAGCCTAGCCAGGACCGTATCTGAACCCTGGTGCTAGCGATCGCTGAGTGCGAGTCTCTCCCACTAGACCATCTGGTACTCATGCCTACATTACGCGAATTTTTTGTTTATTAGGCCCGGGTCTTGCCATAATAAGCTCGCCGGCGCCTTGGACCCGTAGTTTCCCCGGCTGTTTGCGTGTGATAGTTACGCGCAAACTTACACGTGAACGAGGTACTTTGCTGCGCGTACCGCGTTTTATAACCAAGGTACCTAGATACCTGTTTGAATGAGAACACATTCTTCCCATCCACCTCTGCTTAGGTGTCAGGGTATTGGGCACAGAGTGAATAGAGGACCGGCTGCAATTAGAAAGCCGTAAGGTCGAGGGGTAGTAGGGCTTAATAGATCGAATAGGTAGGTAGGGGGTAGGGTAGTGATCGATTAATTCCTGAATCTCTCGGATATCTAGGGGAGCGAAGCTCCCTATATATAGACAAATCGCCATACAGCCACCCTGCAGGGTAGGTAGTGCTTTACCACCTAACACTAGGTAGTAGATAGAAATGCTCACTACTAGACAACTAATACCCTACCGTCCCTGTGAATCATCGTGCGTAAGCAACGAGGCAGGCCGCAGGATTAGATCTAAGTTCAAGTTTAGGGTAGAGTTTTATAGTAGCTCAAGATAGCTACGCCCTAATAGTTTGAATTGCCAGGTAGCTCACACGATGAATCACCCTTTAGATTCTTAACCAGTGATAATATACGTGCGTCCAAGGTGGGCGTTTTTCTTTGCTTTTCTTTTTTAATTAATAATATCTCGGATTCCAATTTGTACTATGGTGCAGGTGATACGCTCTTTGAATTTCGTATCCCTCACGTTCTTTTCCTACCCTTTTACCATTCATAGAGTCGAAAGCGTCATGTTAAGCAACTGTTTTACTCTAGCTATTTGCTAATACTTTCTCTGTTATGTCGTATAGTTCCACCGAGATCTCGTTTTAGCTCACTCGCGTAGTTTTAAGCTTGCTCTGTGGTTGCTGTCCAGATTGTCACCTTGTTGCTACACATTGTCATGTATGACCATCCGCCAAGAGATATCCCTCGACATATGTGTTAGTGATTGTTGAATTAGAGACGTCTAGCAAAACTAGGAGTTCAGTCCTCTACCCTACGCGTTATCTATCCCCGACTCTGTAATAGTAGCATGACCTGCGAGCCCATAATCACAACGTCAACAACCTGTTACATGTTTTTTTTTTTTTGGGGGGGGGGGGGGGGGGGGGGGGTAATGGGCACGCCCCCGGTTTAAAACCAAAAACAACACCAAAGGCCCAAACCGATAAAAATAATAAAAAAAAATAATAAAATAAAAG
>MU392159.1:0-442936 GCA_022578495.1 Nemania sp. NC0429 | reverse complement strand
CGCCCCGCCCCGCCCCCCCCCCCCCCCCCCTAAAGGGCATCGCCCGCTTTTAACTCCGAACACATCCACGATCGGCCATCTCGTATCATAGTATTTACCAATATTAGTAAGAGAATCGGCTCTGCCTACACCTATAAGTAGGTATCCATTCTAAGTTTAAGTCACATTCTAGATCGATAGCGCGTTGTGTCACCCGCTCAGCGCAGTCAGGCTAGAAAGCCTCCTCCCTTCCCCTTAAACGGCATTAGGTAACAGCAGCCATCGCCTCCTTTCTTATAACTCACAGTCTGTCCCGGTGTCACGGAATAGAACTGCAGCGCTATATCCGGTACACTACTGGCAAAAGTAGAACGTAATCAAGTCGGACACTTGATTGTCTGCAGTTGCACATATAGTACTGTGACACCCGGTATTCCTTGCTCCTCACTGCCATTGGCCCCGAAAGAAGGGCAATAAAGATTAAGATTGCCCGTCGCCTACCAGAAGCCCGATGACCCTCGGTGGTCTAGGCGTATGATTCATCGTGCGAGCCTCTAAGTCGCAGCCGATGAGGCCAGGGGTCATTCCCCCCCCTCCTCTCCCCAAATAGGGGCAATTGAGGCGTCTCGAATCCGGAAGAATAAGTCCATATATGCTACTAAGAACACACTTCGATAAAGCTTATGACCGCGTAACGTATATGGCCTCTTTGTATTGAGTGGTCTAGGTAGATAAGGAAAAGTTACTGGCCTACAAGACCAGACGACGTCTACCATCTCCAGCAACATTTGGCCAGAGATAATCTTGAAGAAAATTGTATGAAACGACGTTGCGCGTGTCGGCAACTTAGCAAATTCAGCCTTGAAAGGATGCTATGTAGGCTTTCTTTTATACATTATTGTCTACGTATCGGCGCTATTTGCTTGCCACAACTTGGCGGCAATTCAGCCTCAACTAGCTTACCCCTAAACGCCAGTAAAGAGAGCTATGTTACCCCTAAAGAATGCGTCTTGCGCCTCTTTTATATATAGTCCAATCAGGCTCCGTTTTTAACCGATCTATGCCGCATTGAGGTCAGTCGATATCTGAGGATATGCAAAGACTCGGCACGAGCCTGATAAACATCGCCCCCAGTCTGCCTTGTCGGTTTAAACCCCGCACCCATTGCCCAAGACAGATAGCTGAAAAGACGGTAGGTACTGGCAGCCTGCAGCTGGAAGCACCAATTGAACCTGGACACATGGAACAGCAAAGCCATGGATGAATCGATAACGGAATCCTTCAAGCCTGAATCTCGTACAATATAACTTGGCTCTACCACGCGCAAGGAGGGGCTCGCGCAAACCGCCTATATGTTTTGTTTTCTGCCAACGTCGACGCGGCGATAAGGATGTCATGGTGACCTGCAAAGGCTGCCACAGACGGGGACCGAACTTGGTCTTCCCCATTCCTTACGTAACTCCTTTTTGCCTGCATAAACCTCGCTTATGTCTGGACTGCGTCCAAAAGAATATCAAATTGACAATAGACCAAGAACTTACAAAGTTCATTTCATGCCCTGAATGTGGTACACAACTTGACGATAATGATATCTATCGGCTCACGACCGACGAACTCTATAAAAGGTCAGATCTTGATAACGAGTTGACTTAGTGGTGGTTTATGTATGACGCGAGCCTAACCTCATATCACATCACAGGTATCGAATATGTGAATATTTAACCGAAGAAATCGAGTGCATCGTCTGTGTCGAAAACATTCCACGAAGGGGTTTCCCTCAATCTTCCATATCGCCCGCGTGCAGTCACGAGATTCAATGCTGTCTCACTTGCCTTTCAACCCACCTCACATCACAGCTGGAGTCTAATGGTCCTAAATCTTTCACTTGCCCCCAATGTCGAGGCGCCCTCCCATACTCGTCAATACAGCAACATGCATCTCCAGAGACGTTCGCCCAGTATGACAAATGGCTCGCGCGTAATGGACTAGGCGAGGAACCTAACTTCTGTTGGTGTACGGCCGGATGTGGCTCCGGACAGCTACACCCAGAAGGTCGAGACAATCCCCTAATGATATGCACCAACTGCCGTGCCAAAACTTGCTTCAACCATCAATCGCCGTGGCACGACGGCCAAACCTGTCGCGAATTTGACAACCCCGACGACACTACGACGGCCAATCATAGCCAAAAGTCTGACTCCCCTGAAACGAAATCGTTCCGCAACCGGTTTAGCAGTTTTCTAGGTAGAGGCAAGCGGAACATCAATGTCGGCGGAGTCACTCGCCTGGAGAATGACCAAGAGTACAAGGACCGGCTACTCGCGGAGAAGCTAATGAAGGAAGAAGAGAATATAGAGCGCAAGAGGCAGAAGCAAAGCGCCGAAGAGGCCGAACGACGAAATAAACGGGTAAAACAAGAGGCCCAGACGCAGAGACAAGCACAGGAGCGGAGGCAAGCACAGGAACACAGGGCCCGGGAAGAGGAGGCACGGAGGCGGATGCAAGCAGAGAGGCATAGAGCCCAGGAGGAAGAAGCACGGAAACGGAGACAGCTCCAGGAAGATCGGCAGAGGAAGAGAGCGGAGGAGGCGGCCAGCGAGAGCGCCTTGCTCACCATATCAAAGCTCTGCCCTAGGAACTGCGGAGCCCGCATACAAAAAAACGAAGGGTGCGACCACATGACATGTAAGGTTTCCGTGGTCTACTGCAAAACATATCCCCTTACCGAGAAACATGTATGAGCTGAGAGAGAAGCTGACCATCTCCCAGGTCGTCAATGCCGCTATGAATTCTGCTGGCTCTGCCTTGCGGACTGGGGTCCGATTAGGAATAAAGGCAACGATTTCCACAATTCGAACTGCAAATATCATTCGTCAAAGCTTTAAACATCGCGGCGCTGTAAGTGTTGCAGCCTCAACAACTAGGATCACTTAGACTGACACGGTACCAAGGGCGGCAAGACCGTGGTCTCTACTACGCATTGCAAAATGATTTCACTATCGCGAAAAGCCCCAGGACCAACTCGACAGCACCTAAGTAGGTGCTACCTATCCTATGACGCATTCTCGTGGCCCCCCAAGGACCAGCAGTCCGTGTTCCGCCCAAGGAGTAATATCTGAAGGAACGCCAGGCGGCAAAACAAAAAACACTCAAAAGAAAAGAAATTGGCATAACAAGAGAATAACAAGCCAACAGACTGGATCAATTGGTCTTTCTTTTGGATATGGCTTTTTATATTGGAGCCCCGACTCTGCTACGGCTGTCTTGCAACTGGGCCGCGGCTAACATATTGTATTTTTCTTTTCTTTCCTTTTTTAGTTGGGCTACCGACTTCTGGTTACGTTGATACTGGCCAGAGTACTGCGAGGGACTCGTGTTAAATATAGTAGAGTAATGGCATATCTGGTTCCATGTATTATAGGAGTCGAGATGAGCTTGAGTTAGTCCGAGCGAACTAGAATATCTAGTAAAATATCATAAGGTCCTTGCCACCACTCTATCTAGTCGCTGCTAGGAGCGCTGCGAAGCATCGATCCCGTTTAGGATCCTGTGCGGTGGTATGAACATGCAGACGGATGCTCATTACTCAGATATGAGATTCTTTGCAGAATAGACGAGTTCTTCCCTCGAGAGACCACGTGTTAGACAATTACCCTAGATTTTCTGATAGGGAGGGATAAGCCATCACGTTATCTTGATTATGTTGTAATATGTCGTAAGAAGGTTGCATTAGTTTACATGGCTTAGTATTTTCAATAAAGCTGCTTCTGATTTCTGTACTAGTTGCTTCTGATTTAAATAGAAATCTGCTCCGTCGCACAAAGTCTTGACTACTTATTTTCTATTGATATAAGAGACATTCGGGCTGAAGGAGGTTGTTCGTAAGTGGTCACACAATCCAAGATTGAACTCGATGCCCAGAAGAAAAGGGGGGGCTTACGCTTGAAGAAAGGGTCGGCACCTAGAGGGTCCGTTTGGTGTCCTTATGTCCCCCATTCGCTAGCTCCCCTGGCGTACTAGCTGCACTATTTATGCTTGTTGGTGAGTCTGGCTTGTGGGTACGATGATAGCGGCCGTGTTTGGATTGCTCAGGGGTTTGTATATTGGCTGTTGGTAAGATGGTGGCGGCTTAGTAGATGCATCACAGGCGTTTTATTCGCCAACATATACATGTTAACTACAACTCAGCGTGTACAACAAAGCCGAGAGGTGATCTAGACGGGACTTTCAGAGAGTGCCGGACAAACCTGATTATGGTATTGATGTTGTATGCTGAATTCATACGTCGCCAGCCTTGGATCGTCAATAAAGATTATCAGCATTCAGATGCTCGCATATGATTCGACACTTAAATTGTAAAGTAGTCTAGACTAGAGGGGTCTGGTGACAAGGAACTCCACGCAGGCGGCAGTTATGTGTCAGTTAGGTTTAACCTTACACATGTTCCAAATAGAATTCGGCGGAGATAGTAAAACGGAAGATGCCCATACTGGCACCGACCGCCCTACGGGAGGGCCCTCGAGGGCCCCTCTCCGTAGGAGAAGAACAATGATACCCCAACAATAGGTAGAAAAACAGTAGTTGTATTGGGGATGTTCTGTTCTAAAGTCTGGACACGTTTCTAGCCCTAAATAGTCCGGGCCAAGCCACTAGACCTAGCCACTTCGTGGCTAGTAGCGGTGGGATCACTCTACTTCAATAGGCGCGTTGGCGAAGTCAAAGGTGAGCGACATGTTCAGTTTTGAGCGGAACTGCCATGAAGAGCCCGTCAGTTTCGCTCGTCACCCACGATTCTCACGGGCTAAGGCTCCTACTTGTTTAAGCCTTGAATATGAAGGCGCTTGTGGCATGTCTACGGAGCATGAGAGTGTGCATGGTTCAAATAGGGATGCTTGAAATGAAAGTGAGGATTGGAAGCGATGCAAAGCAGATAAGAACTTGAAGAGTTTCACTTTGCCGATCGTCCACCATATTTATTATCATATACCTATATGAGCCCCTCGCCAGCGCCAACAAGTTGATGCCCATTAGCTACCAAAGTTCCCCGCGACGCGAAGAGCTTCGGCCACGTCCTCATCGGATGGCAGATTAACGATCATCATGTACAAGAGATTCTTAACACCGCGCGTTAGTTACCGCCATAAAGAAGCTAGGTAATAGCAATTAAGTTTTAGTTAGGTAGGTATACATACCCTAGCCAGCCTACGTTTCTTCGGCTTCTTCAGGCCCTTCTCTCTTGCTCGTTCGGCGGCCGCCAGGTCCATCAAAGCCTCCAGAGGACTATCGGGATTCTTCCCTATCTAATAAAAGCGATGCGTGTAAGTATAGCTTCCAAACTACCCCTTTGGATAGACCAGTGAAGGGTAGGTGAGGTCGACATTATACGTACCCATTTCGCAGTCCGCTTCCGGTCGCGACGAGCGCCATACCTTTCCATGGCCCGAGCGAAGCCGCTCTTCTGGGGCGTACCGTGCGCGTTGCTCCCTTGACCGCCATCAAGACCGGGAAAGACCAACTCTGCCGACGCCGGGAACTCGATGGAGCCGAATGTCCCATCGGAATTTCGAAAGTTTGTCTTGAACCTTTCCCCGAATGTCAATGTCTTGGGGTCTACTCTCGATCCGATACTGGCAGCGATGTTGTCTTGGGTCACCTGCTCTTCGGCAGTGTTGCTGTGGGCCACGATCAGGCAGTATAGGCCGCGCGGACGGAATAGCTCGGTGTTCATCTTGTGGAGGAATTCATTCTGGCTACGAGGGCAGTGATGAGAAAAAGTTAGCGAACGGCGAAAACTGCATGTTATGCAGACGGGGGGATATCGAACCCTTTGCGCCCCTGCAACTCTTTATATATCGCTGTGGCGATCTGAATCGGTACAGCCACGGCAGCGCCTAGCCCGCCGGGAATCGCGAATGTCGCCAGCGTCGATAGATTGATGATATCCGCCAGTGGAGACCAAGCCGTGGACTTGTCAAGCTCGTCGAGAAAGGCCATAAATGTCGTCTGATTGATACCGCAGGCGAGAAGGTCGGGCGCGTAAGCCCTGATGAATCCCCGGTGACGCCGTTTCGGCCGACGCTGGGGCAGGATCACCGGGGACTGGAGGCGTCCTCTTGGCAATTCGGACGCCGTCGGCGCTGGTTGAAGTGCATCCGCCAGCAGCTTCTCGCTGTTTTCCCCGCGGGATTCACTGAGCTCTTCTTGTGCATCGTCTAGATCCCATTCGTAATCGGTGCCATCTTCATCAGACGACGTAATAGTAGTTTTCGCTTTGGAGACACGTCCTAATTCGGGTCTGCGTCAATATAGGGAGGATGTCGAATGGTCTTTTCACTTGCCTGCATCATTCTCGTCTACCCCTAGGAGTGTCGCCGTAGGATGTTGACTAGTGCTAGCCCCTGAAGCCATCTTCATTCAGGAGATAGTAGAGGAGAGAGATGGCAAACTTGGCAACGAGACATATAGAGAACCCCATGGATTGGGCACTTTCAGGGACAAATAAGCCAGATGCAAAGAGGGATATTGTCACGTGAATTGCGCTGCGCCATCGCTACCGAAGTTCCCGCTGCTTGACCTGATTACTTGCAGCCAACAACCACTTCGTATGCACTTGCACGTAAGTAAGCCTTACCAGGATATCACTCCTGAAAGCGTCAGGTTCACTTCCCGGCAAGCCGTTGTGTATCCCCCTTACACACCCTACACGACACATAATAAAAGCATATAACCTTCCATACACTACCATAAATAATACGCCATGACGGGTGCCGGACAGAATAAGTAGCAACTCCGGCTTTACCATAGTAAAGCCAGGCCTAGCACCGCATCAAGTAGGTCTGTATATCCTTGCTGGGACGTATCCATATTCATAGGAACTATCTACATTAGGAAATATCCGTAATAGGAAATAGCTCTCTATATTTGGGGTATACAGTACCTCAGTTGGATACCAACAGCAGGATTTTAAAACAATCCCAACAGAACTCTGTCGGGATTCAATCCAAATCGATCAAGACCTATATTCAAAAATCACAGTCACCTCCTCTTGCAGTTCTCTTATCTCGATCGGAACGGCGTACCGGGGTATTTTATAGTAATGCACAACTGTTCGAAGCCCCATGGTCCTCACGCCAGCGTAAAAACAGGTAGCTGATCCCGTCGGGAAAGAAACTACTGCTTCTCGGCACAGAGAACATCGCGGACACTTGAGCTCTTCGGGGCCACATCAATGCCTACATCAACACCGCCTGGCCTGATGCAAATGATTTTTCTCTCCGTCGTTTCGCATCTTGGATTGGCGTCTATAATGGCAAGAGCCGCTCAGGCCAAGATGCGGGAGTAATCCAATAAACCCGTCAATAAGACACATACCCATGCGAGTAAGTAGAATCCCATGCTGACTCTAATTCAGATGGATGACTCACCAATCCCCAAGCACCCGTTCGATATTAACAACGACGAAACAGTGATTCATCACATCGACGACGACACGGTAGTATTGTTATAATCATGAGTTCCCATTACGCGTAATAGATGGATATATACAAAGAGCCCCCAACGCCGTGCTAACACCAATTGATTCTCACCGGTCCACGTCCAGAACACATATAATAGTTGAGCGAATATTATGAGAGACATTTGATACGCCTGCTCTTACGAGTCCGGTTGAGTTCCTTTGCAGCTGAGCAGGCTTACTGAGGAGGATAGTATGGCTGGCCCGGAGCCGGCGTGCCCTGAGGGCTGTGGAATTCCTGCTGTACCTGATGAGGCACAGTCTGCTGCTGGTAGGCGCCCTGGGTAGCGGGATATCCCGTGTTCGGTTGCGTGTAGGGGTCATAGGCAGGGCTTGGGGAAGCATAAGTGGTGGGCTGATGTTGCTGCTGAGCCCACTGGGGTTGTTGCTGCTGCTGCTGTTGTTGCTGGTTGACGAAACCCTGTGACTGGTTGACGGGAGAAGCAACGGGAGCGGGAACGGCCGCGGCTTTCTCGACGTCGCTGGGGTACTTGGCCCATTCGAGGCGGAAGTAGTGGGCAACGTAGGCCAATGTGGCGACGTGGAGCAGCAGCATGATGGCACTAATACCGGCTACAGCCGCTATCACCGCGCGGCCCTCCGGACCCGCGACGGCGGCACGCTTATAGACGATACAGTGGCCGGCGTTCACGGCACTCCCGTCGTCGTAGCAGTCCGCGTTCACCGGGACGACAAAGCTGGCGCGGTACGCGGCGTTGGTGCCCAAACTTGCCAGCCACAGGACGATCAAGAAGAAGTCCAACGACAGCACCGCCCATGTGTTATAACCGGAGCGGCATGCCGCCGAGTGTTCTGTGAGGATCGCATATAGCGCGATGATCCACGTGAAGATGCCCTGTTGAGTTCCACGTCAGTTACTGGGCATGAGCTCCGACCCGTAGAGGGGTACACGTACAGCAGCGATGGCAAGGCCTGAGGGATCAGCATAGTAGCCGTGGATGAGGTAGCCAGACAAGGCCACGATGATCAGTGCTACGATGATTTGCGCGATGCGTAGACCGATGAACCATCTTGGTGTCGGGATCAGTGTTTCGCCTCTCTTAAAGGACTCCATCGCAGCGACGTATGATCAAGTTGATATTAAGCCTTAGTTTGACGACTGTGACGACCGTGACGACCGTGATCTGAGGTTGGCTTGCGTCTCTGTTGTTCTAGCGAGAGTTCAGTGCCTAAAGACTGTCACCTGCCGGTCGAGGTCCTGGGCGACTCGATCGGTATTTGTACAGGACCACGCTCCTGGGACTTTTGCCTCCCCTTCCACTCACGCCATTCAGCCCCAGACCTTTCCCGGCCGGCTCTCGAGCAGACCCGCTTCTCGTGCATCTAAAGGCGAGGGTAGCGAGGCAGAATAAGCAGACGTGTTGGAAACTTGGTGGCCGTCTGATCAGCTAGCGGTTCAGCCGCACCTCGACCACTCGCACTATGCTACACTACACTGCGCACCGTAAATATAAGATTGCGGGCGGCGCCCAACTCGCGGCTGCTGACCAAAGAGTCTCGCCAATCTCTCCCTCTAGACATGTAGGTTTGCACGGTCAGGTCGCGTTACCTAATACCTACCAAGATCGTCTTATTCCTGTTTCAGCAGCTATTCAGCTCCGGTAGCCACTCATGTCAATGCACGAAGCGAGAAGACCCAGCGCAGCTGCTCGAGAGGTAGGGGTCTCGCTTAGCAGGGCAGATTCATCACCTAAGCCAAGCATACCTACTAAGTAGGCATCTGCACGGTACCTACCTAGTGTGCGGAGTACAGAAGAGATGCACTATTGATTGCCCCTCGTGAGCTCGCGACGTCGAGGGGTGGTGGCCAAAGACCGCTCTGGTCAGTCGATTTTCGAAAGCCACTCAGATCTGGGGCCTGGGCATGCACGCTTCATACTTCGAATAATTATAAATAGGCAATGCTAGATAACATTCGTGCGAGACACACGCGCCACTTCTCATCGTTTGCGGGAAATTCAGGCAAGCCCATGCTGACTGCTAAGGGATGGGAGACCTCTTCTCGCCATCTTAGACCGGGGAGCTCCTCGAAAATAAGCACGGATGAATTTTTAAGTAAGACGGCCCACCTAAGATCTCGCGCAATAGGTAGAAGAAAACCACTTAAAGTACCGGAGGCGCAGCGCAACTTGTATGGGTCCGTCGATATGATAGGTTAGTGTACTTCGTCGCGGCATGAAAAAGACCCTTTGAGATGCGATGGGATTTCGGTGAATTTTCGTCCCCAGGTAGATAGGCAGTGCATTGCTGTAGTTACCGACACTGTACTCGTGTGCGCCGTCTTCCTCTTCTTACCTAACGGTTGAAAAACAGAAAAATGTGTGTATAATTACTTGTACTGCGCGAGGTTCATTGATAATTATAGATTGAAAGTTTTATAAACTTCAATGTATTTATTTATATTTCGTGAATTATTACTATTCTTTGTATAACTTATATTCGATGCTCCAAAGTGCGTATCGTTTGGAAGAAGCATACTAGATCGAGTGATCCCATCAGCCACCATAGAGGCTCAAGGACTATGCTAGGATAGGCTAGCATATGGGGCTTTCGCCGGTTATTCGTGTTGTTTTTCATATATATAGCTATTCTTCTTGCTTTCCCTGTAATTATCATAGTCTATTTCCTAGTCATATTAGTTCTCATCACTTTTGCTGATAGATTTACTTCCCCTTACAATTTCTATATAGTTTATTTGACTGCATTTTATTGGAATGCATGCCTGTGAAGTGCCTTGGTGTGTGTGTCTCAAGTCCAGGGTGAGTGGTGTATATGACGCCTCCCGTTTCAATATACTCAAGTTATTTTACTCCTATCAAGATTGCTCTTTCTCGGACATTCTCATCCCAAAGTTGTAGTTACTACTATCTGTGACAGACTCCCTGCGTAACGATGCAGCAAATATATATATATATATATATTTCTCGTCCTCCGATCAAAAGGTCCATCCTTGTGCTGCTCATGAAGCATGTAACATCCGTGGAAGTTTGCCTGCGCGATACGATGACAGGCAGTTGTATTTGCAACGGTGATTAATTCAGACTTCGTATGTATAAATCAGTTGTAGGCAGCATACACTCCACGTCAATTAACCCTTTACTCGACATATTTGTCTGTAAAAGCAGTCGCATATGGTTTAAATCACAAGACAGCACCGATTCACGATCGTTTGGCGTAGTTGTAACAAGGGCTACTGTGAGGGCTTGGAATAAGGCTTCAATTCAGCTATAATTCTCTAGGGTCCTTCAAGGTCCGATGCCTCCTTTCAGTTCTATCGAAGGTGGCCGGCCCCGTCTACTTATCTTCCAATACTCTGGAATAACTTGTACCCTAAAAGAGCCGACTTCTATTGCCGATCATATGAGTATCAGTTCTATCTAGGGAGAGTGCATTGCCCGGTCTCAAGGTCTCGGGTGCCGTACGGCCGTGACGGGAGGCCGTAGTAGTACGGCCATCCGTACGGGAGCGGCAGCGAGGGTCCTTCGTACCTCGTACCTCTGCCGTGTAACAGTAGTTGTCACGGTAAGAAACGAGAATACATCGGCTCTTCATTCGTAATGATATTAATCGTTCTCGTTATCACGACTCGTGAGCTCTCCGCAGTTAACTTCGGATTATTCTCAGCTATAAGACGGACGTGTCGGATCTGCCAGTGCTCTCATATCTAGGGAGGTGCGTTCTCAGATTCTGGGCTACCTTCTCGGCTGGCGTTGCAAGGCGTCGAGAATACATATGAATCCTTCAATGACATTGCTGAATGATCATCTTCACGAGGGTACAGTATAATTCAGATTCACATCCCCTTAACTCCATTCCAGAGTACCGTATACGTAGTTGCAGACTGCCAAGTGTCCGGCTTAACAACCGCCGACTTTTGTAGTAGTGAACCGGTATAGTACTGCAGCACACAGTACACTCCAACATAAATGGATATTGAAAGAGACAGATACTCAACTTGCTATATAGATATATAGATTCTAGCGAAAAGGGGGGGGGTAGCTGAATAATATGTGCTTGAGATAGCTGACAACGGGTCATGCAGCAAAACGCCCGACGGTGTGCCCCCGGCAAGCCCAATAGCATATCAAAATCTATGATACGCAGCTCACAGCCCTATGAATTAATGAAAATTTTAAGCCCTAGAATACCGATGGTGCCACGATTAACAAAGGTGCTATATGGTATCAGGGGTCATGGACCTCTTGGCCAAGCTTAATAAGCCCACAGGACAGACCAAAGACTAGAAGATAGAAGTTTCCCCCTTTTTGACAGTGATAAGTCCATTCTGGAATAACCGGCAACATATCCAGTTCGTTTTGTAAGGACGGGGCTTCAGGGGTTTAAAACGAATCGCCGGATAAATTTCTGGTTGTTCATTGACACAATTTACCCCTTATAGCAAACAGAAGCGAAATAAGTAAAGAAGACGAGCCCGGAATTCGAGAGCGCTCCGCAGTTTTTGTTAACCCCTACTTCCATGTTACGTGGTGAATAATAATATGCTTCATTGCTTCGGTTTGTACTTTTATTGTGAGGTCTGCGCATAGGGTATCCGATTAAACAACCGTTCTCCCCGGTTCTGAAGACACTCGCATATTTTAAAACATAACCTTTGTATTCACATCTCTAGGTGTCCTATCTAGTTTCTGTTCATGCCGATTCAAAAACCCGACTTTTTGGCGTTAGAAAAACCAATAATTCGAACGAGTACTCCCACGATATCAGGAACTGTACCCACGTCCACGGTAGTACCTCACAAAGTCGGAATGAACTTCCACCAACTCTCAAGTGATAATGCAGTTTGAGACTGAAGTAAAGCACATACGACCATAGGATCTGGAAAACGCGGGGTCCCGTCCGCTCCCCCATAGCTAAGCCAGATACCGCCAGATTAGTAGTTGGGTCGGTGACGACCAGCGAATCCCTGGTGTTGTATGTTTTTTTTTCCTCTTTAAAACACGTTAGCAGCTCCAGAAGGACTGCTTAAAGGAATATGTCTTCGGTATAGTCTGTAGTATGCTGACCAAACCACTTAGACAACTCTTTAATTTAATAAGAAATAGCTGGGCCTTTCGAAAAAATTTTCCCTGCAGGCGCAGTTAACTACCTCCTATGCAAGTTCAGTTTAGTCTCCAGTGAGCAGATATCTAATAACGACCGATTAGATTTACTTATGATCTTGAAGAGTTCGGTCTATGAGCTTAAATCCTTCGTCTTCCGCTTGTCTAGCGGCTCGAGGTCTGGAGTTCAATAATCCGGGGTGAAGTTGGGCCACAGAGAGCCCTTTCTAGTTAGCTTAGGAGTGATATCAGTGGCGAGGATCGAGTTCCATTGGCCATTGAACCGGTTTTACTAAGTACGGAGAATCTGCTCTTCATAGAGAACTAGTGAACCGATACACTTATGCTTGAGAGTGTAGAACACAACCCCCCTGCGGCCCTAGTGCTTGACACTCAATGAACACCGAGTAGTAAAACGGAAGATGCCCATACTGGCACCGACCGCCCTACGGGAGGGCCCTCGAGGGCCCCTCTCCGTAGGAGAAGTAAACAACGATACCCCAACAATAGGTAGAAAAACAGTAGTTGTATTGGGGATGTTCAGTTTTAAAGTCTGGACACGTTTCTAGCCTTTAAATAGTACGGGCCAAGCCACTGGATCCAACCTAGCCACTTCGTGGCTAGTAGCGGTGGGATCACTCTACTTCAGTAGATAACGTCGTATGTTATTGTATTGATGGACAACTTGGAAGCCAGCGTTGTTGATGAAAGGTTCGAGTGACAGCCGAATAGGTAGTGAGTGTAAGCTGGCACTACACACGCCCGCTCTTAGCACGGGGACCTTTTATAAGGACCTCAACCTATAAAGAGGCCCCGTCCGCCCCGGAATCGTCACAGGAGTTCTTCTCTGCCATCTCACTTTGGTAGTAATACAGTCGGATGTTTTAATACTCACTTCGAGACCTGGCTAAGGTGGCCGGCTACGTACTACAGTGCACCGCCGGGCCTCGAACCGAGGCTCATGCTCAGCTCAGTATATGCGTTTGAACATGCTGAGTGGATCAGTTGAAGAGAGCGTTGGATCGAAAGCCGAAAGCCGAAAGCCGTCTATTCGTGACGTTCGAGTCAATGCAATAGGTTGATGTCCAACCAATGGACCAGTTGCCTCGATGAACGAGCCGCGGAGCTCTCCGAATTCGCCATACCCCGTCATTTCGTGGCCCATGTAACGCGACCAATCGAGATGCGACACCAGAGTTATCGTTGAGATTACACGGCACTGCAAGTCTGCCGAGGTTTACTACCTTCTTCTACTGACGCTATTCGCGACAAGAACATGCGGTGCGGTAACAGCTGTGGTGTTAGCAAGATCGCTTGCACTTGCTCCTGTATTATAAAATGGCAGTGAACCGCTTTTATAAGAGGAACGCAGCCGATGTCATAAATACAACCTGCGAGACATTTCATGTTTCCCTAGATATCTCACCCACTCGTACGAGGTGTTCTTCTGAGGCGACACCACTACACCACCACATGAGGCGATTAGGTGCCTACCTACGACGGTCGAGGCCAAAATCAAGGAGCGGGTTGAAATTTCGTACCTTGTATGGGGTTACGGTGATCAGAAAGATCAGAAAGAGAAGATGGCCAAAGCACACAAGACCGAAGTCTTATTATTACCAATCCGGAATGCTCGCTAAGTGGATACCCGTACTCGGCAACGAGAGGTACCTACTGTAAGGTGGAGAGTTGAAATAGCTCTGCATAAAACGTCTAAGAATGTCATCAAATCTTGTTGCCCAGACAAGTCGGTGCACCTTAATTTACTTTCAAGCCGGGATTTGTTTACTTCTCGAAGGCACTCGAAGAGGTTTAATTTTTTAAGACTGTAGCGTAGGTACAGGTACTTAAACTAACAAAACCACTAACCATGACTGCAATTTCTTTAATAGCAAACTACAGCTAGGTAGATAGTACCAACTGGTATGGAAATGTCAGGCATTACTACAGAATAGAGGTAAAGTAATAGGTACCCTTAGGTACACCTAGATCTACACGACTGGATCTGCTCTTTATGGTCTATATATATAATACCCGTGACCTTTACCTCAGTTGGTAGTGTAGTAGGTCCTCCTTCGTCCCGGCATGATGTAATCTGATAGGTCAGGTACCTGCATCGAGATACGGGAGGTACATGACATTGCAAAGCAGGTACGTGTCTCACTTAGAAGAAGCGATCGCATGTTCCCTAACCTATGGAGGCTAGTGTGATAGTAATAAGCTGCCAGGCAGCTGCAGAACAGATCCAAGACGTGATGTCGGAACGTGCTAGGCCGTATCGGGCTCGTCCGTCTGAGAGTCATAGCAATTGGATGTGACGAGCCAAGCTCAAAAGAGCAACGACCCCTTATTGTTTGCGACCTCCACCTACAAAGTATCCATCCAGTCGCCCGTCGTTGTTCCAGTCATTGTCCGTAAATAACATTTGGATTGTTCCCCGATTTGCTTCGTCCCCCATCGTCTTTACTAATGCAAGCCTGCCTTTGCCTCCTTTGCCTTACTCCCGAACACCTTGTCTTCGTCTCCCACGGTGGTGTCGCGTGTAGAATAAAACCTCTCATTTCCCGCCGAAATCCAAACGGATACGAGTCTTATCCATATTTATCCACGTTCAACTTACACCGAAGCTGCAGAGCAGGCTTCGCCAGATGACCACTCTCCTTTGCCATTGACACAGCGTTCCACTTCTCGACGCTGGCCAGTTCCTTCTAAACTACATCACAACGTCTCGGGTCCTGTTCTCGGATCTTCTTCTTCTCAGGCCCTCTTCTCAATTCTCACCCGAAGAGCGACAATTGCGCAACCTCGACCCACCTCCTCTTTATTCTGGAGCTACACGACGACATGGCGACTAGTCACGACCAGCCGCCCACGCTACGCCGCGACTCACCCTCGCCCGAGTCTACGCCCATGCGCCTGCGAGAATCGAGGTCGCCCATGCCGCGCTGCTTATCTACCGGCTCTTCAATATCACGTGCGTCGAGTACCGATGGTTCCTACAGGGATTCGTTGAGCAGTGAACCCTACTCCCGCACATCGTCATCCAGCTATTCCGCGCGCATGTCCGACGTCAGCTCCGCTTCCTCACGTCAATCAACCATCAGCCTGGACCGCCCATTAAAGCGACGCGGTTATTCTAGGCCGCAGGGCACCAACTTTGCCGCAAGCGCGAGGCACAGAGAAAGCGTGCTGAGCTTAGGCAGTATATCTCACCTTCAGTACTATTTCGCCCGGACAGGTCTCTTGGATGGAAAAGGCGGGCAGCTAGCTAGGAAGCGGCATCCTAAAGCCACCTTGGACCTGTCTTCGCTCGAGAATTCTTCTCTGCTGAGTCCCAGACTTGTAGCATCTGAGGGGGATTCGTCGTACGCCTCGATGGCCAGTAGCCCGGATCTAGGTGCACAGACATTCGGCGAGGAGCTGGTGGAGTCGCCTACTTTGGACCATGACCAATTTGATTCAGACGAATACGAGGAGGCAGATCGCGACGTCTTGCCACCAACTACGAGCACGTACATGCACAGGGTAAAGCCGATCCCCAAGCCACCAACGATTGAGGAACTCAAAGCCGGACTCACGAAGACTCTGGATGATGCCACCAAAGTCTTGGATGTAGTAATCGCCTCCGCAGGCAAATCACCCCCGGTCGCCGTCGCGTCCTCAAAGTCCGGACCCGGCTGGTATGAGATACAAGGCGTGCAAGTGCTCGATGTGATGACCCTGGCAATTCAGGCCGCGAAGATATATTACACGGCACATGAGCATCCAGACCGCTTAGACTCAATCAAGTCAGAGAAAGAGATTCGGACCGAATTACTCTCAGTCATGGAGGTACTGAAACAGACGGCGACTAGGAATTTCGCCGGTGGCTACCGCGAGGAAGAGCTTGAGGTGATGACCTCGTGGATCGATGGTATCCACACCATGCTAAAGAAGGAAGAAGAAATAGAGGCGGCCGAGCGAGCGGAGAGGGCGGGTTGGTCATGGCTCAAGGGCGACTGGACAGGCCGGGAGATTGAACGTGAACTGGCGTTTTTATCATCCATGTGCGACGAGACTGATCCCTTACCCACCTGGACCCCTATTGAGTCGGCAACAGAACTGCCGACCCCTTTCTTGGCAGGCTGGCAGAACGGGCTTCGCCTTGTGAGACTCCATAATGCCTCAGTCAAGAAGTCACGGCGACGCTTCGGCGCTATCGGGTCTTTCCACACCGATACCCAGAAACCATATCGATGCGCCGACAATCTACGATACTGGATCAAGGCCGCCGAGTTACGATGGGAGGTGATGCTCAAGGTCGATGTCAAGGGCGTCGTGTACAACCAGCCCGAGGTCTGGCAGGACTTCGAGGCGGCCATCTGGCAGTGGTGCCGCAAGGTGCGTGAGGAGCTCACGGCCGAGTGGGAGCAAAGCTAAGGCCAACTATGCAATTGATGTCCGCCTCCGTCAAGAGTTTACGATCATGATAACGATGAAGATGGCGATAGAATAAAAGAGATGGGCCATAATGTCGCTTGAAGACGATTTCGTTTCAACAGCGGTCCAGTTGAATCCGTGGCCGTTGTCAGGCTTGGTGGCTTACACCGTCTAAGCTACCAACCATGACTTAGGTATCTCAAGTACTTACTTTGTGTACTTTCGTTTGTATATATGTCGTCGTCTTTTGTTGCGCACTTCATACAATGCTTTATACCCACAGCATCCTGCCATGACAATAGGGAAGCAGGCAGAAGGGCGGCAAGCGTCTATTCTTGCTTTACTTTCTCGGTTGGCTGTCGTTGCTCCTCGGCATCACTTTCTTACTTACTGGCTTACTCTTCTTATCTACTTATCTACCTTGACGCGTTTTCTTGTCAGAACTATATATAGCGGTAGCCGGATTTATTTATGCATGGCCTATAGACTAGGCTATTCACTCTTCTATTTACTTGCCTCGGCATTCCTCTGCATGAAAGCGTGATTTGTTATTTTTCGTGAGTAAAATCCGTCTTAATTTTCGAATCCGTTGTAATTCTACTGTTGTGTATAAAATATGCGTGACTCGCCTGTCAGGATCATTCAGCAGAATCTAGATGCATTATTGTCCCTACTTGAGGGACCCAGGTTATTGTCCATCCTCTGATTGGATGACTCTGATTTCTTGAATGCAATTGAGGTCTAAAGTCCGACTGGCAAAAGTGGCCCCGACCTTTGCACTTCCCCCCCAATGTAATGTACCTCTTCGTACATGTAGAGAAAGGTGTACCCAGGTACTTGACCTAACCATGCAGGTGCCGGCAAGAAAATCGGGTCCCACCTCTCTAGCCTTGCAGGCATCCCAAGCTGTTCGTCACCTCGATACCTACTTCGTACTTCATACATGCTTCGTAATTACAGCTACAGCTACATCAACGGATACGTGATTACCACAACCGAGCACCTACTTCGTACAGCATCATTCAAAGACAGACGTAACTCGCATCTCGATTCCTTCTGCTCAGATCCCACCCACGACATCAATCCTCTCGTATCCCAGCGACTCTCTCCATCCTCCTCTCTTCTCTTCATCTGTCTCCATCACACGGGTCACCGACAGCCATGGCTTCCGATCAAGAGAGGGAGGTCGCCCTGCAGGCTCTCCGGTCCAAGCTTATCGAGTCGCGGGAATGGGAATCGAAGCTGAAGGCACTCCGATTAGAGATCAAGGGGCTGGAGAAAGAATACAATCAGACAGAAGAAAACATAAAGGCACTACAGAGCGTCGGCCAGATCATCGGCGAAGTCCTGAAACAGCTAGACGACGAGAGATGTAAGCACCACCCACCACCGCTCAGCCGAGGGATCATGGGAGATGGCGAGGACGGCGCCGACGGTCAATGCTAACCCGGCGACTCCCCAGTTATCGTCAAGGCGTCTTCGGGCCCCCGGTACGTTGTCGGCTGCAGATCTAAGGTGGACAAGGCCAAGATGAAGCAGGGAACGCGCGTGGCCCTCGATATGACGACGCTCACCATCATGCGCATGTTACCGCGCGAAGTCGACCCCCTCGTCTACAACATGTCGTTGGAGGATCCCGGACAGGTCAGTTTTGCCGGTATCGGCGGCCTCAACGACCAGATCCGCGAGCTGCGCGAGGTCATCGAGCTGCCGTTGAAGAACCCAGAGCTATTCCTACGAGTCGGTATCAAGCCGCCAAAGGGCGTGCTGCTGTACGGACCCCCAGGTACCGGGAAGACGCTGCTGGCGAGAGCTGTCGCCAGCAGTTTAGAAACAAATTTCTTAAAGGGTATGTCGATCCTACCCTCAAGACGTTTCTCGTCGCAACATAACAAACTAGGCGACTGACCTGCGTTATGATGGCGCACAGTTGTATCTTCAGCAATTGTAGATAAGTATATCGGTGAATCAGCGCGTCTGATCCGCGAAATGTTCGGCTATGCGAAGGAACACGAACCATGCATCATCTTCATGGACGAGATAGACGCCATCGGCGGACGTCGGTTCTCGGAAGGTACTAGTGCAGACCGCGAGATCCAACGGACGCTCATGGAGCTCCTCAACCAGCTCGACGGCTTCGACTACCTCGGCAAGACCAAGATCATCATGGCCACCAACCGGCCCGATACACTGGACCCGGCGCTGCTGCGTGCGGGACGTCTCGACCGCAAGATTGAGATTCCCTTACCCAACGAGGTCGGGCGCCTAGAGATTCTCAAGATCCACGCCCAGAGCGTCGTGACCGAGGGCGACATCGACTTCGAGAGCGTCGTGAAGATGAGCGACGGGCTGAATGGCGCCGACTTGCGCAACGTAGTCACCGAGGCGTACGTATTGAATTTTCTAAATCTCCTCTCACCCACCTCCCCAGCCCCTCCTGAGACGAAACCCCGCTAATCATGAGTGTCTCCATCCAGTGGTCTCTTCGCCATCAAGGCTTACCGGGACGCCGTCAACCAAGACGACTTCAACAAGGCCGTTCGGAAACTGGCCGAGGCGAAGAAGCTGGAAGGAAAACTAGAGTACCAGAAGCTATGAGGGGATGGGATGCATGCGAGGCCCATTCGAAAACAAGACGTGGGAAAAATAAATTTAGTAATAAATAGCATGAGGAGACTGGCTTCCAGGTCGGGTCATTGGCGGGTCCAAGTCTGCCTGCCTACTTAGACGACGACAATATCGACAACAACAACGGCGACATGACAAGGCCGGCCGAGGCTTACATAGCTTAGCCTTACGGCTTGACCCCCTACGTACCTACCTATCTAGCATCTCTCGTGAACCACACAGCCTAGACCGCCGTCCTGGCGCAATGTACTCCCATGTATGATACGTATTCTTGAATGCATGCTTAAGCATGTTTGTCCAACTTTTTTTTTTAAAAAAAGAAAAAAAAAAAAAAAAACCCCTACCTGCGCTATGCATCGCCCGGGCAGGGAGACGGGACGAGCGGGGTATTTGCTTTTGTCATGTCGTGTCATGTCCTGTCCTGTACTGGGCTGCCTGAAGTCCTGTGGCCGGTTGTTCTCTCTCACTTACCTCTCACTTACTTATTTACCCACTCGGTCACTCTCTCTTCTTTTATGCGTAGTAGGCTCCTGAATTTGACTACCCAGGCGAGTTGAACGAGTGAGCCCAGGAAGTAGTTGTATGCGGAAAACATGCAAGGAAGGGAGAGAGAGAAGAAGAAGAAGAAGAAGAAGAAGAAGAAGAAGAAGAAGAAGAAGAAGAAGAAGAAGAAGAAGAAGAAGAAGCTTGTTGGTGGGAGGTACTGGCTAGGTAAGTATCTAGGTACCTATCGTGCTGTGTTCTCATGCATGTACGCAAGTTGTATGCTATGCTATGTCAGGAAAAGGGAAAGGGAAATATTTTGCTGTTAGGGGAAGTCAAGAGAATGCTAGGCCAGCCAGTAAGTCAGTCAGTCAGTCAGCCAGTCAGTCAGTCAGTCAGTAAGTAAGTATATGAGCAAGTCGGAGTATATTCGTGATCTCTTCTTGTCTGTGACTGATCGTTACGACTATTATGAACCTCGGCTTGCGGAGCTGAGTGGTGGTCTTTATTTGCTCCGACTAGGACCGCGACTGGGAGTTGGGGGAGAGTCAAATCGGTTCTGGTGTTTGGTGCAAGTAAGTAGTGGTGGGACTGGAGAGATGGATGGAAGGATGAGCGGGCGTATGGGATGGATAGATAGATGGAGGTGGCTGAGTGGAATGCCATGTCACGTCGTGAGCTTGAGGAGATTGCGGTGACCTTCTTCCATCAATGTCCATTTATATATGCCTATATATGGGATGATGCGAGGAGTTCTATAAGAGGCATATTTGACGTGGTTGGCCGTGTATTTGTCGAACTGTCTAAGGTAGGTAGCTAGGTATAGGTTCATGGCGAGTATATACCATGTGCTTGTAGGTTAATTCGAGGTGTTATTTTCATCTCGCATTGCTGCCCCTTTACTCTTATTGAAGCCGTATGCCGTTTGGAACGCTTTGAGCCCCGATATATATATCACAAACCTAACTTATATTTTTCATCATGAGGCAGTTGTTTACGTGCTTTGTGATGGGACCATCGGAGGAAGCCGTCTAGGCGGTAGGCAGACACTTGCATCTCTGCGAGGAGGGTGCGGTTGTCGAGTATTGGATGCGCTCTTGCGCCGAAACATTTTAAGCTAGACGTATGGAAGATATAAGAGGACACACATCGATTGGTAGGTAGCTAGCCAGCGAGCCCAGTTACACTAGAAGTGGCGTGGGTAAGGTATCAAGCTTTGGTTCCTTTCATGCCTGCTTAGACGCCGTCAAGTTTGTTTAGACGTCTTGGCTTCCCATAAACCGCCGCCATAGCTCATCGAAACGACGGAGACGGAGGCCAATATGGAATAGGTGGAGGCGTAGGTAGTTGGCGTGTGCTATAACACACGTGTAGCTACCTACTATGTGGACATTGACTAAAGTAAATGTAAATAGATGGGTTCGATACCTACCCACCGTAGAATATAGATGTAAGCTCGGGGTAATTGAGTAATTGGTGATAACACGGCTCGGTGGTGATTTCTAGCGTCCCGGAAGTGGACGGAGCCGGTACGAGGCTGGTAAAAGCCAGGACGAGGAGTTGAGAATTCCAGATGCTGGCGGAATGGTATATGTCGGAGATATTTGCTCAGGTAGAGGTGAGGATTTCGCCTTGCCTGAAAGTACGGCTGAGCAAGATAGGTAGTTCATGTCAGATGTTGTTGGCGAACCAAACCGACACCTCGGGACACGTGGGGGTTTAAACAAAGCCAACCTCTAACCTGGACACGTTTGTCGGGCGTCGGGATCGGAGGCTGATGCGTTCCCCTACTCTGACCATTGCTGTTCAGCAATAGCAACGCAACCCAACACAGCTCCAATAGCCTCTCATGTGAATATCTACCCTGGTAGCGTGCGAAGTGAAGATGCTAATATGATTCCTTGCAACGCCACGCCAGATAAGTGCTATTCTTGGACATCGCTATTCTCCGCTATCGTGGCTGACACCAATGGATTGGCTCTTTTCGAGTTAGGGACTGCTTATAATAAATGCTCTACCTACTGTATAAGTTAGGAGTAGTGCATGGAGTGCATATAGCTTGAGCGCCCCTGGATCTGCGGGCCCAGACTAAAGCCGTGTGGCAATGACTTTGCCGAGAACCCACTTCACTAGGGCCTTGAACACTTGCACTCCACTAGATAGTGTAGCAACGGCAACGCTGCTAAATTTGCTAAGTTCGTGATCGCAAGAAGGCAAGTTTGTGCTCAGATAAGCACCGTGGCTATAGGTAAGAGTTACGAGGTGGTTTAGTACGGTAAGTTGGCAAAGATAGATGTTAAGAATCCGTCGGTGGTTGGGAGAGAGGTTGACCCAAATTCATCAGCCAAACATCCAAAATCTTCGTATCTTAATTGACAGTGAGCATTACCGGGTCAATGCCGGCCAATGGGATTCACCATCGGTTGTTGTTGCCGGGATATATGTAACTGGCCTGGTTGTATTCGTAGTGTAGGATTGTTTACTCTGGATGGCCCCTGTATGGAAAGGGAAGTCCCGAGTTTGGTGAGAGAATGAGGATGATTCGAGATCTCCTCGGATGCCTCTCAGATACACTAAACAGTGCTTAACACCAAACTTACCTAATGGAAACGTATTTTGTCAAGTCAGGGAGCTGGAAAAGAAAATAAACATAGGAGGCCGGTAGGGCTGGCTCGATCGGAATCCGGGGTTCGCAGCAAGGATTTAGTGTGAATAGTGTAGCCTGTAGGTAGGAAGTCTTCCTAGGTATGTGACAGATATCCCTGTATGACGACATTGCGGGATGACACAGAAGAGAATGCCAAACAAAGTGGCGTTTGCCCTTTGCTCCGTCTCGTGAAGCCGGCGACCCCTTTCCTGAGATGGCGTCACTTGGTACTCGTGTTCGCTCATCTCATCTGATGGCCGGGTTTGTCCAACGGAAGCGGGAACAGCGGCTCATTCACGCTCGCTGCTTGTTATTGACCATGCAGAATACTTTACTTTCCGATGCAATGTCATACTACCTGCTACGGCGTAGCATTGACGACGCCGTAGACCAACCCATCTACACCATCTACCTAGTGTACCGTACCGCTACACCAGACCCAGGCGCATTAGTTCAGGTACAGTACAGGCTATTTTGTACCGTACAGCCCCAACGACCAGGGACCAATCCTGGACACGACTCGCCAGTCGCCAGTAGTCTGACTTGGGCTATGCTAAGTTGGTATCTAGCGCTGTCAGGACGCCTCTGAACACGAAGCGCTGCCGGCATGTGTTTCTTGACTAGCTGTAGCTGGTATCTCTGGCCTTGTCGAGAAGGAGGTGGTTCCCAATTCCTGACATAGGGTAGGATTTTGGGCGATTTGGGCTGGTACGCGGAGGAGAAAGCCATGTCGATTGGGATAACCGCGGCATCCCCGACGACGGATTACTTCGTACTCTCGATACCGACAACCCTGGTGGCTCGTATGAGGAGATTTGATCAGTTTCCCTGCCACCTGAATAGATACGGAGGCATCGTATATCGTACAGTTCAACCAGTAATAATTACCAACGATGATCATCCAGAGGGGTAATTGCGCTGAGAGAGACATGATGAAACAGTTCTGTGTGCTAATCTACGTGGCTGCGATGAAACATACAGAGAGAGCTTTATGCATTGGCTGAATGAATGCAGGAGCTGAGATGGTTGAGAGGTATCATCGTGTACCTACATCATGTGTTGCACGTACCTTAGTAGGGCATCAATGCCAATTGTGATAGAGGATGGTAAACAGAGAAAAGGTAGGCTATCTTACTTCCTAAGAATAGATAGGCATAAGCAGTGTACCTGCCGTGCTACTCCTACCTTTTGATACTCCAGGTTAACAGGGCGGCTACTTTCGTACCAAATCGGATCATGTTCTCGCGAGTTATCAGATACTCAAGAGGTGCTGCAAGAATTCATACGAGTTCATACGATGTTCCATGTATCTCATATGTACTCCGTACTCGGCATGAAGTACCTAACCTAGAACCTTCAAGACGTAGGAGGTACCTACATGTACGTAGGTGTAGGTAGATACAGGATACAAGGCAGGCAGTTCTTTACCGCATGTGGCACAAAGCTCAAGCCCGCAGAGGCCCCACTGCAAAGGGCTGGGGGCGAGTCTGGGCAGAGGAACAAAGAAGCCGCCCCGCCGCCCCACTGCCCCGCCTCTTCGTGCACCCTTCCGACGCTTCTGATTTGTCTAGGCCTCCACACCACCATCATCATCAGCAAAGCGGCCGATTCACCGCGTCGCTCCAGCTGCTGCATAGCAACGCTACAGCTCTGCCAACTTTCATCCTCGGGTCTCGCATGCCATCCTAGATAAAAGAGTCCTGTCCTCAGCCCCAGCTCTGCCTGTCTGACCTGCTCATCATTTATTCTCCCTCTCTCTGTGTCTATCTGTGTCTATCCTCTCGCTCATCCGACTTCGTCATCTCGTTATTAACATCCTCGTGGCCATCTCCATTTCCATTTCCATCTCCCTAATCATCTTCGCCCGCATCTCCATAGCCACCGTCATTCTTCTCCCTTAACTCCGCCTTTTCCTCGAAACCACCCACCACCGCAGCGATCTTTCCATTCTCTCTCAGACCTCTGCTCCTGCTCCTGATACTCGCGCAAAGAGAGATTTTACCAACCAAGCCCTCCCCCAGAGCACCATGTGGTATGTCTGACCGACTCTTTTACCCCTCCTGGAATTCATCTGGTCCTCTTAGCCAGCACATACGCTACTCGCCCTGCTGCCCCCTTCTTCCCCCTCGCCTTTCACCGACTCATGGGCAGCTGTATGCCAATTGGTCGTTGCCGTACTCACGCTGACTCGTGTGGACCTTGCAGTGGAATTTTCGGTTACATCAACTACCTGGTTGAGAAGGATAGGAAGTTCATTCTCGACACACTAGTCAATGGTGAGATACAACTGCCCCCCGCCCTCGGCTATTGGTTGCCGCCTGGCATGAATGAGAAGCTGACGCCTTCGTCTTTCTTGCGCCAGGCCTGTCCCGTCTCGAGTACCGTGGCTATGACTCGGCTGGTTTAGCGGTGGATGGGGACAAGAAGAACGAGGTCCTTGCGTTCAAGGAGGTTGGCAAGGTCGCCAAGCTCAAGCAGCTCATCGAGGAATCCAAGCCCGATCTCACCAAGATCTTCGATTCCCATGCCGGTATCGCCCACACCCGGTGGGCTACTCACGGCCCTCCTTCTCGGCTGAACTGCCATCCCCACCGGTAAATACTTCTCGCCACGCCTATACCAGACAAACCTACCAGGCCCTGTGCTAATCTAAATGTCTGGTGCAGATCCGATCCTAGCTGGGAATTCTCCGTCGTCCACAATGGTATCATCACAAACTACAAGGAACTGAAGACGCTGCTCGAGTCCAAGGGCTTCAGGTTCGAGACCGAGACCGACACGGAGTGTATTGCGAAGCTGGCCAAGTACCTGCATGACAAGCATCCCCGCATCGATTTCGTCGATCTAGCCAAGGCTGTTATTTCCGAACTCGAGGGCGCCTATGGTCTGTTGATCAAGTCGGTGCACTACCCCCACGAAGTCGTCGCTGCCCGCAAGGGTTCGCCTCTTGTCATTGGTGTCAAGACCCAGAAACGCATGAAGGTTGACTTCGTCGACGTCGAATATTCAGATGACACTGGTGCTCTGCCTGCCGAGGCGGCCTCGCAAAATGTGGCTCTGAAGAAGCAGTCTGGTGGTCTCTTGACCCCCAATGCCGCTCTGCTTGGTGCCCCAGACAAGTCGCTGCTCCACCGTTCGCAATCTCGAGCTTTCATGACCGACGATGGCTTGCCGATGCCCGCCGAATTCTTCCTCTCCTCTGACCCGTCTGCCATCGTGGAACACACGAAGAAGGTCATGTACTTGGAAGACGACGACATTGCCCACATCCACGAAGGCTCACTGAACATTCACCGTCTCAAGAAGGCTGACGGCAGCTCCAATGTTCGTAACATCCAGACCTTGGAGCTCGAGCTCCAGGAGATCATGAAGGGCAAGTTTGATCACTTCATGCAGAAGGAGATTTTTGAGCAGCCCGAGTCCGTCGTCAACACCATGAGAGGTCGTCTTGATGTGGAGAACAAGACCGTGACCCTGGGTGGATTGAGGTCGTATATCGCCACGATTCGACGATGCCGACGCATCATCTTTATTGCTTGTGGAACTAGCTATCACTCCTGCATGGCCGTGCGAGGCATCTTTGAAGAGCTTGCCGAGATCCCTATTGCAGTGGAGCTGGCTTCTGATTTCCTCGACAGGCAAGCTCCCGTCTTCCGCGATGATACCTGCGTTTTTGTTTCCCAGTCTGGCGAGACGGCCGACTCCCTGCTGGCTCTCCGATACTGCTTGGAGCGCGGTGCCTTGACTGTCGGTATTGTCAACGTCGTTGGTTCGTCCATCTCTCTCCTGACCCACTGTGGTGTCCACGTCAACGCCGGTCCCGAGATCGGTGTCGCTTCTACTAAAGCCTACACCTCGCAATTCGTTGCCATGGTCATGTTCGCTCTGTCGCTTAGCGAGGATAGAGCATCTAAACAGAAGAGGCGGGAGGAGATCATTGACGGCCTTTCCAAGATTTCCGACCAGTTCAAGGAGATTTTGAAGCTCGACCAGCCCATCAAGGAGCTCTGCGCCAAGACCTTCAAGAACCAGAAGTCGTTGCTGCTACTCGGCCGTGGAAGCCAATACTCAACCGCCCTTGAGGGTGCTTTGAAGATCAAGGAGATCTCGTATCTTCATTGCGAAGCTGTCATGTCTGGCGAGCTGAAGCACGGTGTTCTGGCTCTGGTTGACGAGTCGCTCCCCATCATCATGATTCTGACACGTGATGATTTGTTCAAGAAGTCATTGAATGCCTACCAGCAGGGTATGTAGATTTCCCCCGACGTTGAAGATGTAGACACTGACCAAATCGCAGTTGCTGCTCGTGGCGGCAAGCCTATCGTGATCTGCAATCCCGACGACGAGGAGTTCGAAGCCAACCAAGCTGAAAAGATAGAAGTCCCTAGAACTGTCGACTGTCTTCAAGGCCTGCTCAATGTTATCCCGCTTCAGTTGATAGCATACTGGCTCGCGGTTATGGAGGGCCTGAACGTCGACTTCCCCCGAAACCTGGCCAAATCGGTTACGGTCGAGTAAATTCGCAATACTCGCCCAGATGCATAGAGACGACTTGTGATTGCGCTGTTTCGACGTGGCTTGTGGCGTTGGCTTCAAAACGGACACTTTTTTTTATGGTTGGGGGTCGGGTCGGGATTACATAGACAAGCGTTTTTGTCTGCCACGGGTTTGCAAACCATATTTCAGATGAGGCAAGATTGCGAGGCAATCTTTTCCATCCCATACCAGAGCCAGAGGCTCATCATTTGATGGCTCATCTCGGATGCTATGTCGTGGAAGAAACAGGGCAGGCGGGCACACTGCCCCTGAGATACATGTGTAGTCAGGTGAACGATTGATGACCTAGATTACGTACCTATTAATAGATTGCGATGCGAAAAGAAGAAGAGTTTCCTATCGCCAGCTTGATTGACATCTTTTTGCCTCTTGCATGATTTTGATTGGAAACATCAAGTGTCACTCCAGAGTCCGAGTAGTTGTAGTCAACTCGGCCGCGTCAGGTACTGACTCGGATTCTCGGGGTGTCAAAAGTCACATCTAGAACGGCAAGTCATAAATCATAGCGAATAGTCAAAGTGAGTTTCATGCGATGGATTGTAACACCGCGTCTATGGCGGTAACCATTGCTATTGCCGGTAACCGAACCGTAATGTAATGCTGCATACATGCATCTATCTCTACGGGGTAGATGTCATCGGCCCGCGTCCTTTTCCGCCTCCACATCTAACTAAGTAAGTCGCGGGTGTTGATCTAGACTCCCGGAGGAGGTTGTAAAAAGACGTTGAATTGAGGTATGGTTCCCCAGTAGGTCGGGGAGCATTCCCGGGCCGGAAATCGGGACCCGGATACTTCCAGGGGTAGATGGGTATGTAGGTAGGTTCTCGGCCTTGCTTCGTTCTCGATGCTAGGTGGGCTAGGCAATGAAACGAGTTTATATACCTAACCTGGGCCCTGCCGCCTGTCCACGCCTGTCCACGATGTTCAACGACTTTCCAGCCACCCACGCACACCCACGACATCTTGAGAACCGAGCATGAGGCCTATCCTGCCGTGTCCTACACGCACGGACACGCACGGCAACGCAGCGCAACGCAAACAACAAGGCATGCCAGAGGGGGGTGGCTTTAGACGGTCTGGGTACCGTAGCCCTTGATGCGGTCGGCAAAGGCCCAGCTCTGGCTCTCGAGGCGCTCGTCCTCGCTGAGCTCGACGCCGGCCTTGGTGACGACGGCGAGGGAGTATTTGTCGAGGGAGCGGGCGTCACGGTAGAAGAGGACCTTGAGGCACTGGCGGATGCACTCGACGGCCTGCTCGCGGGTGATGGAGGCGACGGCGGCCTCGTCGGGGACGAGGCGGCGCATGATGGGCTGCGCGAGCATGCTGCCGAAGCCCGTGGCCAGCGAGGGCGAGGTGAAGGTGGTACCGAGGAGGTCGGCGGCGGCGAGGAAGGGCGCGCCCTCGTCGTCGAGGCCCGCGACTAGCAGGTGGTTCCACAGCGGGTCGAACTTGGAGCGCCGGTGGTAGAGCAGCTTCGAGAGGTACTTGTGCAGGTTGCGGGCGTTGAGCGTCGGCTGGGACTGGGCGGCGGTGGTGCCGCGCGTGTAGGCCTCGTCGATGGCCAGCTCCGTCAGGTGCCGGTCTAGGTACTGCATGTCGGAGACGTCGCCGCCGAAGCCGACGACTGAGGTGTCGGCGAAGGTGCGGAGACGCTTGACGTCTGTGAAGCGGGCGAGGGAGCCGTAGGAGGCTGTCATGGTGGCATGTTAGTTAGTTTCGAGGGGCTGACGGGTGGACAGAGAGAGAGAGAGAGAGAGACAGCCGGATGAGCAGATAGACGAATGAAAGGGCGGAGGGATGTTACCTAGGTTATCGGCTGCGATGACGACGCCGTCCTTGAACTTCATGGCGAGCACCGAGGTGCCGGTGACGATGGGCGACTGCGTGTGCTGGTTCGGCCCGTTGGTCTGCATGTAGGAGGCATCGTAGGCGCCGTAGACGTCGTCTCTGGGCTGTTTTGCGTTTGCGGGGCTTGGGTCAGCTTTATCTCTATCTATTATGCTTTCTCTTCCTCTCCTCTCCACAATGTACACATCTAGATTGCAAGAGGATGGTGATGGGTTGGCTGGCTTACACGGCCCCACGCATGTGGTCTGTGATCCATTGCGGACGGAGAGAGCGAGGTATGTAATTCGGAATCGGTGGAGGGCTGTTTGGTATTGCGTAGAAAACGAATGGTCGTGGGATCTGTGTGAGCGAGTGGTGGCAAGTGGTAAGTAAGTAAGGTGGTGATCTGGTGATGTAGATTGTGAGTTGTTGTTGGTTAAGTGAAGCTCCGAGGCTGAGGTCAACTACCTTCCCTACAGGTAAGTACCCAGGTACCTAAGCTTAAGCTGGTGACCAGTGCTTGAGCTCAGGTACAGACGGTACAGATGGTACTTCCTACCAATGGCGTACGTAGGGTAACCTAAGGTACGCCAGCTGCGCGTCAGTTCGTCTGCCTTGCGCTCTTTCACCTCTCAAGGTACCCCGGCAGCACAGCCGATGGCGGCTGGTGGCGGCTGTGCTGGCTGCTCTCCCCAGACCCACTTCCACTTTCATCAGTCGTCTTCATACTTCGTAGGTTACTTTGAAGATATCGCCCCTTGAAAAAGGAGCGTTCACGAACCATCTCCCAGTTTACAGCGGTCACTTTGATACCTAATCAAAGCTCATTCATCATCGAATTTCGATTGTCTACAGTCACTAGCACGTTCCGATCTCTTATGTTCGTTTAGCATGGCTGGGCTCGTGGCCTACGAGAGCAGCGACGACGAAGAAGAGGCCATCTCCCAGCCCGCCTCAGAGGTATGAGTAAACGCTGTGTGTATGCAGCACCAGATCCAGCCGACGGTGCCGAGGGACAGTACTGATTGTGGTGAGGCCAGCCATTGCGCGAGATTGGAGCGGTCACGGCTGACGCAGACAGCACCCCAGGTGAGTGAGCGACGTGTTTAATCCCACTCCTCTTCCTCACATTCTACGTCTCATTTTTCATCTCGTGCTAACCAATCAGCAGACACTGCGATAAAAGAAGCTCTAAAGCCGGCAGAGTTGAAAGCAAAAGCAGCAAATGAGGAACCAGCCGTCTACGGGCCCCAGATAGGCCCCTCATCGGAGCCCATCTTCCCGCCATTAGAGGAAGCAGAAGAAGACGCGCCGGGCGCGGGCGGACGCCTCGAGGTGCCGTCACGTCCCGGATCCCCGTACACGGCGACGCGGGCGCTGCTGCGCGACCTCACGCTCCCGGCGGTGGCGGACATGGACATCCCGCCCTCGCCGCCAGGGTCACCGCCGGCCGCGACGAGCCGGAAGTTCGAGAACTTCCTCGAGCTCAAGAAAAAAGGGGTGCACTTCAACGCGCGGCTGGCCGACACGCCGTCGATGCAGAACCCGGCGCTCGCCGACAAGCTGATGGCCTTCGCCGAGCTCGACCACCGCGACGCCTACCGCGCCACGCTGGCCCCGGACCTCTGGGACCCCGACGCCTTCCCGCGGCTCGCGTATAAGGAGCGCCTGAGGCAGAGCCAGAGCGACGTCGCGCAGAAGAGGGCCAGGGCCGCCGGCGAGCCTGTCGCGTTCGTGGCCCCGGAGGCTGGCGGTGGGGGGGACGGGAGGGTGGCGCAGGGGCTTGGCACGGGCAAGCGGAAGACGAGATTCGATACGTAGGGGGGGGGGGGAGAGCTGAACCCGGAACTGACGAATCGCTACGACTTGGGAGAGAGGTGGCTAGCTTAGGTTGCGCTGGAGTTATATTGATACCTACGTACCAACGTGGTACCCGGAGCGACGTGTGTACACCTGACGAGAGTCTGTCGGTAGTAAAAGCCATATATTATCCATTTGCAATAAATATACGAACTAATTACGCCTGTTCGATTTTCTTACAGTTATACCTAACCCCCCCCCCCCCCCAACCAGAAAGAAATGAAGAAAAAAGAAACCAGGCATAGAGTCCCCTGAAAGCTTCACGAACGGATCCTACATATTAATCCTAGTTCATTATTACCCCTCGTTTAAGGAATCGGCGGCGACCGCAATTCCTCGGGGTATAGCCGCTTCCTGTGCATACCGATTCGGATCATAACAACTAGGAAGACACGGTTAGAAAGCATCCCGCATTGAATGAAGAACGCCTTACATACATGGTGTTCACAGGATGTGAAAGACGCGCATTTGGGCAACTGAAGTCGGTAGGTAGGTGAAAGAAGCTTGCTTTCGTAAATCTTACGAATAAGCCGGCGAACATGGCTTATATACTGTGATACTGAAATGGCCCGAACCCACTCGCGGTTGGTCCACGCAACGCTTTCGGAGAATTAGCGCGCCGTACGACTCGTGGAAGCTGGAGAACGATACGAATATCATGACGCCTTAGAATATCGACATGCCCAGACCATCCATTGCTAAGACGGGCGTGCAGTCAGTCATAAAACCACCAATCATAGGCCCTACACTGGGTCAACCTCCCAGCCACACCTAAGGGATCACGTATAAGTAGGCCACAACTTACCAACAGCTGTAGCGAGCAGGCAGATGGACATAGCCATAGTAGACTCAGTAGCGCTCTCATGTCCAGCTCACTAGCTATGGTGCCGAGCACGGGCGTAATGATGGTCAAGACCTTGGTCCGGATGAACCCCGTAGCCGATAGGACGTCGGTGACTGTCCACTTCCGCCCAGTGGACTAGTTGACGGGCTCCTCGGCGTTATAGGGTTGGCCGAAGGTCACGGGGAAGGGGTCGGTGTCTTTTGAGGGACGAGGGTACGGGTGAGTTGGGGCGTGTGTGAGTTCGAGCTAGGCTGGGTCTATGGCGGCGATGATCTCATCGTGGGCTTGGGAAGGTGGCACGGTGCTGCGACTTAGAGTTTTGGTAGGCAATTCGAGAATGAGGGATGTATGGGAACTGAGGGACGTGAAAGGGGTAGATATAGAGTCGATGTCTATAAGACTGCTTGAGCAGGTAAGCCGAAGCTAAAGCCGACGCCGTCGCTTAGTGGAAGGCAGTAGCCTGTCACGCTGACGATTTGACTGATTCTGAACAGCGTAATGGGTATTCCTGCCACAACGGGACGCAGGCCTTTTTAGCTGTTTCCCCCCCCTGTTATCATTCGATTGCGAGACTCGTGCCCATTCCGGGATGCCTATGGCATTTTGTATCCGCCTATATCTTTCCCGGAAATCCGCAACATGCTCAAGGGGTACGTGCTGCTGTTCCCCGTAAGCGTCGTGGAATGTAATGTTGTACCCATCGATATATGCTATCGGGTAGTCTTCAGGCCCTCCGTTTAAGATAGCATCTTTGATGAATTTTTGAGTTATGGATTCCCCATTATTCGAGTTCAAAATCGTCTCTAAGTTGATATAAAACTCGGTAGCAGGTCGATTTCGCCAAAGATATCTGGCCGGGAGCCCGTTTTCACTTAAGTAAGCGTCGTGCAGACTCAAGGTTGTCTGAATCGGAATCCCAGGCCGCTTACAGAGAACCCTTGCAGCGATCGGTGATCCCGTAAATGCCATAGTTTCGAGGGTTTTGATGCTCTTATCATCAAGGTTAGTTACCAAATCTAAAGCCGATCCAGCCGAATGCCCCCTCTGGCCTTTTATCTCCTTTAGCAGGAATGGAACAAATTCCGATCTGCCGTAGATTCGCTCCGTCCCCCAAATCCCATACTTATTGAAAGCGTCATTAAAGGCTTCAACGACACAGTCCTGAAGGTTTTTCTGATGAGAAACAATGTCGCTAATGTCCCCTTTATCTTTAGGCAAAGACCTTGCTAGCTTGATCATGATATCTTCAGGGAGACCTGATTGGCCGCGTAATGACTTAATTGCCTTCGAACGGACGGCCTCGTTCTCATCTGTAAGGTGTTCTGCTACGAATTTCAGCATCTCACCCTCAAGACTGATCTGTCCTTCAATGGCGGATAGAGCTTGCCATTGGTGGTTTTGGAATACTTCCCTCAGTTTCTCAACTATCTCTTTCGGTAGGTCTGCAAGCCCTCTCAGCAGTTTCCCAGCTTTGCCAGAAATGTCTCCATCCTTATGGAGCAGCAAGTGGACAAGAGATCTCTGCATATCTATCGGTAGATTTCGGGGCCCCACGTCCAAAACCTCCAGCACTGCCTTTATTAGATCTGTGAAGTGCTCCTCCCCTCGGGACGGACTGTTTGTTTCATGTTTCGTATCCATACTAGACCTCAGAACTTTGCTTAATGTTGCCACACCCCTGCTGTGTAGTGGTCGAGTGTTATGCCGTCTAGATAGGACTAATACGACAAAATCTCCCGGGACCTCCGCCCCACCGACCGCTTCCTCGAATAACCCTAAAAGTTTATCGACAGCCTCGTCGTTTAGGTCTCGATGTTCTTCAATGGTTTTACGGAAGAGAGGGTTTGCGGGCTCAGCTATGAATCTAGTGAGGGCTAGATCCAGGATACGCGGGGGCAATTTCGACTGTCCACCAAAGATAGAGGCAGCTAACCAACGTTCATTATCATCAGTTGAACTGAGCCACTTCTCCAGCAAATCAATTAAGTGATCAGGCAAATCACTCAGATTGTGTAGGGAATTCTTAGCGGCGCCTTGGTAGTCCGTATTGTAGGCGCCGCTATCGTCACGAACCGTATTGAGAAGGAGTGCCATAGTGTTGTCCGACAAACCTCGCCAGCCTATATTTGAGAGAAAAAAGTGTATTGTTTCAGAGATTTTCGATTCCTCAGAAGGCCAATTTGCGCCAAGGGAAGCACGATTGTTCGCGGCGAGTGCTGCCTCGACTATACGGTGCAAAAAGTCTTTGGACAGTGACTCCCGAAACCCAAGTGTATACATAAGCCGAGAAAATCTTTCCGGAGATAAAGTTGTTTCTGAAAATAGGTTTCCGAAAAGAATATCTTCAGGAAATGCCGTGTAGGTGCCGATGTCCAATTCAAAAAGTTCCTCAAGGCTCAATTCTAGCTCATACCACTCTTCTAGAGCCCTTAGAATTTTGTCCTGACGGCCCGAATCCGTTTTGAATCGACACTCGCTAAACGAATTCATGAGTAAATGGACGTGCCGCTTGCCCACAATATCTCGGGGTTCTTGCTCCAGAAGTTGAAAAAAGACATTGAGGTCTTGAGCATCTTGCATTAGTCCGGGGACAAATCTCCAAATGACTTCGTATCGGCGGTCGTATTTGTGATTCCTCAGGTGATTCCGAAGAGAATCCCGATCCTGTACCATGCATCTTGAGGCAAAGAACTCTTGGAATGTGAGGTGAACGAAGCTGTATATTCGACGCTTCTTATATGAATGGGACAGAAGAATCGACAGTCTCACCAGGTTTCTCTCCAGACTCAGCGGCAACCAAGTATCTTTGGATTCCATGTAACTTATTGTTCGAGAAACATCATCGCTGGTAAACTCAAATCGTCCGGATGTCATCATGTCGGCGGCAATTAGCGCAAGGACTTGAATTTCGGCGTGAAGAAGTCTCTCGAGACGGGCAGCGTCAACGACAGCTTCGACTATATCCGCAGTTACCCGCTCCCCATGATCTACTTTGTCGAGTTTCGGAATATCTCTGCGGAACAGTGTTTGCACGACAGCCTGGTAGAGAGCTGTTATTGTTGGTGGATCATCTTTATGCTTGAAAGGTCTTCCAGCTGTTTCGTGGTCTTCCTCACTTCCATTAGCCTTGATTTCCTGAAGTTCACCCCAAGAGTAGCAGAGTATGTCCAGATGTATAGGTACCCGAACCATCTGCTCGACGAAGGGATTGGTTTCGACGAAACCACGGATATCTTTAGCATTGGCGGCCGAAACCACGACCTCATTATCTATGTACTCCCACACGTCTGTGAGATCGAGTCCGAGAGCTTCCAGGTGGAGATCAATAGATGAAGTTTCGTCGCTGAAGGATCTCGAGGTCATAATAGCTAAACGGTGTTTTGTTAACACTTGAAGAAGCTTTCTTTCTTGATGTTGCCATGCTTGAGCCTCATCTAATCCATCCAATATGACCAGAATATTCGCGTTGCCCACATTCTCAGCCTTAGCTAGAATTAGGTCTCTAAGCATATTGGATAGCTCTCGGCCTCTAGGAACGGTTTGGAAGTATTCGTCGAATAACAAGTCAGATAGGTCGCTAAAGTAACCGAGCTTGCGAACAGGCACCCGAACCACCAGTTCGAATTTCTTTTTGAGATTCTCATGCCAGGAGTATTCGTACATGATGCGTCTGGACAGCGTTGTCTTTCCGATGCCGGGTCTTCCCTGGATCAGAATCCTCCTGGGGTTAATCTGTTCTCCTTTGATCTTTCTTTTGTCGAATAAGCCGTGTAGTGGGACATTGTTTCCCCCCGCTGACTTTAGTTCTTCAACTGTTCTTAATCTGATGTCGTTGATCTTTCCATGAATCTTCTCGCCAGATATTCGTCTCAATGACGAGTGATCAAGCAAACAGCGGAGATCTAAAACACTGCGGATATCCAGCACGGTGAGTGGCCTGTTCATCATCCGGAAATTCGAGTTGATTCGCTTATTCAGATGCTGGAAGATCTGGGTTTCGACTCTCGTCATGTAGATGTCCTCTACCACGTCCTCTTGCAAGAAGCTTGTGCACTCCCGAAAACAATCACGCAATGACTCGATTACATCTCGTTTGTCGTTGAGAGTTTCGAACTCCAATAGTATCTTGAAAAAGGCCTGGTACTGTTTCTCGTGCTTCAGGAGATTTAGAATATCTCCCATATCTGTGGCAACGAATTCCGGTTTCCATTTCAACTCCTCGCTCATCATGTCTTCCTCGAGTAGAATGGGAATAGTGTATTTAGCACCCTGATGTCGATTTCTGAATTTGAGGAGGGCAAGTTCCGTAAGGCAATGGTGAAACTTGGTGCCCATATGCTTAGAGTAGATCTTTTGGACTTCGGTAATCTCGTCCCATCGGTTTTCAAATGGGGTCGTATCGTCCTTCACGTATTTCTCGCAAACTCCGGAAATCGCGTCAAAATAACGCAAGCCATTCAACTTAGGAAACTCTCGCTCGTCTTTCATATATGTCGCGAGTAACTTAGAATAGAACACGAGCACATAGTCGACATTGCCATCGTGCCAGCTTCGCGGGAGTAGGCACGCTTGGTTCTTGAGTATGTTGGTGGTTGCGCCTTCATGTGTGATGGAGGAGTAAATGCCGTACCCGTGTGGTGACCTGTCGGAATCTACATTGAAGAGGGCCATTTTGAACCAGGAAATGTAATCTTGGACAACCTTCTGGTGTGCCTTTATACCAAGCGCATCATTGTCGTGAGCGTATATCACAAAGAACTTTGGTGACTTTAGATCCAGTTTGAGTTGTTTGAGTACTTCAAGAATTCTCTCGAATGTCCGCCGTTCAAGCCCTCCATGTGGATGATTAGTTATTTCCTCAGATGAACGACATTAGTGACGTTTAGGTTACTTACTAGCATTACTTGTACTAGACGCCATTTCGTACGTAGATATTCAATGGTTTTCTACTTAATGATGATGCGGCCTAGAGCAGACCTCCGTAGGAAAGTGAGGGGAAATCGGTGGGAATATTTCCGACCTGATAAATAAGGTAGCCTTACATACTATCAGATATGATGTTATTCAGTATATTGACTAAAGGGGTATCTGCCAATAAACCCATGTTAGAATACTACATAATTTGTTTAGGACACTGCTACGTATAATAAACATGAATTAATTGTTAAGAAACAACTTAGAGCGTTGGTAACTGGGCATCTCGAGGTTTGGACGGCTGGCCACACCGCTGGCAGCCCGATCTCCGCCGCTAACTTAGCTAACTTTTTAGCAGGTTCTCAATTAAACCGTATTTAAACTTTGGAAGCTTCTGAAGCCTCCGAACAACTATGTTAAAACGCTACAGCTAAAGAGGCTAACGAGGCGAACGAGGCTAAAATAGACTGATTGAATTAATTGAATTGATTGTAATAAATCTAATACTTTCAAATATTCGATAAACGTTGGCTTAGTCAGCGGCATAATCGGACTGTTAGCGATGTGCCCGGCCGTATCGGCCGGAGCGTGCCCGGATATTAAATCTCTATCTAATATACATATTCAATGTACCTCAGTATAAAAGTTACGAGATCATATCTGTTCCAAGCTGTCGAGTGAGGTAAAACATATGAGATTAGTGCTTATAAGCCAACAGGGTTTCTGAGGCCTAGCACAACTAACTACCTTGTGTAATACTGATGTACAAAGAGCGTGGTGGTAATTCATTCTTCATTCTTCATATTCCAAATTCTGTCTCAATCTGTGGTCAAAACAATGCTTGCTCCCAAAACGCCTAAACCAAGATGGATCACAAACAGCACGACTAGCACTCAAACCGCCACGGTCCGTCTTCCTTGGGCCCGGTCGCACTCTTCCAAGAACCGATAGACGCCCTCGAGCCCCTCGAAATCTTCGGAGTGATGGTCGCCCGAGCCGAAAGGCGACGGCGGGGGGGACATGGTCTCGTAGCCCTCGGGGTCGGAGGCCGACAGCCAGGGGTTGCCGTCGATTTCCTCGAAGCCTCCGAACAGCTCGTCTTCGGCGGGGAAGCTATCCTCGGACTGCAGTGACCTCGTGGGGGATACCAACGGCACCAAGCCCCGACCATCAGGAACCCGAGCGTCTGATGCGAACGGAAACTTCAGCGCCATGGGGACACCCATCTCGACATTGAAGTTGGCGTCCTCGTGGACGACGCCTCGTGTGAGCCCGAGGTCGTCGCATATAGCCTCAACAGTCTCGCCATCGACACCCGGAAACCGCACCCGCAGGATGTAGCCCTGCATCAGCTGGATCGGCAGGTCTCCGAGCGTGGCGAGCTTCTTGATGTCAGCTAACGTCGAGGTGAGGTCCTTGAGTGCGCGCCCAAAGTCGACGGAGAGCACGTCGAGAAAGCCCTCGGTGTTCAAAGTCGTGGCGTCGAGCGCCGCGGCGGCCTTGAATCCCAGGGCCGCGGACGGGTAGGGGAAGGCGCCGACCAGGGGGCTGAGCGAGGTGATGACGGGGTTCAGGCGGAAGTCGACGTGGGCGCCCGCGGTGTGGCGAGGGGCCGATGCCATCTTGCAGGCGGCCTTGTGCTGCAGGGCTGACACGGCGCGGTACTGCTTCTCTCCGCGGTGATTGAGGCCGTCAAACTGCGCCTTCTGTCCCGAGATCCAGAACGCACGCACGGCGGCGGACACGTTCTGGAAGACCTGTGCCTGCGACGCCGGGGCGTGCGAGAAGTAGCGGGCGCCGCCGATGCGGCCCGACCCGAGACCGTAGCCGCCGGCGGTGCGGGGGAGGACGCCGCCCGTCAGATTGGGCCGCAGGGTGCTGGCGAAGGGGGCGTGGCCGGTGAACTGGGAGACGGCTCGGCCGACCCGGGTGTTCAGGAACTTGGTGCGGTCGAGTCGCGGGACGTCGCTGATGCGGCCGGTGCTCATGAAGCGACGCACGGCGGCGTCGATGTTGCGGTACGTGGCGCTCGTCGAATGCCATCGTCTGCTCTTCTGCTGGCGGAGGAGGGCGGCGGGATGGATGGGGTGGCGAGGCTGGGCGCGGACGAAGACGGGCTCGACGGCGGCGTTGACGTGGGCGTTGAAGGGACGTGTGACGCCGGCTAACTTGCTGCGTATGATCTTAGTCGCTTTATAGGCGGTGCTACGGGCAAGCCGCAGGGCTAGCGGTGCCCATATGCCACCTATGGAGGCGACCATGTTGTTCGTTGGTGCTCTCGCAGCCGAGAGGACGGTTTGAGGGGAGATGTTGAGTTGAGAGAGGGAGGAGACGTCGGTGACGACAGAGTGGACGGGAGGCACATCTTAAAGCCGTTTCGGCCGCGATTGAGCCCGATAGGCTGCCTACGTGAAGTAGGTACCTAGGTACTTACCTCACATAGGAGAGTAGCTGTGTGGCTGTGCGCTATGCTTTTGCCACATCGAGGGTCGTCCCCACCACTAAAAACGGCTAGTATATGTGGGGCAATCAACTAGATCCACCCATTAGATCTGCTATTTTTTTCTCAGATCGCGCGTTTTGAATTTCAACTTCCCAGCTTCACATTTTTTTCTTTCCCATCGGTTGTCTACGAGGTGCTCTGCCGCCTCGACTGTGATCTACCATATGGCTGGCTATTTCCTTTATCTTATCATTTGCCTCGATTGCACAGCTTGCTAAACGGTAAGTTCTCTATTCTCTCCGATATCTTGGCACGACTACACGCCATGGAGATTTGCTATGATTACCAAAATCTTGAACAATCCAAATCTTACACAACCATGGGGACCATCTATCATATTAGATAACACCATGAGCAAATATCTTAGCCGGCCGCTTTCCACCAGTACCTACGTTGAATCACTGACTAACGGCGCGCGAGCAGGTCACCATCTATCCATCCGGCCAACAGGTCGTTGGACTGGCCTCTCTTAACTACTGAAAAGGTACGCTTTAGAAATACTCGTGCTGCTTTCCTTGTTCTCCCACTCGAGGGATGATGAAAAATCCGACAAACCTAGGAATTCCTCTTTCCGAATACATCATGTCGATTTGTTTTAGTTTCAGCCTTGTCTGACCTCAACAACCGCGACCTTTTTGCGCTGGCACTGCTCTGTCGAACAATTAGCTAACTGTCACGGCTTTCAGGTATGCCACTAGTATTTACTACTCTGAACGTCCATCACCATTCATTCACATGACGATACTTTGAACGAACGGGCGGACATAAACGAACCCACGTCTCCTCTCTCGTCAAAACAAGGCCGTACAACCCTTGGAGCGGAGGTCGACGTGGACTTCTTGTTGATACTTCGTCAACTGATTGTGATCCCTCATTTCGTCGTTTACAAGACTGCCAATCCTGTGCGTTGCTAACGGCGTCACATAGGTAAATAATTTTGTCCCCAAGTTTTCGGAGCCCAATCCTCTCAAAATGATGAGCACTATTCACACTGTTTGACCCTGTCCACTGGATACGGGAATGAACAATCATAACAAAAATCTGATTTAATGAGGTATGTAGCTGTCGTTCACCGGTTGCTAAAGAGAGTTGCTAACGACGTATTCAGCCTGACAATATCACCAAATACACTCTCCTGTCTGCTTGCAGCGGTGAACACCACGACTGACATGTGGGCACCGCTAGATAGTATATGTACAAGAACCACTAACCGCTACTATAGGCCCATGAGTAAGTTCAGTCGCCCTCACTCACATCATCGACCCATGCTCGTGTAGTTTTTTCTGTCATGGAAGGAACTGTCTATCTGTTCTTTGACTTTTGGCATAGAACCGGGTTGGCTAACTTGTGCTCGCAATTCAGATCCAGGTTCTCTCCAAATCAGATTGAAGTTCCAAATTTAAGCTAGCTTCCGCATATAGTCTAATATATGCTTGACGCATCCAAACGATGTTCTTTACTGTGCTCGTGAAGCTTGTTGATATATCCCGTACTACCCGTGAACTTGAATATGTTGACTAGCTTTTGGTCATAGGCTCCGTACAGAAGCTCTTAAGTCGTTTGAGCACCGTACACAAGTCTGTATGCCGCCTTCACCATGGTATGGTCGAGTCATTTCAAACATTTAACTTACCGATTAGCACGCTCAGTGATATGCTTGTCCATTAGTCATGTCAATCCACACTTACGCAACTGAAGCAGTAGTGTCGCACTCTGCAGCGTCGTGTACCTAGTAGATAGGAATGGGGCGATCGCAAACTGATCGGGCTGCCAATGAAGATCAATGCGGGGTAATCATTACCAAACATACGTTCCAGTGTTCGAGACGGGCGACCGACGGCTCTAGGGTTGTCTTATCAAGTTACCGAATCGAATCAGAGTTCGACGCTTGCCGGGATAATCTCATTGCAGTCCCCCATTCGTGAGGTCATCGATGAGCGGCCCTAGCTGACCAATGACGTTGCTCTTCGTCGCTGCTGCAATGAACACACGGACTGGGCTCGCCTGTATCGCACTGCCGATCACAGTACGTACTCCACGTCAGACGACTGTGCCGATTCTTTCATCTGGGGAAGCTCTAGCTGGCTGGAGTTACGTCGGTCATTGGACGGGTCCGGAAGGCCTGGGAGGTTGCGGGCACCCATAGACACAGGAGGAGTGCTTCCGCTTTGTCGAGAGTACTGCGTGTGCCTATCTATTCTGCCGTAGAGAAACAGTGTCCGTGCTTCTCTTCGTTATAAGGCACGCTCTTCCCCGCTTCATGTGATGTAGTTATCTTCCTACCAAACAATTACATACTCGCCTCTACCTACCTCCCTACGCAGTGCCTAGAGAAAAGACATCAGCAGACATTATTCAACATCGCTAGATTAAATCCATTCAACGTCTAGCCTACATCGTATTCCGCAATTTTCAGAAAAATGGATAGCTCCAAGTCACCCGAGCAGCAGCAGCAGGAGCAGAGCGCAGCTACGCGCCGTCGAAGGGTTAGTGACCGTCCATCCCATCCTCTCCTTCTCCAGTCTGGCTTCCGTCATGTTTGAACGTCAATCTGGGCCGCTGGGCGGCAAAGTGAAGACACTGCCCAATCCAGCGTTCCCTCGACAACCTACCTATCGATTATGACAGCGTAGATGAGACAAGAGGGCTAACATACATGGTATCGTAATCGCATTACAGAGCTCCGGCCCTTCCTACGAGAGCCTGATGAACTACAAGCGCTCAAACGACCCGAACTCGATCGCCCGTCGTGCCAGTCTGCACGAGCAGAAGCCTCAGTCGGGATTCTTCGGTTCGATGTGGCACAAGTACGTCCCTGTCTATCTAGTCTGTTTAAGCTACCTGCATCATTATTCATTCTCCCTGCTTGCTTTTAATTACCCATTCATCATTCCAACTTTCCATGTTCGTTCGACTACAATTGCTTGACACCCAGGGTACGCAATATATATGTATATGTCTACGTCTATACAGAGCACATATGAGAATTCAACCCAAGACGTTATGCCAAAAACCCCAACAATGAGACAAACCAGATCCTTTTACTGACAACCCACCCACCAGCTTCACCCGCGGACCCTCGAGCCCAACTAAGCAATAAATGAAAGTCCATCCCGAATTTCTGTGCTTAATCCCAATCTCCCAATCTCCCAATCTCCCAATCTCCCAATCTCCCAATCTCCCTCCCTCTTTCTCTCTTCTCTTTCCGAGGAGCGGATAGGGAACAAGTGAGCGAGCGGGCGAGCGAGGAAGATGACATGACGTCACCAACCGACGTCACCACGCAGAAAAGAGAAACACCCGAATAGGTAAAACGAAAGCAACACAATGGAACAAGAGGACAAAGCCCACGATACATTTGATTTCTTTTTGTCTCGTTTCGTTTCGGCTTCCTGTACATATATGGGGAATTGGCAGAGAGTTGCAGTCTACGATCGGTCAATATGGCAAAGTGAGGCGGGCGCGGCTGGACTGGCCTGGGCTGGATTGCAGGTCATGTCTTCGGCCTGCCTCTGTCTATTTTGTATGTCTTATCTGCCATGCGTATGAGATTGTGAAGAGGGCAAGGCAAAGTTATCAGAAAGGAATCAATTGATCAAGTTCATTCAGCGATACCTCTTCAATCCTCGCTTTATCTACGACTACGACTATCTACTTAGTTCCTTTACCGTTCCTCCTCTGTCCGTCCGTTCCGTTATTGGTCCCGGAGCGAAGGATGACGATGGGAATTTTGGGCGCTCACATAGCAAAATGATCAACGTTGGGTGCATCGTACCTCTGCCTGTATATTTAATCTATGATATGTGTGTTATGTGTGCGCTATTGAGTGCCACGCTTGATGGCCGGGAAGCATGGGTTTCGTGACCCATCGATTTCCACCTTTGCTTGAACGGCCACCAATACCTAATATATGCATGTCCTGCGTCCCCTTGAATGAACAGAAGTGTGAAATTTGCGCTACTTGGTATAAATAGCATTCGTATTCGGGGCTCGGATTCGAGAGAACGGTAAGGTCTTGGGAACACCCTTTCTGAAAAAATTAGCCTAGTCTTATGTTATTCGTTGTAGGTAGTGCTACAGCTACGATACCTCACAGATGACGATATGGGTTCGTCGTTCGCATCTATATGAGTGATCGTCATCATTCACGCAGTAATAATCAGAACATGATAGATGGAGAGCAATGTCCGGCTTGAATTTGCGGCTATCCAGCTAACGTACAAGTAGGGACTCCAACGGCATCCCCCGACGTGGACAAGAAATCCCCCACCGGCTGCCCCCCGTTGCCCATGATAATGCTGTTTCTATACTATTTTTGGTTGGGTTCTGCCCATCATTACCGCGAGGGAATGATAAGGACAGGTAATGACCCCGGAAAAGAGAATTTTTAATCGAGCCGGGGGCCTTATGAGACAGGGTGTGCGAACACAAAACACCTGTCTGCAGAGAGACGCGACCAGCCCAGCCCCAAGTCCGTGCCGGTTAACTAAACAAGTTAAGCGGCCAGCAGGACCTTTCGATCATCACCAATCTTTTCTCCACGCCTCCGGGACGGTCTTCGAACAACGTCACCCTGAAGGCCCACTTGTGGGGAAGTGGCAGAACGCTAGTCAGCGTGGAGACGGGTTCTCCTCGGCCGAGTCCGAGACGCTGGCTCCGGAGCAAAGTAGCTTCTGCCGCGGTTGAGAGTGGTATAGACTTGAGCCCCCCTGATAGGGAAGGAAGACACTCTCACTCTCTGGCATATCGCCCTTACTATCGCGCTTATCTCCTTCAGAAAGAACCCAAGAAATGGTGGCCACCGCAGCAGCCCACAGACACGATAGGTGAGACGTCACCGCCCCCAGGAGGAACGCTATCCTGGGGACCCCGAAACTCGGCATCGGCCTGCACGGGCGCCGCCCAAATTGTGATGCAAACTGACCACAATTTGGTTGTGTAGTTCGACTCGATTGCCAATAAACAAAAGTCGCCAGGGTACTAGATATTTCAATGCTCGACGACAAGATGTCACCGTCGTGGAGGCAAAATCGTTCCGCCAAAGCCGTCTTTAATACAATTATAACCATGGCTGTCTCGCACATGGTGATTCGTTAAAAAAAAAAAGCTCTACTTGCAACGCTTGGCTAAGATCAGCAGTTATGTTTCGATTTTGCTGGATGCCGCTGAGATCTCTGTGAGTTTGCCATCATCAGGTAGAGTATCTGGATTTGTGAATATCCAGAACAATCGCTCCAGGTCGTATGGAGAATCGAGGCAGTTTGCTGTCATTGCCTAGGACGTCAGCCGTAACGCCTTATCTCGTGAACTAAAGGAGGGTCAGCCAAGCGTGGCAAGACATGAACGTTGTGGTGTTTGTATGCTGACCTTGAGTGGCCTATGAAGTGCCCAGACCATCAAAACGCCGGGGTCGGCTGTGAGCACGACCATGAGAGTATTACCATTCCAACCATGATATTGAGGCATATCATTCGGACCGAGGGTATATTGCCAACGTGCCACTTGTCGTAATCCCAAGTGGCATTCATTATGAAGGTCGGTGCGAAAGTGTTACCGTACCAACGCCATTCGAAGCCGAGGCATCTCACTCATACTCATTACGACTCGGACTCCTCTCAATCGTCAAAGTGTTCGAAATCGCAAACTCGATCTTGCGTTGTGCTCGTCAGATTTTGTCGTCTCATCTAGATACGGGACTGGATACATACCGCAAAGTTAATAAAGCATACCCAACGCCTCAACCATGTGCGTGTCTATGCTTTTGAATTAAGTAGCGATTGGACTCGCCGCGAACCTAGCGAGTCCCTCGAAAATTAACATGAAACAAGAAACCGTTTCGCTCATGTCGTCGTTAACTTGCTCCTTTTCCGGCCTTTTATAAGTCATGCTCAGGACAAATCAGGTCGGGGAGCCTCTAACCTAGGCTCCGCGCCTCTGCAGGGCAGTTTAGCGGTCATGCCCAGGACCCTCATGTCGTGAATCATCCGGATTCCACGACCTCGTTAGGCCTTTTACAGTCATGCCCAGGACTATGTGAAGGTCGGATCCTTTGGTCTCTCGCAAACGCGCCCGATATAGGGTCTCGCCGACATCCGAGTTGCGAAGCAGGTAATAAGTGCTATTTCGATTCGAACAATAACCGCTGCGTCGAGACACATATTAGCAAGGTTCATAGGTAGTCTTAACTTTAGCTAGTCGTACCAAAGGGCGGGGTTGAAATCGCGAGACAGCGCACAGGTCTAGCACATGCCTATGCACGACATCCAGAAACATCTAAGGGTTCTGCAACTGAATCGTGCACGCCACGGCGTACAGGATACTACCCGATGTTCAGGACATTGGGCCGAAGAGAAACTGAAGCAGGCCCTCCTGGGTCGATGGAACAAGGCACACAAGAGGCTGGCCCAGGAGGGCCCGGAAAAGGCCCACTAAGATGGCATCGTCTTGAAATCGTGGTAGCTAGACCAAGCCAACTATGGTGAGCAGGTAGGTAGGCCGGTCAAAGGCGAAGGTGGTGACTGTTTCTTGGAGATGGGATAAATGATGAGCGGTTGAACGCAAAGGAGTTGTCTGGGTCTCGGACTTACGGGAAATGGGCGCAAGGGCACCCACGCCAAGTGGGGATCCAGTTTCGGAGATTCGGATCATCCGGTATGATCCAGCCACATTAGGTTAGTACCAGTACACCAGGCGATCGGTACTTTAGATACCTCCTTCCTAGTACCAATGTAGGTACGACGGACAGTGTATAAGGGCTACCCCTCACGGTGGATGCCTGGTACTAGACTTCTTCCCTCTACAACATCAATAGGTATCCTATCAAAGTTGCTACATATGTACCTGCCACACATACACTCACTCACCTTACTTGTACATGTAGGTAGTCCGAAGTATCATGCGCCTATCTCTGAATTGGGTAATGACCTGCTTTCCTCAAGCCCCTTTTTACTCTAGCGTGCAGTAGGTACCTATAGGTACCTATGACAAGGGTCCAGGCCAGAATCAACCCTCACAACTCCTTGATTCTCTGGCCATAGCCACGGAATGCGACGACGAGCGCCTGTGCCTAAGGTATCATCTTCGGTCCAGATTACTCTCAAAAGTCAGGTAAAGTTGTAGGATGGAGAAATAAATGCCTAACACAAGACCAGGATAGAACGGGACCATCATTCAGGATTCCATTTATTGCTTCAACACGGTGAAATTCATCAGGCTCAACAAGACAAGCGGTATAAGAGAAAATTAAAAAATATGTTAGGAACCCCACAGACCATCGCCTTCATTCTCGTCGACAGGTAATTCGTGGCTTGAGGCGGGCCGCGGCTAACCATCTAATGTTATCCTCCTCTGTCTATTCCTAATGTCAAGTTAATTGTGTAGTGAAGACTGTGAAGTCTTCGTACATCCATCCATCAGCGTCTGATCCCCAGCCTCCTCTCCCTGGGATGGTCTGCGCACGTCGTGTTCCCCATACAGTATCGTTTAGAATTCACTCAGCATCCCCCTGGCACCGATGCCCCGTAAAGGGCCCCCCCATCATTGTCATCATCGTGCCACAGAGGGCCCACGAAGTAAAGAGATACCGCCAGAGTATTAATAAACAGAGCGAATAAACAGGCTAGTTATAGTTAGAAAATAGTTTGGCAGCGGTTAGAACAGGGTTATAAAACTTAATAAATAAAAAATAAAATAAGGAAAGTGATGTTAATTCCTAAATCTCCTAACTTCTGAAGAGGCAAAGTCCTTTATATATAGACGAATCGCTATAACGCTATGGGTAGAGCTTTATTACCTGACAAGTGCCGTAATTGTCTCGCCGGCACGCAAGGTAGACGTTAAGGTCGAATGTTCCGCGCTCGCTCCGCTTGGCATGTGCAAATTATACGGCCTTTTGGGCTCCTTGCTCTTATCGCTGGATTTCTGGTGGTTCGCGGGTCCTAGGGCTAGGGCTAGGCTGTTACCGCTGCCGCTGCCGCTGCCGCTGCCGCCGCCGCCGCCGCCGTTGTCGATCCCCAAGTCATAAGAGTCCTGTTTGTCAAGATTACCTACGGCAGAGAGTTAGTAGACATCTAGACCATCTTACAATCGAAGGCATGTCGAAAGACATCCGATCGGCATCCCCAGAGACTCACATTCATTAACTGCGTCTGTGACTACTGGGGTTTTAGCGACGGCGCGGAGCTTGTTATAAGAGGTAATTGGGGGGTGGAAGCGGCATTACCTCGACGCGAGAAACGCTTGAATATCTCTGCCTCTGACTCGAGCTGGTGCACTTCGCCGTCGAAGTGGTCCACCGCCAAACCGTCCCTGAACGGATGCGACGTGAAAATCGTAGGGCCGTCTCGGCCGAGATGCTTTCTACAGGAGGGGTAGTTGCAGCGAAGAATATAGAGGCCATCGAAAGGAGGTCGGCTAAAAATGCACTCCTCCTCGTTGACTTGGGATAGATCCGTGGTCTTCCTATTGGGTACCTTCAAGCCGGGGGTGTTCACTGGGGGCTGGAAACAATCAGCTGGGGGGAACCGAGAATGAGAAACTTCGAACACGACTCACCCGCGATGTCGTCTTGGCTTTCTTTTTGGGGGGTGACGTCAATGGCATTTCAGGATCTGGACCTGGAGCCCGTTTCGTGAATGCGTTGTCAGATAGATCGGATAGCTCGGACGTAGTGTCGCTTTCATCAATAACTATCTCTGGATTGGCGTCTTTTCTTGAATTCATAGCGGTGATTCTCGACGTCAATGTGGGAGGGTCAACAGCCATGGGCGCACCTGAAACCTCTATGGATTTCGGGAACAGAGACTGTGACGGGATGGATACATCGATGGGGTCTCCCGGATCTTTAAAATCCGGCTTGCTGTTGGTGAAGATTTCATCAAGGGCCTTGGGTAGCTCTGTTCGTAGGACCTGGATGACACCATCCCACGTCTTCTCCAGGTTGCGTAGATGCTGAGCGCGCAACAGACGAATGGTTTTAGGGTCGTCGCGGCGCGTTGGGCGCTGGAGCTCATCTCTATTGCATATGAAATGGTAGAGAAGCTCTTCCCGGAGTCTCTTCTCAACAAAGGCTTTTATATCAGCCACTGCAGCGGATCCTATCTCTGCGACGCATTCGACGTCGGCTTCCATGGTGGCTAAGTATTCTTGACAAGTGCTGATGGCGTGTTGGGTAGTAGAAACAATGAAAGTAAGAGTGTGCGTCCCAGCAAAAGTAGGTATTAGGAGGATGGTCGGTTTTATCAATTGACTGTCACGGAGGATATATACCGTTAATGCAGACCATGGATTAACCGCGTCGATTTTCCACGCCTGCGACGTCGATCCGCGCTGCGCTAAACAAGACTCGGTGGTTATACTGGGCGTCTTATTACATGTACGGTGCTCTGGAAGCTGACTAGTGGTGCGCCACCGACAGATATAAACGAGAGCCAGTTGGTTACGACTATTATCCAGGTGAGATCACGTCCAGGCACACGAGACGGCGGCAGCCGAACTATCTAAGCTGACGCCTTCATCAGGCAATTGCAGAATCTGCTTTTTGAGCTTGGAATACGCCCAGTTAAGGGATTCCAGCGAGGCTAATCCCATTGATCTATGCCTCCTGATGGCTGCATATGAGGTTGTTGTTGGTGGCAGAATACCTGCGCTGCCCTGTACATGTCAAGTTAGGTAGGCAGGCGAGATTTGGGCGTATGCGTCTGTCAGGAGATAAAGTCGCAGGAGGGTAGCTACTACACCCTTGGGTGTATTTGTATCAATACAAGGTCTATATAAGGAGCCAGGACCTCCCTCTTTAAGGGGATGGTTCAGGAATCAATGAAATTGAGTCCTTACCCCTATCTACTACCTAGCCACTACCTAGCCCTTATGCCCTTCGTGACCTATCTTCACTCCGGAGTACTAAACCCTCTGACAGCGTCTCATCGGGCTACCCTCTTCGCTTAACCGCAAAGAACGACGGACCACGGGTCGCTTAATATTTTTGAGGAAAATTGAGTTGCGTAATCGGGGGGAAAAGAAAAAAAATAAGAAGAAAAATGGAGGAGAAAAGCTGAAAGTAGCGCGGTAATTATCCTGGTAGAGTAGTGTAACTGAGCCAACGAGAATTTGTCTTCTGGGTTGCTACCTTATATCTGATCGACATCCTGGTCTTCCTTGGCAGGAATCAAAGTGCAGGGATTGTGCATACAGTCAAAATGATAACAACGTTGCAGTCTGTTAGTCTTCGTCTATCTTCACACCGGCCGACAGACATGACATAACCCGATGCAAGACTGCCTTGACAGTGCAGACCGAAACGACGCGAGTCTAGGAGCCGGTCGGCCTGGTACTGTTACGACTTTCCCCCATGACCATCGACTGAACCCCTATCCAAGGCCCTATCATAATAATACATGTATTCGCTTTTATTATCATGAATTGGTTTAGCATTCCCAAGCCTAGAGCACTCACTTCACTCATTCGTAACAGACAAGCAAAAGATCTAAGCTCCCTCTCTATGCATCTAAAAGCGAGATTCGATGTGATTAGTAGTTGGAGAATGGCATTGATGCCGCACGATGTTGAGTGCATCACCACCCGATGCAAGGTCCTTGGAATGATATGACACTAGAGTAAGAGGAGGGGAATATGCTAGCTATAATTTCAAGGTATAATTCTGACGGCAACTCATATCTTCCGCCTTATATTAACTGCTTTAGTTATTTATCACACGCAGGTTTGGTTGCTATCTCTGAAAATGAGACATTTGCCGATGAGGCAAGAAAGGGACATTCCAATATCTCGGAAAGTTGTTGCAAGAGAGGGAGGTCGGTAACCGTCCGATGTGTACTATGCGAAAGGGGCCACGCTGTCTAGTGCGTTAATGAAAGCGTCAATACAGCCGTGCCTAGGTCATACATATATAATTGATAGACTCGAAAACTGTACAGCGTACCTACTCAAAAGCACGAGAGAGACGATGTCCTTTCGCTTTGGCTACGTGAGCTTACGACAAATGCGACAGACGAAAATTTCCTTCTATCAGATTGCTAACGCTCGTATGAACCTTACTGGTATTCTCCATAATCTTTTTAATAAACTCAGCCGACGCCTCGACGGGATCAGTCATCAATGGGTTCGCATCTACGTATCGGGCGGTGCGCCCCCCTATCCAGTACCCAGTCACAGAGTATCGTGTCCAAACCCAAGTAATTGCGGAGGCTATCCACGAGACCGAATTGCGGGTGCTTGGTACTTCGTAGCCAGCGAATGTATCGGGAAGGCTGCTGTGAAGGCGAGTGTCTGTGATGATAGGATCCTCCACTTCCTGCCAATCGTTCGATTTCATCCGGAATGAATGCCAAAGTAGATCAACAGCAACCAATTCTCAGTCAATTTCGGTATCTTAGTCGCCGATTTGAGCGTCTTCTGTGAAATATGCGCTATGGCGCCATCTCTGCGCAATCGCCCGCGTCCGTCTGCTGAGGGATAGCTGTATAACACGAAATCCGTGGTGGCGTAATAGCGATAGAACTAGTCGGTGGCCTAGTATCAGACATGACGCTGCGTGTTCGTGACAAAAACAACAAGGACAGGAAAAAGAGGAATGTTGAATTGTTCGAGATCGCTAATTTGGGTTACCCGAGAAAGCCGGGAAATATCCGTCGCAACGCTGTGGGATCATGCTATTTAGTGGAATATCGAGCCCGGTTATCCGTCTCTCTCCTGATAAAGGCATGAATAACCGAACAGCTTAGATTGCCATATCATGTTCTGATAGAATTGCAGTTTCAATTGAGCTGTTGAAAGAGAATGGTTTTGGCGCCGCGTTTTTGCGCAACTTTCTTCTTCTCATTCTTCTTTGGTTGTCATGGTAATCAAGGTGTCGATCGCCTCGATGAAACGGTCGCAGTGGCTACTATCGACCTGGTCGGGATACATATCGGTAAAACGGCGTCTGGCCCTCAACAACGGACGAAGGATGTCCACAATGATTTGGACGCTCGGCAGAGGTTTCTTGTCCCAGTAACAGTGGATCATGAGAGCGAAATCCTCAATTGAAAGCATAAGCCCCACCTGGTACTCATATTCAAAGCAAATTTCGAGCATCTCGACAATCCTCCGGCAAAATGTGGCTGCAACATGATAGGCTGGGATGTCGAAATCAGTGGGAGAGACAGAGACGAAACACTTCCAAGTGACAATTGGGTATGCAAACACGTCCCGAGCTTCGAATTTGAGGCCATCGATGAGCCCTAGGCCCCCTTTTAGGCTCTTCGTCAGTGCCTCTACTTTTTTAGGAGATAATTCAGTGTCGGAATGGACTCCCGGCGAGGAGACGTGGGGTTGGCCTGGCGAGGAGACTGGCGTGGGGGCCATTTTGCCTTCGGCTCTGTTAGGGATACAACTGAATACAAGCAAAGAGTGTGAATAATGGAGAGCGGACGGATAAGGCCGTAAGCTCGATAGAGCAGTCCGTAATAGAATATATGTAAGCGAATGGCTGCTTCATGGATCAATGACTGATAGATACTGAGATGTTATGACAGGTAGAGGACGTGAATGACTCTCGTGATACAATTAAGAGGACGGAGGCTGGCCAGCAGTGCACTTTCCTCACATCTGTTACACCCGGTGTTTACAGGAAAGTAGAATGCTGTTATTGTCTACGGCATCCTGGCATCACTGTCTGACTGGCAGGAAGGTTTGGAACGCAGGCAAGCTTAGGCAAGCTGATCGCGTTGTTGCCCAACTTAAAGGCACGCAATGGAAGCAGGAATACAAGTGTTACTATCCTTCTTACAGGAAAAGAGTCATCTGTAAAGTACAATCGGCCATCTTCGTAAGTGATCACACTAGGATACCGGCTGAGTATCTAGACGAATATGAATTGCTGGGTTCGCTGGTATACCTCTGTGACAAGAGGTTTAACGGCATACACATTTATCTCAGCCTATCTGCGCACCGGCATGAACAGAGCTAAATGTCACGTACTACCAAGCGATATCTAAAAAGAATGTGGTTTGCAGTGAATGCGGGAGCGTGGTATGGTATATATACGCCGTTGTTGTACTATATATTCCTGACGCTCGATATCTACATGCCCTCTTGCGCGTACTACCTAGTCTAATGCGCGATGCGCGACACAAAAGATTGTTGTCGATCTTATACGGGATCGACGACCACCTTGTTGCCCACCGAAATAGTAGGCCACTGCGCCTTCTCCGAGTTGGGGGCCGCTGCAGGTATGTGACACATGTGGACTCCAAAAAACACTTTGCCATCAAAACGTCGCGTTTTCGCCAAAGTAACAAAGGGCTCCTCGCTCTTGATGGCAGTCTCTTGGTTGATGCAGACCATGTGGCATCTTCGACACGCCCCTAACATCTTGAAGTCGTGTGTGCCTATTCTCAACGCATCCCAGTGATCCTCCGAATATGCCGAAGCCTCGGGGCTAATAGGAGGTGACGCTGACGGTGGTCCTATCACAATGTTGGCACGGAATGTTTCTGCGCATATTGCGCTCCCTCCGTTTGTCATTATGTTTTGATTCAGAGCAGCAAGGCTTGACATGGTGATTGCAAGTATAGGACTCTCGTTGGATAGCAAAATTCGTCGCTCCGACTCTGAATCTGAGTCAGGGGGCGTGTGGATGCCGGGGAATCGTCTCTGTGTGCCGTTCTGCAAAATGGGTCGAGTCTGATGGTGCGGAGTCTGAGTAGAACGAGTCTGATGACTCTGGAGGTGCGCTTTCGCATGACGCATAGTCTTCCCTGACCCGCCAGGGGGGAACCGAGCTAACGTGCATGGTATACCTAAAATATCAGAGAAGAAGGCGGAAATGTATTTTGACTTGTATATCAAAGTAGATACACCCTCGCCACAGACTCGGGACTCAATGACATTCAGCGTGTCTGCTGATTGGAACAAATTTGGATTTACAGAAAGGGGAACTGAAATTTCTGTCTGTGTGGTGTTTGAGGATGGCCCGTGATATGAGATTCTAAGTTGACCAGTTGAGAAATCGATCAAGGGTCGAATGAGGGCCATTTGAGGGTATCTCTTCTGACTTAGCGCAAGTCCGGTTCCTTGATGGACTAGACACCACTCTCTGTCCCAAGCGAGCCCTTCTGGCCGCACTGCCCAGGGAAGATCATCAGGGACACGGAAACCACCACAGCTCTTGATTGGATACACCATGAGGGTATTAACAATCAAGTTAGGTTTGTCATCCTCCACGATCGATTCCGGATACGCACCTGCTGGCGGCTGATACTCCTCTCGGTAAAATTCCTTGATAAAATCAATGAACTTGTCCACATCTGAAAGAGTACTCATCGCTCCGAGGCTGACCCGAATAACCCCAGTCGGCTTGCCATTCATAACATCGTTCTCACTCCCACACCGAAAACCAGCAGATAGATTCTGTTTCATCTCCCAGGGCTCAAGCCCCAAGGCAGCCGCAACGCCTCCCGGATTGCAGAGCCCTCCAGTGCGGACATGAAATGATTTAAGAACCGAGAGCTTTTCAAATTCGGCCAAGCTCACCCAGGCTCCCAGACGGCTTCGCAAATTGAAAGTTACCACGGGACCGCTTCCTAAACCAGTTTTTGTGTCGTCTGATGAATTCGAGTATATTACGCAGACAGGCTCGCCGCTACCATGCTTCATCCTTTCTAGGCCTTCGTACATCCTCCTAGCTAGAGAGGAGGTGTGCGAAGCAACGTCTGCCATGGAGCCATATAATTTGTGATGTGCGTCGAGTGCCGAGCCGAGAGCAATGATGTTGTGGATGGGTAATGTGCCATCTTCAAGCGCTTCGTGTAAGCACTGAGTCTTGGGAGCGTGCCACTGCTCCTTCAAGCACACTACCATCTCGACAGTCCCTCCACCGAAATAGCGACGCTGTTTGAAAACAGATGCGGCGTCGCGCTTCACGATGAGCCCGCCTAAATCCGGAAATCCAAATATCTTGTAGAAACTTAAGACAGTGAAGTCTGGTGCCGTTTCGGAGTTTCCAAGATCTAGTGGCGACGTGGCCGCATACGCCGCCGCATCGAGTAACGAGTAAACCCGGCAGCCCGCATCCATGCTGGCTTTGCGCAGTTGCTGGCACCATTCCAAAGGGTATCTCCGGCCATCCATGTTGGACTGGGCTGGGTAGGCAAATAGCGTGGGGCGCGAACGGGACGCAGTCTCTGGTCCATGATGTCCTCTACGAATCCACTGATCAACGTCGCTGCTCTCAACACAGAGGCTGTTTATAGCCTCTTGTCGAACACCGACCAAACTGGTGTGACATGCTTGATGATAGCGATAGTCAAAACCTTCGGGAAAGCCCCGAAACGCATCACTCACTAGCTTGATACCAGCCGTTGCGTTGGCAACAAAGACGAGATCGAATTGAGAGGGATCGGCGTTGAAGAATCGCAAGACTCGGTGTCGAATGTTTTCAATTCTAGACATGGTACATTGCGAGGAGGCCGAAGCAGAATGAGGGTTTCCCAGGAGGCTCGCCACCATCTCTGAGGCGAAAGCGTCCACGAGGGACTTTGAATACAGCGTCGTCCCGGCATGGTCGAGATAGACGCTATCTATCCTCAAGAGTTAACCGGATGCGTCGTTCGCTGTTGGTGGTTGATTTACCCTGAAGCATAGGAAATTCTTGTTCACGAATGGCCTCGATACGGTCGTTGTATGCCAAGAACTCATCCTCCTCCATCTCGACGGTAACGGTAGCAGGGGAGTAGAGCCGAAGATCCTCCTAGATTAAACGTCGCAACAGGCCGAGATGACTCAAGAATGGCCAGCAGCATGATGGAGCCAGGGTGCCTTGTTGGGATGGGAATGTCTATTCAGTAGTTGAACATTGAAGGAATGTGGCGATTACTATATGGGCCAGGCCGGGAGACAATGTACTGGTAATTCCGGTAAGCCTGTCTCGGGATCCGGCGCTGATCGGAGGTCGCCGTCATTGGATACTTCGCGCTAAGTAGCATTGATGCTAAGTAAGGTACCTCGAGTGGTCTGTGCACAAGTGGGGATGCACACGATTGTTACGCGCAAGAAGCGCTCCTTAGGTCATTATGTACCTGTTCTCCACTTATAAATAATGGGGAACACTTTACGCGCTTTGTCGCGTCGCCAACTCGCGCCATAATTGTGTACATCTCCCTGCCAATTTACTTCAATCTAAACTAAACCAGGATACGTACCTCACTTTGTCCACTTCCACCTCAGCTCATGCTTCAGCATAGACACTCTTCTGCGTTCGTCGTTGTACAGACTCTCTGAATTGTCAAGGTTTTGGTTTAAGTATATTGGGTAGTGGAATCAAGAAGTAGGAGAGAGAGAGGACAAGATCGAGAAGGAGAGAAAGACGGACAGACAGAAAGAGAGAAGGAGAGAGAAAAGATGCCGGCAAGTGCTCTAGGAAAGAGAACGCGGTGCACGACCGACAGTGGTAAGTGTAATGCCATGCCATCGACACCGTCGATGCTGCCGCTTATCCTGGATGCGAGACTGTGACTGACACGCCGGTTAGACATCGCCGACACGCCTACCAAACGAACAAGACGGCAAACTCGTACCGCCCTTCTCAACGATGAGAATGCAGACCCGCAAGCAGTCACAACTCATGACGGCAATGACGATGACGGCAGCGAGACGGTGACCAAGCGTGAGATCACCGAGGACCGCTTCTTTCCGAGCACGCCCTCGAGGCGCGGGAAACGAGTCAATGATGGCAAGCGAGGTGCGTGTGCTCTTCTCCCTCTCCTTCCCTCACCCTTCCCTTCCGCTCGGCGAGGCGGCCTCTGACTTACGAGTAGTTGGAGTAGTTGCCCTAGACTTCAAGCCGGTTACACCGAGCACGCCGCGCTTTCGAGATGCCCTTTCCAGAGTTCCCGTCACACCACGCCATCGCGTCATGTCTGCGGGTAGGATCTCCAAGAGACAGACGCCCCAGACTCCGTTTACGCCTAGTGCCATACAAACCGTCTACCACCACGCCCGACAGCTGTTCTCCCGAAGTGCCGATCCCGGTCAGTTGATTGGACGCGACGACGAGCGACGGCATCTCACGCAATACCTACAACGATGCAAATCTTCCCATCCCAGCGGCTGCATTTACGTCAGCGGGCCACCGGGCACCGGCAAGAGTGCCATGGTGAACGAAGTGACCCAAGATCTGGTTCGCTCGACCTCGGTTATCAAGAAGGCATATATCAATTGTATGAGCATCAAATCGTCAAAGGATCTGTACGAGACCTTGCTGGAGCAGATCTCAGACCCATCAAGTCTTGTCGAAGGAGACGCCGCCACGGCTATTGAGAAGCTGATGATGCCACGAAATAAGTCGACAGACGTATATCTTGTCGTCTTGGACGAGATTGACCATATCCTCACCCTCGATCTGGAAAGCCTGTACAAGGTATTTGAGTGGTCTCTGCGCAAGACTTCGCGCCTCATGCTTGTCGGCATCGCAAATGCTCTAGACCTCACAGATCGCTTCTTGCCGCGCCTCAAGTCTCGCAATTTGAAACCAGAGCTGCTTCCCTTCTTACCGTATTCGGCAGCACAGATCAAGACGATCATTACCAGCCGCCTCAAGAGCCTCGTACCCGAGGGGCAGCCGCTGCCTTTTATTCACCCCGCTGCTATCGAGCTATGCTCTCGCAAAGTGGCGAGCCAGACCGGGGACTTACGCAAAGCTTTCGAGATCTGTCGACAGGCTATCGACCTGGTGGAGATGGAGGTGAAACAGAAGCACGAAGAGGAAATCAGGGAGAAAATCCTCCTCTCTACGCCCTCGCGACGACCATTGGGGGAGAAAGCGAACCTCTCCTCGCCATCCAAGGACACCCGCGAGAAAGACTTGACATCGATGTTGGCACTTTCACTCAAGTCATTGACCGTGGAGAACGCCCCCCGCGTTAGTATCGCACATCTCAACAAGATCACGGTAGCCGCATTTAGCAATGGCACAAGTCAACGACTCAAGACTCTGAATTTGCAACAAAAAGCGGCTCTATGTTCGCTTACGGCCCTAGAGACGCGAAACAAGACATCGCGGACCTTGTTTACCTCCCAGACACACTCTAAGTCGCGGACTGCCGCACCGACTGTCAAGCTGCTGTACGAAACTTACTGTCTGCTCTGCACGCGTGACTCGTTGCTCCACCCCCTTTCGGGCTCCGAATTTCGAGAGGTTGTTGGTAGTCTAGAGACGCTGTCCCTAGTCTCGGAGGTGGATGGCAAGACGGGCTCTCTGACGGCGCTACAGACGCCAAGCAAAAGGGCAAAGCGGGGAGGATATTCCGTCGGCGTCGGACTGGCAGACGAAAGGAAGGTGGCGAGCTGTGTAGGAGAGAAGGAACTTGAGCACGCCATTGAGGGACTTGGTGCAGACATTCTGAAAAGCATTCTGAGCGGCGAAGCTCTGGACTAGACTGGACAGGGGCGGCCGTTATTGCATTGCATTGTATGATGAGCGTTCTCGCATTGTCTGGCGTTTGTTGGCATTTTCATGTCTAGATATGATGCGTTGTTCTCGTTCTCCGGGAGCAAAGGGCATGGACGCTTGCTGGGATCACCAGCAATAGTGCACGGTTATAGTTGTTTTAGATGAGCAACTGTTCCGCCTCAGCAATTCAAGTCGTACGTCCTTTAGTCGTGGCAGCTCTACCTGGTATCGTGACATATATGCTACCCATCCCTATCTGCGACCTACTATGACCATAGTAATTGCCCAAGACTATCTAGGCTTGGCACAACGTGAACTTTCTGTGAGATCAGCCGTGACAGCAACTGGATATGATATAATTCCAGCAGCCCTTGAGACAACTTGGCCTACTAGAAGACCCTTGCTGTCCGTCATGATTGTCTTTCTCTCGTCACTCTTGATGGATGAGGAATGGAGCTCTGTCGGTATGTCTGTCTGTGTGGTATGGTACCTGCACGGTCTAGGCCTTTCTATTGTCTTGGTTTAGTGTGCCTACACCTTCGCGCCAGTTACCTAGCGAGCCCTAGTGTATTCGTAAATGGGCAAATACTTATCTGTAGATGAAAGTAAGCCACGATGTTTTGTTAGCTCTCGTCTAGACACTCTTTAGGCATGGCCGGCACGAAGTATTCAACGCACTATTCGTACATTCCCTATCACTTGGCCTACCTACTCTACTTAGTACCAGGTAGCTGGCCTAGGCACCTTAGTGTACCTAGTGTAAGGTGGTGCAGCTCACCGCGCGAAAGTAGGGGTACCGTAAGTGAAGTTGTTGGATACACCGGTAAATATCTCATTCCGAGATATCTACATACTAGATCAGGTCAGTATCGGAGTATCGGAGTACTGAGGCGATATCATCTCAGATGCAAAAGCTACCTATAGCTATTTTCCGGCGTCGGAATGCTCCCTGTCCAAAGGAGAGGTGAAGAACATAAGATGGGGAAGCTAACTAAGAGATGGTGCAAATTTAAGCTTTATGGTCAAGACGACCGATCCTTTGCATGCCAGGAAAATCCCTACAGGTACGGCTTAGGTACAGGTACCTGCTTTCTCCAAGCGTCTACTAGGACGGTAGACGTATATTTAGCGGCAGATAAGGTATCGCTACTTTGATCTTCGCTAGGTCCATCTAGTAGTCTGATAGGATCACACAGTGTGAAGATTCAAGTGTACTTCGTATGACAAATTGAAGTCTTAGTGTGGGTGTGAATACTTACGGCTGGTTGGACCCCACCCCCCTATGGAACCCATCAACAACATTCTTCTAAGTAGATGCCTATGCCTACACTCGTTATGAAGCGCACACCACACTATCTACAAGATCCCCCTCTTCATGAGACTTCGCATACCTACTTCTATCTAGACGGCCCAATAGGTAGCTAGGCACCTATGATAGTGGCATCAGGGTCGTCCAGCTATCTGGAAAACCATGGTAGTCTCGACGCATCTTTCGGAGCATCTAGCTATTAGCCAAGCGAGCGCTGCCCGCACCGTCCTGCCCACGCGTGGTCCTCTGATCTCTAACGCCGGAAGTCGGCAGCTCTGATCCAAAGGTCTGCTGCATGTGAGATGCAGTATCTCCATGGAGTATAGCTGGGCCAGATGGATACCGTTTATCATGACCATCGGCATCGTAAATCCCCCCACCACCATCACCACCATCTCACCAGCGTCACCACCATCGTTGCCGTCACAGCCACCGCCATCGTGAATCCGGGGAGCTCCTTGGTAACATCCCGCGGGCTAGAGTATCATCTCATGGAAGCCATCCTGTTCTCTATCCGTCGATGCGGAGTTCCGCTGCTATTGGCGCATGGGCTCGCTCGCGTGGTTTTGCTGAAGTCCCATGCAGTAATCGTATACCTACTGACCCGCAGGGCTTTGACCGTCTATTCTCTGTCTCTTTCACCGCTCTCTAAGTTGCCAGAAATGGTATCTGGATGATTTGTGGACGGACGTAGTCGTCGTTGTCGTTATCGGCATTTCATCAGATCAGAATGCAAACCTCCAAATAGACACCGGCTTCGCTTCACCCTACCCATTGTGCTGGTTGAAACAGAAGCTAACTAACTAATTCATACCTAGGCTAGGGCAAACCCCTAGAGATCATTCTGCCTATGTTCTACCACGGCTTATCAGTATCAGCACATGGGTCACAGGAGATATATAGACATCCTCTTGTCAATTATGACTGATCTTTTACTACCTAGGTTACCCAGCATGTCCGATAGATGGAACGAGATGACATCTCGAATTCTGCACGACGATTCACCGTATGGGCACATATATACTTACACTGTCGGTACAACGACGATCAACGCGACGATACCGGGGTCCCTTAAAAAGCCCCATCTAGCGTACATCGTACGTGCGTGCACTATTGGGCATTTGCGAAGAGCTACCTACCTGTTACACCTACTCACCTAGTAGGGAGCATGGCTTCGGGTAAAGCGATTCCGTGTAGGTAGGTTAATGTAAATGGCAGGAGTCCGAATTGTGTTTGTTTTGCTGCCTAACTCGCGTGCCTTTTAAAAAGGGGTGGGCTCAAACAGCGGCGCTCCATATTAGCAGGCTCTCTCTCGGGCCCGGGTTCACTTGATGATTGATCTGACAAACTCGAGAGTGCCTATTTCTTAAATTGGCTCATTAATTAATTCTCGGCCGGTGCGACGCTTTCGTCTTATTTCGCTAACTAAGTGGTGTAAGTAGGCAGGGTATTCCATTTTATCAGCAACTGTGCCACCATTGTTGCTGCCGCTGGCTGTTGTTATTATTGTTGTTGTTGCTGCTGCTGCTGGCGTCGTGACCATCACCATCTTCATCAACAATAAGCATATCAAGCTACGAAATAGGCATCTTCTTCGCCAGTATCTGTTTTCTCGCCAGCACTGGGTACTTGACACAGTATGGTTCGGGGGTACAATGTTTCTGTCAACACCACACCAGATACCATGAAGTCATCCTCTTACTATATGTAGTATAGTAACAGCACACAACCTTGCACACCCTAACCGAGATGGGTATTTACGGTGGATCAGCATACGTTGCTAATACTCAGCCCCGCATGTTCCAGTATAAGTGTGCAAGGGACTCGGGGGATTCGCCCAGCCCAGTTCTCTCGTGGCATTCCCCCGTATCTGCCCCGTGCTCCATACATATAATAAGGGTAGAATCTCTTGGCACCCGCCTCCCAAGACCTCTTAACCAAGACCTTCCTCCGCTTGGCATGCAACACCCAAGAGCTGTCAGAAACCTTCGACCGCCTCCCGCTTGCCGCCTCCCTGCCTTTTCTGCACCATCGCAACGGCGCCCGACCGTGCCACTGGGACGACCGGAGCCTTGGGACTCTTTCCCCTGACGCCATCCGTCTCTGCCGCCTCGTCTGAACATCCTCGAGCCCGGCTGGCTGGCTGGCTGGCTGGCCCGTTCCTCGTCGTTCCGAGGTTGTCTGTCCGTCTCGACGACGACGACGACGACGACAACGACGACGACAAAAACAACAACAAAGACGTAGAAGTAGACGTAGACGTCTTCGAATCGAGTTTCCTTGGCGATTGCATACGCAGCGCCGCGGACTCGCCCAAGTCTCCCCTCCTCTGGAGTCCATCCATCCTCTCATCCGGCCATTCATCCTGTCCGCCTCACCATCCGCCCTCCACCGCGGCGTGGTGTTCTGTGTCTTATTTAGTTCTGTACCCTGTGCGCCGCGCCCTGCGCCTTGTGCCATGCGAGGTGCGCACCCGCTGACCCCGACTCCTCGTCCATGGTGCCGATTAAATGGGTTCTAAACTCGACGATGTTCCCAACCTGCCGCTCGACGACCCGCCCCCCAAATCCTCCTTCTTCTCCAGGCTCGCTGCTCCTCTCCGCTCCCGCTCTCGTAATCTCGCCGATTTCCATATCCGCTTAAAGGAGCCGCATCGCCAATACTCGGCCGGTGATCATGTCCAGGGCTTTGTTATTCTCTCGGCCGTTAAGCCCATTCGTCTGACGCACCTGACGGTTGCATTGCACGGCTATGTCCGCGCCTTCAAGAACGCCAGCGCTGCTGCCCAGCTTGCTACGGCGAATCCTGCCGTCATATCCCACGGTGGTCGGAATGGTCGCTATCATGGAAACGGTCACGCCTCTCTCTTTCAGGACGAGATCGTCCTGTGCGGCGAAGGAAGACTGCAGGCTTCCAGGTGGGAGTTCGAGTTCGATCTTCAATTCCCCGACTTAGAGTTGCCGAGTAGTATCGAGGTATGGGCCTCCCATTGCACTGGCGCGTCGCGTCGCGTCGAATTGATTGACTAATTGCTTGGATAGTTCGAAAGGGGTACGATAAGTTATTTTGTGACGGCGACATTGACTCGCCCAACGACTATAGCTCCCACTTCAAGTTGCGAGGCCAGAGTCAACCTGGTAGAGAGAGTAGATGTGGGATTGATTATTCCGCCGAGAGAGCGCAAAGTTTTCCTGCAAACCATGAGGAGACGACCCAAAAAGGGCAAGTCGATAGCCTCGGCTGTGTCATCAGCGACCAAAACGCACCCAGCCTTGGCCGAGCTGGCGGAACCGTCATCAGACCGGGACTCGGCGAGGGCAACGGAGAGCCCAACCAACAGCACCATGAATCTAGGTAATCCGGCAGCGAGGGTTGATGTTGAGGACGTGCCGCCTAACCCGTTGCCGGCCGATGTGCAAAGTGAGATGAGTGGCGAGAGTGCTGCGAGCAACAATAGTCTGTCTTTCAGCGTGCGAGGCGCTGATGCGAGCGGCGAATCGAGCACGGGAAGCAAACATTCAGGGCACGACGACAGAGAAATCACTGCCACGGTCGAGCTGCTGAAAGGGGGCTTCTTACCAGGGGACTTGATACCCGTGAGGATCAAGGTTGAGCACAATCGTTACATGAAGAGTTTACACGGCATTATCGTGACCCTCTACCGGCAGGGACGCGTAGATTATGCGCCCCCTATATCGTCGTTCACGGGGCTTTCTAAAGAGGAGGCGAAAAAGCTGGAGCGAGATGATTATTATCCGAGGTCAAAAACCGGACTCGGTGGCCTGTCGCTATCTTCTGCAGGTTCATGTAGTGTCTTTCGCAAAGACCTTTCCCAAGCGGTGGCGCCTCTTATCATCGACCCAGCCACTCTCACTGCAAATATTACGACAGCTGTCAGAGTTCCAGAGGATGCATTTCCGAGTATTAGGAACGTACCAGGAGGCTTGATCACATTCAAATATCATGTTGAAGTTATTGTTGACCTGGGTGGCAGACTCGTCGGCCCTTCAGGCAGCACTTCACAGCCGCAGAATCCAAGCCGCATGGTATCTGCCGCTTCGGTCCGTGGTACATACGGCATCGACTTGAATCTATTGGCGAATTGGAATGGTAACATTATAGATACCGATCACATAAGGCGCGAAAAGGGTGTTATTTCTGTCTCTTTTGAGGTTGTCGTGGGGACTACAGACAGCTCCAGATCGCGGGGGAAAGCTGTGGCACGCCCCTCCTTGACGGTGCAAGCTCCCGTTCAGAATGAACCATTACGCGAGGAGGAACCCTATGACTATGGCTGGCAAACTACTTATGAGGGTGAGAACGGGGACGCGGATGACTTCAACCATGATGGTTTTCAACAACCACAGTCCCGTTATTATCCTCCCGCGACATCCCCCCAGACGGCACGTTACGATTTCGAACCCCAAGACATGCAGGCCCCCACATATGTCCCGCGCCCTCAAACTGCAGAGGAAGCAGGTCTTACAGACAAGGAACGTGCACGTCGGGCTGAGCAGCGGTTACTTCCGAGCCAGCCTTCTCCGCAGGTCTCAGAGACAGAAGCTGGGCCATCACACCCTTCCGCTCCGGACCTATATCTGGCAGCTCATGGCGCACTCCCTGTGAGCTCACCGTCGGGACCCGGCGCAGATGGTGGAGCAAGAGAAGAGTCATCTGCCCCCACGTTAGGGGACTTGGAAGCTAGTTCTTCTGGACATCGTATTGAGGACAAGCAAGAATTGGAGCGTCAAAGGCTTTTGGCGGAAGCCAGCGCACCTCCCGACATACCCGATGATTTCGACGAAGCAGGATCTTCTGCCCCCCCTCCTAGTCAGGCTAGACCGCCTCAGTGGTCTCATGAGCCATCGGCGCCAATATTGGAAGAAGAAGATGACGATTCTGGAGGTGATTATCGCGATATGACGCGGACTTCTAACAAAATAGGCACCTCAGAGCCCCTTCCCAGATATGAGCGATGATAACACCGAAATTTTGGTACCAAACTTACTGATCGGATGATACCGCACGTCGGATACGTACATTTGGCCACGAAGGGCCTCGATGTATATACACTTGTATTGTCGCGCAAGCATTTGCATTTTACGGTCCGGGCGGCCACTTGATTAAGCACTTTTGACTCTGTTTGTATACTAGCGATGACCGACATGTGTCATAATCCTGGACGAGATGAACGAAAGAATGAGATGAACGATCAGATACGAAGAGAGAAGTTCCGAAACGTCCGGATCCCTTTTTATCCTCTAAAAATGATACCAAGGCGCTCGGTGCGCGTCCAGTGCGTTTTGCAGTTGGTTCAAGACAGGAGGGGCATGATAGAGAGCTATGTACTCACAAAATGTACTGCTCTATGTCGATATATCTCTATATCGTTGGAATAGGTCAGCTGTATTTGATTACTACCAAAAAATACTAGTAAAAGTTTGGAACCCACCGCCAGTCTTAACAATAGACTTGAGCAAGCCATAAGACAATCTTCTTTGATTGCGAAAACTTCCTTTTTTAGATGGACCTTGTTGTATGATTGGCATTGTTTCGAGTATGTTCAATAGCTAGACCACACAAAAGTCGGAGCTCTACACAAAGGGGCATGGTTTTCTGCGGCTTAATCTCGCAAGTTCTTCATAAGTGGCCGCCATGTCACCGGAGTCGCCCATGAGAATCGTATGATGGCTACCCATCGTAGGATATCGAGCCTCCGGAGTCATGGCGACAGCAAGAACCTCAGAAGAAATCTTGGACATTGTCAATTTCCTAGAACTTGGGTTGCATTACGCGCGGGCTTACCACCATCCCTCGGGCCCTCCCCTCGCGAACTCGCAGCAACCGCAGCTGCCTCCGGGCGTCTCGGCCGAAGACTACCATCACGGCCCCCTAGAGTACCCACCGGGCCTCGTCCGCATCAGCTCGCCCGTTCCAGCGCCCGTCCGCGTCATCACGAATGACGACGTTTCGCTCTTCGGCGACTTTGCGCAGTATCTCGACACGGGGAGAGACGAAGACGGCAACCTCGTCGCCGTCGACCTAGATTGCCTGATCTGCCAAGACCGTAAGCTCCAGCTCCCCGCCTGCGTGACGGCTAACAACCCCGACTTAGCCCCGGGTCTCGAGGGGCCTCGGTGGGAGTGGATGGCTATACTTCCGTGTGGCCATTTCTGGGGCTCAGACTGCCTCCTAGAAGTAAGCATAAACTTTTCTTTATATAGAGTCATTTTTCCCCCTTCCTTCCCGTTTCTATCGTCAAGAGAGTAAAATTTACTGACCCCCGATTTTTGTTAATAGTGGTTATCAGAGTCGACGTGGACGTCTCCCGAGAACTGCGCCAGCTGCCCGCTTTGCCGCCTCACGCTGACGTATAACTGTGGCCACTTCCTCTCGCCGCGCGATTTCCATCCGGCCCGGACGAGGGCGGAGCAGGTCCCCATGACGCTTCCCGAGAGGGGCGCCGTGCCGGAGCGCTGCGCCGAGTGCCATTATAAAGAGGTCGCGGTCGCGGTCGAGCGGTTGCGGAATCTGCTGTTCCCGAGGGATCTTGTGCCCACGGATCTCGTGCGCCCGGAGACGTGGGATTTCATGAAGAGCGCGTCGATCGACTTCTGCACGCGGATGTGGGCCTTCGCGGAGATGGACGAGAATTATAACCGCTGGTGAGAGCCGTGAGTGAGTAATTAGCTGGATATTGAAAATAATTTTAGTCGTCTTTTATTTGGTGTTGTTAGGTACTATGTGGGAGTTAATTTTATGCTAAGTTCATTTTGAGATGTCATTTGCTATTTGTCACTTGTTATTTGCTGGTTACATTACCTAATAATTTTTCGCATGTGCTAGATGTAGTAACAAACCCGGCAGTAGCAGATACTATAACTTCCCCCTTTTGTGCGACCACAACAAGTTGTCTCTACAATTAACACTACACTAGTATCTAAAATAAGTGCTATGGTGTTTATGAAAATACAGTTGGTCCTTAGCTGCTATCTGGCGTGTATGTAAAGTTACCGTTGGTCGGTATCGCCGTTGAGTTATAGTTAAAACAACAAGGTTTGAGGGAGACATCCCAGATTCACTTGTATTGTTCTCGGGCACCAACTCGTTGTTACACAATCAGCCGCCTGTTCACAGATATTAGTAACAGATGGCTATCAACCTTCAACATTTACAGCTTCTTGTTATGCATCATACGATCTGATCGCTTTCAGCTAACTTGCCACTGTCCACCTGGAGAGTAGTTTTGGCAGTGTTCTGGGGTATGAATATATATAAATATATTCCGACCGAAGCTATATAAATAAAGTCTCTAACCGATCTTCCGTTTTCCATGCAGCAAACAACGAAGCCCACCCGACAATACACTTGTAGCTCTTCGACCTGAGCTGCTTCGACCCCTTTCACGCTTGATAGCGCTGCTTCCACAGTTGATAAACTCGATCCCGCTGCATCAGCACCCGCCATATTCGATCCACGAAGTCTGAGGCGACTGAATGCCTGCTCTCCACGGCCTTTTCGTGGATCTCACTCACCTGGTTTGACGACACGAGTGCGTCTCAGCATCACGATCAAGATGTCAGACACACTACAGGACTGCTATACTCCCAACTGGCCTCCGTTCTTCGAGGAGAACGGTGGCCTTAAAAGCGGGGTGACGCTCCAGGTAGAGTGCGGAATTTGCAGAACCCAACTCGCCATCGACAGAGAGCCCGACGACGACCACGAGAGTTTTGCGATGCTCGCATGTGGCCATAGCTTCGGAAAAGATTGCCTCCAAATGTGGCTGAATCAGAACCCCGACCTGGCCTCCTGCCCCATGTGCCGAAGGATAATGATACATCCATATTGTGGGTGCGTCGTCACTGTATCCGCGATCCGAGGCCACAAACGGTTCAACCCTCGCGTGGACCTGCCGGCAGTTCTTGAACCCGACGAGGACCTAAGTCCACGATGCGAATTTCATCTGGTCTACCCCCTGGCCGCGAACCCCGAGCCGGGTGACATGGGATTGCTGCCGACACATGAGGCATTAGCGAGAGCCGACCTACACGACCCCATCGTCGACGAAGTTGATCTCGAGATGTTTATGGCGGCTCAAATGCGTGCCAACATCGCTGATCTGCATTCGAGCGTCATCGATCTGTTGCAGAACAGCAACGCCATAATCCAGGCGCTGCCGGCGGACTCGCCAACCCTGGCGGCGCAACAGTCTATAAGAGACAGAATCCAGATGCTTCACATAATGTTTATACGATCCCAGCGATTCGGACGCTTTACGGCCGGCATAGTCTGTTGGGGGTGCAGGCGGCTTATCGACGAGCATACCATGCCTCAAATGAGGACTTGCCTGGAAATCTTGAGTGTCCGAACCGGATTGCCTGCTCATGTGAGCCGCGTTGACGACGACGAGATGAATTACGACGATGGCGCCGAAGACGATGGTGATGGTGAAGGTGGCGATTACGAGTATGATTCCGATGAGATGGTGGCTCTTAGGCGGGAAGATGAAGATGAAGATGAAAGCGACGAGGATAATGACGACTCGGATGATTTGGACTATGAGGAATATTCAGAAGATGAAGATGAAGATGATGGCGATTTTTAACCGCCATGATACTGGTCATCAAGATTGGTATCAAAAGGATCCTTTCCTTGCCTTGATTCCGAGCCTGTTTTTGCTGCAGGCATGCATTTATTCAGCCGGCGAAAGCGGAACATTTGGGGGCAGTCAGTTTGGTCAGGCAGTGGTGGCAATGTTAACCCGAAAAAGGAAAAAAAAAAAAAGATATGGTCTGAGGTCTCTTCTGATGTATGTAGGACAAATGAGATAGAGAGAATGGAGAATTGAGGCCATATTGCGCCCGAAAATTGCCAGTTCCCCAGTCCCGTGAGAATGGAGTGAACTATCTTCTTAAGTTGCAAGATCTTTTTTTTTTTCTTTTCGTAAACAATTTCTCATGCCGAACTAGTTTATAGTTAGGCCAAATAGATGATTGACGACCGGCAATTGATGTATCAAAGATATCGTTTATGAATTCTACGTAGGCAACTTGGAACATGAAACGTGATTGAATATAGGAACGAGTAAAATTGTTAAATAATTTCCTTTCCTGGTTAATGTGCTATCTTTAGAATTACATGAGAAAGAAAAAAATGTGGGAAGAGAAACCCCCCCTCACACACGGTGACGATGCCAAGCCTTCCCTTCCCTATTCGCCATTTTTGCGCCAACGAAAATACCATTTTCCACAGTTCAAAAAAAAAAAAAACCAACTAAAAAACTACAAGAACAACATCATCATAATCGTTAATCCCCGGCTCTGCCTCCCAGTAGAGTGAAAGTTCCAGTTTCGCTAAATACAAGATTTTAAGATCATTCCGCGTCCAGAGTGACCTTCTCCTGCGGCTCGATATCGTCATCAATGGGCGGGGACAGAAGGGGCTCGTCGTTGTCGGACTGCGTGCCCGAGTTGTCGGCCGGCGTGAAGAGGGGGCTGGCGCCCGAGTTCGGAGACGGCGACTGGTCGTAGGAGGAGGGCGTGTCGACGTCGCGGTTGATGATGGAGTCCAGGAACGCGGGCTTCGAAGGCGGCTCGACGACGGCGGCGGCGGCGGCCTCCTGAGGTTGTTGAGGTTGTTGAGGTTCCGTCGTCGTCGTCGCCGTCGCCGGCTTCATCTTGCCCAGGGCCTCGCGCAGCAGGTCGGCGATGGAGCCGCCGCCCAGGACCTTGAGCGTGGGGACGTCGACGTCCAGCTCCTTGCGGAACCAGGAGCGGATGTCGACGGCGACGAGGGAGTCGACGCCCTGGTCGACGAGCGTGCTCGCGTCGTTGAGCGGGCGCTCCTCGTCGGTGATGCGCAGGAGGCGGCGCAGGTGCGCGAGGAAGCCGTCGCGGACGATGCCGTAGCGGGTCTTCTCGTCGTCGCCGGCGTTCTCGAGCTGCGTCTTGACGCGGACGTTGTTGGCCTGGTTCGCCGCGCCCGCGCCCGCGCCCGCCTGCTCGCCGTAGCGCGTGAAGTGGCTGAGCTTGACGTCGCGCCTGTTGGCCGGCTCGACCTGGAAGTCGTGGGCGACGAAGTTGACGCCCATGGCCACCTGGGTGACGGACGGGTCCGCGGCCGGCGCGGGGCCGCGGCTCGGGTGGCCGGCGAAGATGGCCTCGGCGAACAGCGCGTGCAGGTCGCGCTCGCTGATGTTGAAGTAGCCCAGGGCCTCGAACCCCTCGAAGTCGAAGGCCGAGTGGGCGGCGTAGCCGACGCCCAGGACGGCGGGGATGTTGATGGCCGAACCCGCGAGCCCCCGCTTCCGCCGCTGGCTGACCAGCGCCGTCATGAAGTCGTTGGCCGCGGCGTAGTTGCTCTGGCCGCGCCAGCCGATGACGGAGGAGATGCTGGAGCAGGCGATGAAGAAGTCGAGCGACTTGTCGTCGCCGAACACCTCGTCGAGCAGCTGGGTGCCGCGGACCTTGGGCGCCATGACGCGCGTGAGCTGCTCCAGCTCCATGTTGGTGAAGAGGCTGTCGTCGAGGATCAGCGCGCCGTTGACGATACCCGCGATGGGCGGCAGGTTCTGCGCCACGTAGGCCTTGACGGACTGGAGCGACTCGGGCGACGTGATGTCCAGAGAGACGGCCTTGACGGTGGCGCCGTGGTTCTTCGCCATGTCCGCGATGAACTTGGCGTTCACCTTGGGCGTGCGGCTGGTGAGCACGACGTATCGCGCGCCGTGCGTGATCATCCACTGCGCGAGGGACTGCCCGAGCTCGCCGGCCATACCCGCGAAGAGATATGTCCTGTCGGCCCGGAACTCGATGTTGGCGTCGATGGCCTGCACCTTGGCCGTGACGGATGCGCTGGCGGTCCAGTCCACCACGGCGAGCGGCTCGCCGGTCGCCTTGTGCTGTGGTGCGTCGGCCAGCGCGATGGACTCCACCGGCGCCAGCGCCTTTCGCTCGCCCGACATCAATGCCGTCGCCGCCGCGACCGTGAATACGCGGGAGACGGTCTCGGCGATCTCGGCGGCGGCCCCGGCGGTCGAATCCGATGCGGAGAACTTATACAGGGGCTTGACCTCGTGGCCCAGCACGACCTCCTCGCTCAGCCTGATGCAAGACGGCGACAGGCAGCTGGAGAGGATAGAGTTGACGGTGTCCGACGCGGCGCCGCGCGAGAAGTGGACGTAGACGGACGTCGAGCTGGGGACCACGGACTGGTACACGTGTCGGGGGAGGCCGGGGCGGAGGAAGACGGCGCCGCTGCCCTTGTGGCGCGAGAGCTCGGACGAGGTGAAGACGACGTCGATCTTGTTCAGGCGGGCCTTGTTCTGGATGGCCGACTGCAGAGCCGCGTCCGCCTCGTTGACGAGCAGGGTGCTCCCCGCCGGCACGAAGGTCAGGATGTGCTGGGCCACGAGCTGCGCCGCGACCGAGACGAGCAGCGTCGCCGGGTTCCTCGAGATGCCCGTCAGGGGGATGCACCACTTCGAGGGAACGGCGACCGAGTTGTCGGAGGCGTGGGAGAGGGCGAGGATGGGCTCGTCCGTGTCGTCGGCGATACCGATGCATAGTCGCAGCAGCCCGGCGCCGTAGACGGCGATGCTCTGCAGCAGCGAGAGCTTGACGGCGAGGGTCCGGGTCGAGCTGGACTCGGCGAGCTCGGACTTCACGTTCGAGAGCAGCGTGTCTCGCAGCGGCGACACCTTCTGCAACTCCAGCTTGCGGTCCTGTCCTCGTCCGGTTCCGACGAGCTGAAGGGCTTCGCTGGCGGGATTAGCCTCAACATAGACGTCCCTGCGGCGCGAGTTGTAGCGCGCGTTCATGTCGGAGTCTGGCACCAGCCTGGGGACGACCTGTCTCTTGCCCTCGACGAAGACCTGCGGCTCAGACGTCCACAACAACTGCTTGCTGTCCTCGTCGCTGCCGTTGCCGTAGACAACCGCACCGTTCTCATCCGTCGTGGCCCAGCTGCGAAGGGCGAGTTGCCGCAGAAGGGTATCCGCCAGATTCTTGGCCGTGTCGGACTGGATGATGACATCGGCCGTGTTGTCGAGGTCGAAGACCTGCACCTGCAGCCCGGGTAGCTCTGTCTTGACGGTGTTGAGCAGACCCGTCATCATGTAGCTCCAGGGCTGGTCGGCCCGCGAGCCGCTCGTCACCCAGACCAGCGTGCCGGCAGAGGTAAACAGCGCCTTGAGCGCGGCCAGCTTGCCCGCCGTCATGCTCTCCAGGTAGGGCGTGTCCAGATCGGCGAGACAGAGGACGGTCGGGGGGGTCAAGGCCGACGACGGCTTGTTGCTGTCTTCGTTCTGATGTGTCGCCATGTCGGAGGCGGCAAAGTCCTCGACCGTCACGAACTGCTCCTTTTCGAGGAAGCGATGGCCCAGGAGCTCGGATACCTGCTGGCCGAGCTCGTAGACGGGCGCCGTGGTACCGCCGATAATGGCGACGGAGTCGGTGCGGATGCCTCGGGGGTGCACCTTGACACCGAGGGGATCCCGCAGGAGCGCGACGCGGTCATCCGTGGCCTGGGCGACGAAGACGCTGCTGGGCAGGGAGGCGTCGATGTTGGGCGACACCGTGTCGATGCCGGCGAAGCCCGTCTTGCGGAGAACGTCATCCCACTGCGACAGCGAGAGAAGCGGGCCCCAGGGACGTCCCGTGTCCGCGCCGATCCACCAGCCGGGAAGGGTGCCGACGGTCATGCCGGTGAAGAGCAGGTCCGTGGAGGTGAGCTCGTTGATGACGACGAAGCCGCCGGGCTTCAGGAGGCGCCGCAGGTTCGCCATGGTGGCCTCGAGGCTGACCGACACGTGCAGCACGTTCACGGCCACCAGGACGTCGTAGGTGCCCTCGACGTAGCCCTGCGGCTCCAGGGGCTTCTCCATGTCCAGCGTCTTGAAGATCATGCGGCCCGCCTGGTCGGCGAAGCGCTCCTCGGCCGGCAGGAAGAAGCCGCTGGAGACGTCGGTGAAGGTGTACGAGCTGTAGACGTTGTCAAGGGCCCGCAGGACCAGGGAGGTCGTGGCACCGGTGCCGGCGCCGACCTCGAGGATGTTCAGGCCCGGGAAGCGGTGGCCGATCTGGGCCATGATGCCCGAGAGCCAGCGGCCGGTGGGGCCGGCGCAGATGGCGTCCTCGGCGTAGAAGGCCCGCAGCAGCCCGTCCTTGTTCATGTGCTCGAGCATGGACGTGCCGGAGCGGAGGACGGGGATGAGGTTGTCGCCCACGGCCTGCACGAAGCGGAAGTCGTCGCGGTCCGCGTACCGCTGCAGCAGCTCGTCGACGACCTCGCGCGTGTCGGCGTTGCATTCTGACTTGATCTTGGGGTGCTGGTCCTTGGTCACCATGTCCACCATGCGGTCGCACCAGTTCAGGTAGTGCTGGAAGTGCGGGAGCAGATCGTGTCGCTCCTCAGGGGGGATCGTGGCCGAGGCGTGGCGCGCATACCAGTAGGAGATGCGGTCCACGTCCTGGAACAGCTGCACCTCGTACTCGGACAGCGTCTCCCCCGCCGCGGCGAGGATGCCGTCGGGCGCCGCCAGGCCGTACCGGAATCGCGAGAACATGGGGAGGTCGTTGGAGGGCGAGGCCGGCGAGAAGGGCACCAGAGCTGCGCCCTCAAACTGCACCACGGCGTTCGGCGCGCCGTCTTCTTCTCCCGCATTGTGCTGCAGCAGGTAGATGTCGCCTACCACGCGGTTCGAAGTCTCGTTGCGAACGAACGTCTCGTAGCTTATGCTGCTGTCCTTGCCGGCGAGGTGATACGGGTTGATGGTGATGGCTGAGAAGGAGACGGGGACGTGGAGGGCCCAGAGCCGGGTGTCGCCGGGGTAGATCCAGGCGGCGAACAGAGTCTGCAGGGCCGAGTCGAGCAGGCCCGGGTGCAGGACTAGCCTGTTCTCCCAGGTCGAGTCGGACTGGTCGACCAGCTTGCCCACGCTGTAGCCCGAGCTGTGCTGGATCTCGGTGATGCCCTGGAAAGGGGGCGAGTATCCGTAGCCCACGCGGGACATGTTGTTGTAGAAGAGCTGGGGCTCCACGCCGACCGTGTTGTAATGGCCGTCTTCCCCTTCTCTCGACTTCGTGGACACGAGCGTGTCGGGCCTGGCGGGGGACAGTCGGACCGAGGCTCGTCCCTTAGCATTGACCCAGGTCTTGCTGGGCCCCTCCGCGGCAGCCGTGTAGCATGCCCACTCGGCTGTGATGTAGTCTTCCGAGACCGAGACGGACGACACGCTGAAGATGATCTCAACGCCAGTGTCATCTTCGTTGTCGCCAAAGGCGATGGCACGCGGGAGTTCCACGTCGGTCAGCTCGAAGAGGCTGATCTCGGCGTCGGCGTCGTTGGCCTTCATCTCGAGCGCAATCGCCTTCATGGCCTCGATCGCCAGGCAGATGTATCCCGTAGCCGGGAACACGACCTGTCCCTGAAGCATGTGGCCTCTCAACCAGGGGATCTCATTGGGTCGCAGCAGATTCCGCCACTGGAACTCGCCGGACGTGGCGGCTTCGAAGCAGGCCGAGCCCAGGAGCGGGTTCGGGGCGCCCTTGTGCTTGAAGAAGTTGGCCAGGCGGCTCGTCGTCCAGTAGCTGCGCTGGTGGTCGAAGGGGTACGCGGGGAGGTCCGCGAGCACCTTGTTGGGCTTGTAGCTGGGGTCCGCCTCGGTGATGCCCGTTTTCAGCAGCGACTCGACGGCCGAGAAGCGCACGCTGTCGGCTCCGAGCTGTGTCCAGATGAAACCGAGCGCGGCGCTGACCTGCGTCACGTCGTCGAGGCCGCGGGAGAGGAGACCGGTGTAGGGAAGGCTGGTGTCCGGGCGGACCGTGTTGATGGTGGCCAGAGCTGGACCTTTCAACGCCGGATGGGGTCCTACCTCGACAGCTAGCTCGAAGGTGCCGTCCGCTTGCACGGCTTGGGAAAGCGCACCGGCGAACAAGACAGGATTACACATGTTGTCGACCCAGTACTGGTTCGTCAACTGGCTAGCAGTCATGATCTCGCCCTCCACCACGCTCGAGTACCACACCGTCTCGGCCCCCTTGGGGCTCGGCTGCTTGGCCTGGACGCCGCAGCTGTCGAGGGCAGCAAGGTAGGGCTTCGAGCACGGGATCATGTGGGCCGAGTGGTACGCCGTGTCGACCTTGAGCTTACGGGCGAACTTGCCCTGCGTCTTGAGGAGCTGCTCGGCCTCGTCCACGGCGTCCTCGTCGCCGCTCAGCGTGACGCTCGAGTCCGAGTTGACGGCCGCCACTTGAAGCACGCGCCCGACGAAGGGCTCGCTCGAGCAGAACTCCTGGGCTTCGGCGAAAGAGGCACCGACCGCCAGCATGGCACCGCGACGTCGAGTGGAGGGAGTGTCGGCGGCAGCGGCGGTGCTGTCGACGGAAGTGTTCGAAGCCAGCCGCGCGTAGACGCCGCGAAAATAAGCAATCCGGATGGCGTCCCGGGCGGAGACGAGGCCGGCGGCGTAGGCGGCGCCGATCTCGCCCGAGGAGTGTCCGACGACGGCGGCGAAGGAGATGCCGGCCGTACGGAGGATCTCCACCAGGACGACCTGCACCGCCGTGCACAGGGGCTGCGACAGCGCCGCCTCGGCGATGCGCGACGTCTCCTTGCTCGCGAGGAGCTGGTCTCGCAGCGTCCAGGCCGGTCGGTCCGAGGGGTTGGGGAGGCTCTGGAGGGCGCCGTCGAGCTCGGCGATGAGCGACTGCACAAATGGAGATGCCTCGAGGAGCAGGGCCCCCATGCGCGGCCACTGTGCGCCCTGGCCCGTGAAGACACCCAGGAGCCTCGCGGTCTTGCCCTGGGTTACTTTGTTGGCGAACCGCGTGTTGAAGTCGCTGCTGTCATCGGCTTTGCTGGAGCTGCTGCTTTCGAGCAGCTGCTCGATCGACTGGATGGCGTCCTGGGCCGTCAGTGCCGCCACGACCTTCCGGTGCGGAAGCACGGAGCGCCGGTGCTGTAGAGTGTACGCGACATCCGCGAGCTGCGCTTCGGGGTGAGACTTGAGATAGTCGGCGTGCTGCGACAGCATCTCTCGGAGCGCGGTGGCCGAGTTGGCCGAGAAGACGAGCGGCGTGAATTGCAGAGATGACGATGAAGGCGACGACGAGTCGTCGGAACGAGGTTCGGGGATATATTCCTCTAGGATACAATGGGCGTTTGTGCCGCCGAAGCCGAAACTTGAGAGCCTTGGTTAGTCTTATGATGCACAGACTCTTATGCTGGGGGATCTTCGTAAAGGGGTATATCGTAAACATGAAAAGAGGTGAGTTCATGATCGCTTTTCTTACCTGTTCACACTCGCCCTCCTCACCTCACCCGGGCCCACCGCCCACTCGGTCGGCTCAGTCGGGACCAGCAGGTTCTTGTAGTACTGCGCAACCGACGGGTTGAGTTCCCGGAAGTGCAGGTTCGGCGGGATGACGCGGTTCTTGAGCGACATCATGGTGCCGATGATGCTCGCCACGCCGGCCGTGCCCTCGGTGTGGCCGATGACGGTCTTGATCGAGCCTACCAGCAGCTTCTTTATCGTCTCGTCCTCCTCGCTGTTTGCCCCCTTCGCGAACAGGGCGTTCGCGATGGCGCTGGCCTCTTGGGGATCTCCGGCTTGGGTTCCGGTGCCGTGCTATAGTGCAAACACGAGTAAGCCATTATTGCCACCACCGATCATCATAACATGACAATAGCTGCCTAGCCAGCCGGGAAGTGAGTGGCCAGGGGTGGGAAGGAAGGTTGGGGAGGGCATAATTAAGTACGTACCGCGTGGAAGAATTGGGGTCGATCCTGTGGCCGGTTCAGGGGGTCCAGGCCCGCGCGCTCATAGCACGCGCGGATCAGGGCGGTCTGGGCGGTGCCGCTCGGCATGGTCAGGCCGGGGGTCCGGCCGTCCTGGTTGACGCCCGTCTCGCGGATGACGCACTCGATGGGGTCGTTGTCGGCGAGGGCCTGCGACAGCGTCTTGAGCACGACGCAGGCGACGCCCTCGCCGCGCGCGTAGCCGTCGGCGCCGACGTCCCACATGCGGCAGTGCCCGTTGGGCGACAGCATGCCCAGCTTGCTCTCCGAGATGTGCGCGTCGGGCGTCAGCAGCAGGTTCGTGCCCGCCGCCACCGCCATGCGCGACTTGCCGCTGCGCAGCGCCTGCACCGCCTGGTCGACGGCCACCATGCCGCTCGAGCACGCCGTGTCGATCGAGATACTCGCCCCGTGCCAGCCGAAGAAGTATGATATGCGGTTCGCGTCTGACGACATGTTCCGTCAGCGCCCGGGAAACATACACATATATATCGTCGTGAATAGGGCAAGGGGTATGGTATGTATGACAAGGGATCAGATCAGATTCACTTACGAATGGCCCGGGAGAGACCAGTTGCCGTGTATCGGGGCATGGTCTCCCAATCACGTCGGAGTATCGCATTGTAGTCGTCACACATGAGTCCTACATAGACGGCCGTGTCTGAGCCGCGCAAACCCTCCACTGTGGAAACGAGCATTGGTTAGTCATATTCCTCATTGGTGTTTAATGTTGATGATCAAGATCTCAAGGCACCATGATGAGATTAAGCAAAAAAGGGGGAGGGGATGAGTGGATAGGGGAGGAATTGGACTTACTGCGCTGCCCGGCCGCGCTGAGCCCGTCGTAGACTACCTCGAGCAGAAGCCGCTGCTGAGGATCCATAGAGTCTGCCTCGGCAGCTTGGATGTTGAAGAACGCCGTGTCAAAGTGGCCTATATCTCCGTCGAGGTAGTAGGACTTGCTGGCGTTGGTGGTGCCGTGGTGCGTGCCGTCGGCGTGGAAGAAGGAGTCGCTGTCGTACCGGTTGGAAGGCGGCTCGCTGGTCAGGTCTTGCGGCTCCCGGATCACGTCCCAGAGCTTGGACGGCGTGTCTGCGCCCCCCGGAAAGCGGCAGCCCGCACCGATCACGGCAATTGGTTCCATTTCTTCGGTTCTTCTGGTGAGTGAGCTTCTGTGCTCTATGTCTCGACGTGGTTGATCGGGGTCAGTGTTGGCATCGACTCTCGACGACAGAGAGTGCCTGTTCTGGTCTGGTCTTCAGAGCAAGAAATAGGGGTGCGTGGGTATAAGGTATGTACGGGAGTAGTAGTGAGAGAAGAACAGGTCAATCGTTGTCGTCGTCTTCTTGCTCCTCGTGGTTATCCGTCGTCGAAAAGTGCGTGATGATGATGATGATGATGAACAGGACCCTGTCGTGATATTCTTCCCTGGAATAATATACCCAGATTCACCTCGAGCTCTTGTCGCCATTATATGATTTTTATCTGCTACGACTTACGCGATTAGTCATGCGCGTATCTACTCTATCGTCGCTCGAATTTTTTCTTGTCGCCCCTTTACGCATAATACCGAATGACGATCCAGAGCGCCAAGCGCGATCGAAGACGGACCCTAGCTACCATCCTGGAAGGGGAAGACGTCCACCTAGGCGACGGTGTTTAGCATTCGGAGGAAAACCAGAAGGCATTTCCTAATTCGGTCCCGAATGGGGGGCCAGGGCTTTTCTGGGGATTCGGTACAAAAGACAATTCGTGCAAAATGACAAAAGCTTGGTTTCAGCCTCTCGAACGCGCTTCCTAAAGGGTAGCAATGCTTGCCGGTGGCGAGAAGGTACTGCTTGGCAATTTGTCAATCCGTAGCCTAGGACTTCTCTCGTTTGACAGTTTATGCTGTGATGCTGGCTGTAGTAAGCAGCGTACTTTGCTGGTCTTTCTTCCGAGATAACGACTAGATATACGAGTTCCGAATTGGGTTGTTTCTAGCCGAATTCTAGAATACCTGGAAAGGTGGCTGGATGAGCCGAGCTGGTTCTCATCTTTATTCAGACTTTTACTCATTTTCCGTATTGTAGCATGTCAATAAGAGAAAAAAATGATAAGATTCGCAAAATATCACTAACCCGCAAGCCTGACATGCTTCAGTCTCCTACAACTTCAGCTACAGGGAAACATGGCGAAATGATGAAGGTCGGATAACGTTTTACGAGAAGTGTGCACGAAGCTAGTATTTCGATGCAACCTGCTCAACTCTTTAATCCAAATTTCCTTTAACTCCTTCGTTATAACCTCGGAACGCCTTGAACCAATTACATTAGGCAAACAAGTTGCGTAGACACGATCCTCGATTAGCCCTTTACTTCTAGCCTCTAGGATAATGAATAGTTTGAACTTTCAGGCCCGCTCATAGGCGTCCAGCTGTCCAATGCTACATAATCGTTTCCCCACAAGTTCACATTAAAGGCAAAATTCTGTCCGTATTGCTGGTCTGGTTGCCCAATCGATGGGAAAAAGTGTTGCATCATGAGCCTTTCACCTATATCAGTATGCTGTCAGCGGGAACCGATGTTATGAGCTAAGAAATACCGACCCGCCGCACTCACCTTCGTATAGCATCATGTCAGATTCCTGGGGCATGAGCTGGACTACATCAGCGTTTCCACCGCCGGCGGCTGACATAGCATCATTAGACTCCTCGATGTTCATGTCGTCGGAGCCATCCCGGTTTTCGTCCTCTTCAACGCGGTCCCTCCTAATAGCAGCGATCTTGCCGCCCATGTTCGACCTCGCGAGTACAATATTAACCGTCTCGACAGCCTTCCTAGCTTCCTGGGATCCAGCGCTCCGCATCCAGATGTTTCTCGCGCCGCGTAGCGCCGCCATCATCTCCTGGACGCGGCTCTGGGCCCGCTCATGATGCACCAGTGAGCACAGAATCATGGTGGCCGTGAGGAATTGATGGTTCATGATCGAAGTCATCCGCCACCGCAATGTGTCTAATTGTCCGCCAGGACGTGTCTCCTCGTCGAGAATCTGTTGAATCTGCAGTACTTGGAGAGAGGCATCTAGACAGGCATCGCGCGAGTAGGCAAAGACATCCTCGGTCTGGGAGGATAACTTCACGTAAAGAAATTTGCGGTGAAGCATGATCTGCCCTGTTGTCGATTCTCACGTCAGTTGAAGCGACACGACCGACCGAGCAGATGATGAAAGGATTCTCACCCATATAATACATGTGTTTCAGAAACAGACGAGCCATGATGATGATCGGAGGGTCGGTCATACTGGCGGCTAGTGGCTTCATCTTGAGCGGTGGTGGAGCGCTAGCTTCGGCCTCGCGCAAGACACTGTCAACTCGCATGACCTCAGCATAGCTGTAAGACTTGGTATTGGACGCGAGATCTGAGATGGCGCCCAGGGCTACCATCAATCTTCGCCGGGCGATGAGGCCTAAGACCGTCGTGGCCTCGGTCTCGGGCCTTGGAGAGGGCAGCTCGGCCATCTCGGGGTTCAGGTCGGCGTCATTCAAGTTACGGGGCTCGGCCGTGTCACATGCGCCATCAAATATCATGCGCGGCATGCCCATCTGACTGGATATCATGACGTCGCTAAACATAACTGTCGACCAGACCCGACGCCGCATCTCAGCCTGTAAAGGGGGAAGCTCCGGGAAGTGACTCGGGTCACGGTGGTAGCCCATGCGCATGGCCATGTTCACTTCGAGGGCGAGGAGGAACCAGAGGTCCTCTTTTGCATCGGGGCCGAGAAGGAATTCGACGTAGACGTAGTGGATCACGGCCTCCAACACGTGTGGGCTGGGTTTCGTATACTCGCCCATGACGAGGCATTGGACAATCTTCTCGCGGTACATGGCAATTTGAAGTGGTCGCTGATCGGTTTCCGGGCCATGGCCGGAGTCGTGCGCGTCTGAGACCATGACGGCCAGGCAGATCATGCCATAAAGCAGGCCAACCCAAATGATGGAAACAGAGTTCGAGTCTTCCCAGAACCCCTCATACTAAGTATAGGCTCGAGTTTAGCTCAGGGTCCGGACGCGAACGAGAACCGTCACGAACCGCTTACCTCACGGAGAAAACTTGGCCCGTGGACAGCAGCTATGTTTGGCCATGTCGCATTAGATCGAGAGTCACGATAGCTAAGACTCCCACCTGTGAACCGACCCGCCACCCCGATATAAAGAGATAAACGAGACAAAACGCACAAGATACCAGGTCCAGGCGGTTGAAGTACCGAGAGATGTAACGGTCGGCGGCAGCCTTCGGGGGTACTATAACCGCCAGAGTCAGTAAGCATTCTTGAGAGAGGTTTTGGTGTGCTCTTGAAACATGTTTCCTAGGTCATTTTGGAATATGCAAAGTGACGAGAAAGGGAAGAAAATGAGTCCAGGAGTCACTCACGTGCTTCGAATATCTCGGCCCGCGAACTCAGCCTGCGATGGCCATAGAGGAGAAGAGCCCGAGGGGATGTCTCGCCGGGTTCTTCCTCCTCCTTGCTGTGCTCCTCGGCCACGACCTGGCCCTTTAGCTCGGCGATGCTATCGAGGATGGCCACCCAGTGCTCTCCGCCGATGTAGCGAAGCTCCGAGGGGCCGATGAGCATGCTCCCGCATTCTGAGCTCTCGTCCACGGGTATGTCGTATTCTGGTGTGTTGGCATTTGTGCCGGCGTCGGCGGGGGCGGAGAAAGGAGCACCGGGAGGAGAACCTTTGCCACTGAGAGATGGACGGGGGGGGACGGAGTTCGGGCTTTCAAGCTTCGCCTCCTCGGCCACCAACTCGGCCCTCAGGGAAACAACGAGACTCTCCAGCTGATCCAGGCGGCCGCGAAGAGTCAAAGCGGTAGGCTGCGACGGCTGCTGACGCGGCGCCCTATTGTCGACCAGGCCTTCAAAGGCATAGGTGCAGATCTGACCGCGCGAAGAGCAGTTCGAACACGGCTGCTTGCGATCGCAGCGAGACCTGGAAAGAGACGCACAAAGGGCAGCGGTCAGAATAAGAACTTTCGAAGGCAGAGAGCATAGCGAAGCAGCCAATCGACACTCGGACACCGGGACAGGAGCAGGAGCAGGAGCAAGAGCAAGAGGAGGAGGAGGAGGAGAAGGCGGCGGATGAGGAGGGGGAGGGGGAGGGGCATCTCTCACTTGCGACGTCGACAGTGATTACACGAGAGCCGGGGCTTGTCGCGACGGAAGCTGGCGCTGGGCCGTGGACGAGAATCGACGACGACGCGGTCGACGGCGACGCGATCAACGGCGACGAGAGCGCCAGCAGAAGATTCGCCCTGCGAGGGCGACATCGTGTTCGTGGCCATGACGATGGTGGCATTCCCTAGAATTGCAAAGGATTACTTTTCTTAGTGAGTGGGCTAGGCTAGGCTAGGCGTATTAGATTAGATCACTGGGGCTGGGGTTGGCGGACGGGACGAGCCCCGCGAAGTACACTCTCTCGCTAAGTTCCTACGAAGTACTTCCTTAAAGGCAAGCTATAGGTACTTACATACCTATCTCCTGATAAACAGCGGCCTCTGTCTCCCGGCGCCCGGCATACAGTATTGTATCTGACAGCGAGAGACATTGAAGAGTGGCCGAGTGGATCTCGGCATAGTCGCTTTGTGTCACGCTGTGCACCCAGTCTCGAACAGGTAGTACCTACCACATAAGTGGAGTGATACATGAAACTTGTACTGTACCGCAAGGCGCCCAGAGACGCCATGAAGTACCTCTCCTGAGAGCCGCGGGAACCGGGTGTGGGTACCTGCATGGCCGGTTGCCTCAGGTCATATAAGATTCTCTACTTGTACAACTGTACGAGGTATGTGTCAAGCAAAACTCGTGGGTACCTACCTAAGGACCTAGATAAACTCCAAGAGGCAGTTGTCCAGGTATTACCTATCTCTTGGGTAGAATAGAATTTCAAAAAGCGCTAAGGTCCACCATGCGGAGGAGCTAATTAGGCGTCCCTTCGGCACCAGTGCGTTGAAAGTGGTCTAGCGCCCGCATTCACATCTGATCAACATAGATTCGCCCGATCTCTAGGTAGGTCGAGACCTTGTCGCATGGTCGGAAAATAAAGGTTTTGTCGAGTGTAAATAGAATTGGGTGCGGCTCAGCTGATCCTCCAAGGAAGGTACTGTGCCGAGACGGCACTTTGATAGATGCCTATGATTATGTAGGTACCGACCCAGGTCTCAGGTATCGGGGTACATTATACCTTACATTATGCATGTACGGGGATACAAGGGGGTAGTGTACGAAGTCTAGTCTCCGGCAGGCATCTCCGCCGATAACACCGGCTCCACACCACCTCCTTGGGAGTTACGAGCATCCCTGCATCCCCGAACCTCCGCGGATCTAAGAGTACCAAGCGTCGTACCTGGGGACCCACTCGCACGTTGCTCTCCCGGCCTGATCTTGATCGTCCGCGGATGATCGGACCCTCCCTATTATTGGCCGAACCCACCAATCTCTCCGGGAGCCTCATGGTATTAGAACCCCAGCAATCTCTGTCGTCATGCCATCTCCTTTTGGTTGCCCCATTCCGCGGCGAGGCGCGATGAATTTCTCATCATTACACAGCAGGTCGTGCTCCGCGGACGTGGGCCAATGGGCGGTGGACTGACAAACGACAGATTCCGTCTCTGGATCACGTCCTTCTAGCTAGCATTCGCATCATGTAGAAATAGACAGGGCCATGAATTATGTTCTCTATAAGCGCAGCTTCGTCATCCTCACCACCACCGCCATCATCATCACACCGGCAGTGAAGCCTGTCTGTAGCTGTCTAAATGCGAACAGCCTCCTACTGCCATTGCATCGTCTAATCCTTCACATTGGCATGCTTGTCTGATTTAGCGCAATTGCTCTGCTCTACCTCGATCATGTCGGCAGAACCCAAGTCCAGCTCGAGCTCGGAGAACGCCACTGGGCCCTCAGAGCTCGAGTCAGGCAAATCGCCCCTCGCCGTCGCGAACGATGTCGAGAGCAAGCCAGAGGACCCCAACGTAGTAGACTGGGATGGCCCCGACGATCCCCAGAACCCGCACAACTGGACCAGCGGGAAGCGATGGACGCACATTGGCATCGTCTCCCTGCTCGCCTTGGTAACGTAAGAATCACCATCATGCTCTCGATTACATACTCATCCATGTTAACGCGTGTGTTTTTTTCTCTCTCTCTAGGAACATGGCGCCAACCATGTGCGCACCCGGCATCGGGGACATCGCGGCAGAGCTGGGGATCACTTCATCCGTCGTCAGCACGCTCGCCATCACCTTGTACGTGCTTGGTCTGGGCATCGGTCCGATGCTCATCTCGCCGCTGAGCGAGGTATACGGCCGTCTACCCGTGTACCATGCGTGTGACATCGCCTTCGTAGTGCTCCTTATAGGAAACGCCCTGGTGAGAAACGCGGCCGGATTCATAGTGCTGCGATTCCTCAGCGGCTTCGTCGGCGGCACTCCACAGGCCCTGGGTGGGGGGACCATTGCCGATGTGACGATCCTGGCCAACAGAGCCAACGCCATGAGCCTTTTCAGTCTAGGCCCGCTACTAGGACCTGTGAGTAGAAACCCCACCAGCTGATTCCAGTGCCCTCACTCTGTACCTCATAATATTCTGTGCCCTTGTTTTATGACAGTGCATGACAAGCTTCTTACTTCTTACTGCGTAGGTACTCGGGCCCCTTATTGGCGGCTTCGTCACTGAGGGATTGGGATGGCCGTGGATCTTCTGGCTCTTGGCCATCTTCGGCGGGGCGTCGACCGTCGCAGCCATCGTCTTTTTACGCGAGACGAATCCCAAGATTCTCCTGGAACGCAAGGCCGCCCGGCTACGCGCTACGACAGGGAACCCTGCTCTGCGGTCTGCATTAACACACCCTCACTCCATCAGCCCTAAGCAGGTCTTGGCCGGCGCACTGGGCCGCCCTGCCAAGCTGCTGGTCAAGTCGCCCATCCTTCTCATCATGTCCCTATACGTCGCCTTCATCTTCGGCACCACCTACCTCCTGTTCACGACCTTCCCGGATGTATTCGAGGGCCAGTACGGATTTACTGTAGCTACCTCCGGACTCGCTTACCTGGGCCTTGGCGTGGCGTTGTTCGTCGCCCTAATCATCAACCGCACCTATGGCGAGCCTGTCCGGCAGGCCCGCATGAAGGCTGACGGCGTCACCCAACCCCGTCCCGAATATCGTCTGATCTTCATGATCTGGTACGTTAAACTTTGTTGTACCTTTCTATACGTCATATAGGTAGCTGACTCTTGGCCTGCGACTATAGTTTCAGCCCTTTTGTGGGCTTTGGCCTGTTCATCTATGGCTGGACAGCCCAGAACCGGGTGCACTGGATCGTTCCTATCATCGGAACATTTGTCATAGGCATAGGCGCTTTCTTTGTGCTGGTACGTGTCCACGAATGACTGGGGCTACTACCCCCTTCTTGTTGATCATGGACTGACAACAGCCATCCTGGCTGATAGGTACCCTCGCAGCTCTATCTTGTCGACCTGTTTGGTTCGGCGGGGGCTGCATCCGCACTGGGGGCCAACAATCTGACACGGTTTCTCGCAAGCACCTTCTTACCGCTTGCTGGGCCGCGCCTATACGCCACCTTGGGCTATGGCTGGGGTAATACCCTTTTGGGCTTTTTGGCCTTGGCATTCGTCCCTGCCCCTGTCCTCTTTTACAAATATGGCGAGCGGCTCCGAGCTATGACTGATGCCAAGGTACTCAAATAACTTCATCATCTTACCGGCACGAGAGGCGGTCGGGCATGGAAGGACGTGTTCATTGTTCACGGATACAGGTATTCCGTTATTCCGGTAACTCGCAAAATTGGCGTTTCGCGATCTCAATCTTACATCATGTACCTAATGCAATGTTCAATTGGACCTCGCGTAGTGCTAGCTACCTAGATTAGACACGGGCCTTAGACTGTTTGCGAGGAGCTCATATACGTCGGGCGTCTTCAACTAATACATCTCGTGGTAGGGAGGGCACGGCACTTCTCCACTTAGTTTTACTACTACTCTCTACTTCGTATTTCGTATTTCGTATATCACTACTCTGACTTCTATTCTCGCTTATTAAATATGGAGTACAAGGTGTTTAATGAATATCGATCCTAAGGTGCGGCCGCCATCGCGTGGCTGTCAGCTCCGTTACCTACCTAGTATGTTTTGGCTGCGTGTTGAGGACTTCCGTATAATTTTCCACCTACGGTTGTGGGCTATGGCGCCCATGGGACGGACGGCATTGAAACCACCTAAGTGGAGGCAGGAAGGGAGGCGTCCTGCGTATCCGATCGGGGCGTCGAACCCGGTCTCTTTGCGAGCAAGGCGCCGTAAAGAAGCTAGTCTCTTGTCCAGGACAAATAAACCTCTATACGAATACTTCATAACTTCCGTACGCCAGGATCGAACTGCCGATATGCAAATTGAGCGGCTCAGGGCAATTGGCTGGGTAAAGCTTATGTGAGAGCCCTTCTAGCCCATGCACTAACACGCACTAAGAGCTAAGAGTCCAAGCGGCGGGGAGAGGTGGGTCGCGCTTGCATACCTCGGTGTGCTGAGCACGTGTTTACTTAACCATGTTCCTAGCTTCTTCGACTGAAGAACTTTGGAACACATGATTGGGTCCACTAGCGAATCGAGACTCATCTCATAGTGTACAGTAGGGCATAGTGTAGAGGCTGTAACGACAGGCTACCTAGGTAGGTACTTACTTCTTTAGAGGTAGCTTCTTTAACCTGGAACCTACAAGTAGTGAGATTTGAATCCCTGCACTGACAGCGCTAAGTGGTCTACACTAGATACATGTAAGTTAGGCAGACAGAAGACTGCAGAAGATCGACGAAAACATGTTCGATAACGGCCTATCGACTTGATGCCCTCACAAAGCCATCTACGTTAAACGGATTGTACAGCGAGTTTGAAGGTCAATGTCTATATTTAGGGACCATTCCTGCTGACTGCCACCTGGCGACTCCAGGTCCATGGCTCTTGTCACATTGTTGCATTGTAGTAACGTCGTGTGCACAACGATTGGTATCTGCTATCTGGACTGAATACACTCCTGAGTCTCCTAGATGCCTAAGATAAGAGGCACATGTTTGCCCCTGCGGCCCGATTAGGTTGCCGATTGACCGATAGATGGGAATCCTTATCGCAAATACTTGCATTAACGTGTCTCCGAGACCCAACATACGTCTCTCCCAACGTACGTTAGTCGCCGGATACTTTGTATAATATAAATACAGGAGGGCCGGGGGGGTGACGGATTTCCAACTGTACGAGGTGATGGGTATACCTCCCGACGTTGTGAGACACATGTAAGCATGCGGTCTTCCCTACGAAGTCCATCGTTTTCTCCCATATCCAGAGAACTGAACGTAGCGTATAGAAAGGCCCCATTAAATAAGCTCATTGAAACCTGCATTTTAGGCTAGTTGGAGAAATTAACTCTAAAGGAGCACAAACTCTAAAAGCTCCTGACAAGCATGTTCCCTATCTGTTGTGACATGTCTGCCATAGCCTCGGTAGCTAGTGGGATGTGGCTAACTTAGGTCCCCAACCTGGCTGTGATCAACAGCGAATGCGCCTACCACAGGCTGGCTCTGCACAGGCTCCTAATTTTTACTGACTTAGTTCTACACAAGGATTAAACGGCTGATGCACTAGGCCGGCGTCGTCATGGCTGTCGGCCGGTGACTGGGGCTAGATCTCCTCGGAGAGGCAGGCCGACCCCTGCCTTGGGCAGCTAAAGAGCAACTAAGCTATTCGCTTCTGCTCATGATCGATCGATCTGTCCAACCCAAGGCCACGTACTAGCCGCTTTGGCCGCTCTTGATTGCGGAAGTAAGACGTTTTGCCATCTTACTACACGAAAACGGGCCAGTTGGTATTCGACCGGGCAGCGAAGAGCTTATGGGTAATCTTTCTGACCGCGTCCGAGGGCGAGGACGAGGCGGGGGGTGGGGGACACTTCACAAGTGCGAATGCTAAATGCTAGCGTGCGCAGCGCCGATGTCTGGAATCGACCTAGGCTGCTAGGGCTACCACTTACACCGTTTTTGCGCTGGGCTCAACCCTGCTAGTGTACAACGTGCAGCAGCGGCTTGGCTGGCGCGATCTGCTACGGGCCGGCTCTCTGCACACGCCAGGACGAAGAAGGCGTCGAGATATTCCACCCGACGATAGGAGGTGCATCCCGTGGATTCCCGAGGAGCTTCCCCTACTGGGGAGTGAATAGGGAGGGCACGCGGGGGATACTAACAACAAAGCTATCAGTAGCTCTAGTCTAGTAATAGCGACAACGGCAGCAGCTGAACAATGGCACGGCGACGACGACGACGACAACGTCAGGTTCAGCGTCAAAGCGCGGCCAATATGAAATACCTACTTTACCTATAGCCAGGTACAAGCCAACCCAACCTCATGGGTACTTAATCTATACTGCCTGGTATCTATCTATCACTGACGCTGGAATCCCTGCACTTGGTGGTAGGTAGTGTACGTAGACAACATTTTAACATCACCGCTTTGCCCCAGCAGGTTAAGCATACAATCTAGTGCAAACGCTAACGCTGCAGCGCACAAGGGGCGGAAGCAAAGGTACAGTTAGAATGCAGGAGAGCGCAAAAGCTAAGGAGATGTCAAAAGTTCCCAGGACTCGCAAGTATATGATATTCTGACGATATGCCTTACTGCCGTTCTTGGTCTGTTGCATGTTGGAAGTGGCAGTTGGCTTATGGGCTTATGGGCTTATGAGGTCTTGTCGCATGTCAGACTTTCTGACAGCAAAAGTTACCCAAACGCCCTGCGCCACAAAATTCCGGGGTTGCAATGCCGGGGTTTTCTCAATTTGGCCGTAAGAGCCAAGTATACACGTGTTGTCTCTCTATAAACGTAAATAGTATAGTCTTGCGACCAGCATGGGTTAAGTGGCTTTCTAGGTACCCAGACGAGCCAGATAAGCAACACCCGTGTTATGGCAATGGCACAGTAGGTAGGATGGGAGCATCCTAGTCTACATATTACATTATCTTACATGTCATTCGCCCATGGAAGTTTACAACGCCATATAATTACAACTCAGTATCTATGGAGCGATACTGACGACGATCCCTACCAAAAGCGATTCCCCCACGACTCAAATTTGAAACACAGCCTGCCCACATATCATTTATTTCTGTCTTGGCTTAGTCACCCTTACCGACCGACAGTGTCTTTCGACACCGAAGTAAGTCGACCTTATCGTTACCGAGCGAATCACGAAGGTCGGGGCCACATAGACTGCGAGGGGAAAGCATCCCCAACCTTCGTATACCCTTACTTTCCAGGTACCTGCTCACTACTCAAACATAAAAATAGTCTTAATTGAATAAAAAATAAGCGCGTATGTGGGCTTATCGCTAAGTGTTGGGTAATGAAAAACTGTGTCAAAGAATACTGCTATATAACACTAGGAGACAAGAGTTAAACGCCATATTGTTTCAAGGAGTACAATGTACCCAGCAACAGGTACTCATCTAATTACCATCTACTACGTGCACTTTCAGCACCAGTACCCAAAGGTGGTATTACAGCAGGGCTGCACGCACACTGATGTTGAGCATAATGCTACACTAGGTATGATTCTAGAGGTGTACGTGAATGTCCATGTACCTAGCTCCATTTGGTCCACTTCTCAAGTACGAGTGCAACAGGGTTATTGAATTGAGCAGAGAACAATATAATTCTCGTGGTGTTGAAATCGAGAGCAAGCACGCCGGCTTAGAATATCTTGAACAAAATAAACTTGGTTTAAACTTCCGCGCAGTACAGAAACCAAAGCAGATGCTATTCAGATTAAAATGCTAAAACCATAAGAGGAATGCTAGGGTATTGTATGAAAAAGAATTGTTTTAAAATAAACACATCAGCTTATTAAATGAAATGTGGAGTGAAATGAACTTATCATTTAAAAACGAATAATAAGAATATGATAGCATTTCATAAAATATATGTTTCAAAAGTATTTACTGTGAGCATATGAAATAAATAAAAATTATATGTTTCTCGTGTTCAGGGGATCACGATCACTTCTTAGAGACCAAAGCCACAAATCCTACGTGACACACGAGGCTTGACGAATCGATCTACCGGTATCTGATAAACACTTCCCTCAGAGGATCCCGCGAATGCATTCCGACCATGGCACTCAATCCTTCCAAGCACTAATGTCGCCATTTTCTTAAACGACTCAGAGCCCACAGAAGGATCAGTAGGCTACAGCTCCGCTGCTTGGGACACAGGAGACAGGGGTCTGATTGGCCAGGGTAAGCGATGACTGGGTTGGCCAGAGGTCCACGACTAAGGCGAGCTGGTGGCACATAGATTGGCGGTTGAATTATCACTCTTCGGCACTCGATGCCGTTAGGTATAGGTACTCTCAGCTCCTGCAAGTCAGAATTTAGGAAACATGTGAATGGACTGTTGTTCCGATTGCCCTTGATCTCGGTATGGGCGGGGTCGCCCCTTACTCGGGGTTAATTATGCAGGAAAGGGCAGCTGCTATGCCATGTACTGGGAGATTTTTTTGCGGCCTAGACTCTGTAACAAATTGTCATCGTTGGCGGACATGCGGATCACTTTTTGTTCGGTTCCAGCATCAGCTACGGGGAGCATGTATTCTACTTGCCACTTTCTCACTGCAAGCCCCCTGGCGCGCAGGACTAGCGTTTCGTGAGAGTTCGCAGCTTGAGAGGATATGGTCAGTGAATCCTCGCGCCGGGGGCCTTGCAGTAGCCGTCTACCGTATCCCACAAAGTGTGTTTTGAGCAAACATGACTGGTGTTGATATGCGGCCGACAGAATATAAGAGTAACGCCACCTCTTCCTACCTCAAGGGACGGAAAAGAAGGGGGAGGGTCTTGCCTGAATGTTCTGCTTGCTCATCGTCCGTGTTGTGTAAATTGTCTTATTTCTTAGAGTACGCCTGTGCCATTGATAAATTACAGATCAGCGCACCGAGCTACAGATTTCACGAGCTCATGTATATAATTGAACGTGGCTGGAGCGAATCTTTTGTTTAATAACTTCCCGGCATGGAGACGAATAGTCCACCGCTCCGCACATCGTGGTACGTAAAACATCTCCTTTTTATACCCCCAATCCTTCACGGACTCACCATTCTGCACCTATTCACTGGCTTGCCACTCCCCACGTTCTCCTGAAAACACACCTCGCAACTCTATCAAACTCCATAGAACATGCTTTCTCCCTAGATCATATGTAATAACATCGTTGTAGTAGGTTTCTCAGTTCCATTGGTACCCCTCATCGGCGTCAATTTAGCTCGTTCCTGGCCCCGGCCATGCAGACGACGAAGCCTTTCCAAGTTTAGGCCTCAGATTGCTAATGTGAAACAGGCAATAGGTGCAGGGCACAGAAGCTGCGATGCGTTCCCTCATCCCGTGCAGACGCCTGTGAGCGATGTCTCAAAGCCAACGTAGAAGACTTATGCGTATTCGGCAAGCGCTCAAAGACCGGCCGCAACAGGAAGAATTCAGAGATTGGTCGGCCGGAGACACCCCAGAAGGATAGAGAATCTTCGATACGGGGACTTCCGGGGTTAGGCGTCTTCTCGCTATCAACTCCCTCTACAGAGAGGGCGGATTGCGCAATGGTATCCTCATCAGACTCCAACCTCTTTGACTCTTTATACCCGGACCTATCGCTCTCAGCGACTTCGGATTTCCTTTTCAGCATGCCTGGCTTGACACCCACGGGGAAGCCAGGTCAGAGCCCCGAGTTCGATAACGGGGCCACGGCGGTGGATAAGTTCGACCATATGTTTGACTTGCGTGTCGACGCGAATAATATCCAAATGCCCTTCCAGCCTGACGAGATGCTGCTATCATCCGTCGGCAACGAGAATAAATTTCAAGATATCAATAACTCTCTGGCCTATTCCGATAGGCCAGATCCCATGGCCAACTTGGCCGAACTCCTTGCTGGGATTATCCATTACGAGACTCAGCTCACCAACATGCCCGGCGTGACCTTCGAGAATTATCCGATCGGTGAAGCGCTCTTTCTTTCCCAGAGATTTCATGCCGTCCTCTCTGAATGTAGCCATCGTCTGGCTTCTCAAAACACGGAGTCCGCGTCGTGCTGCTCTTCTTCCTCTTCCACCACATCCTCCGCCTCCTCTTCCGTCTCCTCACCGTCCCTCCCCTTTGAGCAGAACCTACCAGTCATGCTCCTCGCCCTGTCGTGTTATCTCACCCTAATTCGAGTGTACTGGTCCATATTCGAGAATATGTATGGCCAGCTCTCTCAAATCTCCGACGCCTACTTCGCGAGCGACGGGTCCCCCACCACCGTCGGCACAGCCACTGCCTGCGCGACGAACCCCAACGTCCTGGCAACGGATATGAATGCGTACCGTGGCTTGCGGCTTTCTCAGCTACAGCCTTTCAATACCGAATGGGACCTGGCGAGACGCACCAAGAAGGCCGTCGCTCTGTTGCTCAGCTTGCTGGGTCACGTCGAGAAGGCACTGGGTCTGCCCCAGGACGTGCGAGTCGTCACCGCCAATTCCTCCTCCGCCACCAACTCCCTGATGCAGATGGTCAGAATCCAGTCATCCACGCCCCCCACATCGTCCTACGAGACGACAATAACAAACGGCTGTACTCCCGAGACAGCCGCTGCCGTCTTCGAGGAAGGAATCGCGGTCGCGCTGGCAAACGGACGTCTATATAAGACGGTTCGAGAGAACGCGAGACAGTTACGGAGTAGACTGGACGAGTTAGACGACTTGTTGAAGGGCTTGCTGGAGATATAAATGACTGTTTTGTGGCAAGGGAAATGTTCAACTAATAACTTTTGTGGAGCAAGGGGTTTGTTAGAGAAAGAGATCATCGACGGCAACCAGGGAATAAGGACACCATAGTATCTTATAAAACAAGGCGCTGACCTTGAGTTTCACCCACCCAATCAAATAATTTGGAGAACGTTGCAACGTGAGCCTCTTTTGGCTGTCCTTCCTGTGCCGAGATCCTGGGTCCCTATGCTTTTACTCTCGCGGACCAATTGATTATCCAGCCAGCAGGCCTCCCCCTCAATCCAGTCTGACGGAAGAACAGTGATTTGAGGATTTCGCTGCCGGTTGATAATACTCCCGGCAGGCTCTGACTCCTGAGTCGCTGGCTGAGTGTTGGTTGGTCATAACCATACTTACTAATTAGATTAGGGGCATTCACGCCCTTCCAGTTATCAAGAGCAGCCTTAGGGCCGGCGTCGCACAAGACGATAGACTAACCCATTTTCTTTCTTTTGCCAGAAGGAACACTGCCTCATGACCTCCTCCCTGCATAAATTACAACCATAGGTTGTAGAAACTGGTCTGCCATCACAGTACTTCACATTGTTTCACAGTTTGTACTCAGCAACTGATCATATTTACACTACTATCCTAATACTTGGCGAAATTAAATTCTATGGTGGCCAAACAAACTCCTGTCATCTAGTAAGTTACAAGTAGGTGGTGAGTGAATTTTGCGCCAGACGATTTTCTGTTTCAATTTCTGACTACAGCTGTGGGTAAAGGGGGAACTTTTACCATAGCTGCTGCCTCTTTTCTTGGTAAAAAGTAACAATTTGAAAATCATTTCCCTAAATGGTTAAGATTTTTTTTCCAAAACTTTGGTTCATTGTTTGTCTATTTTCAATTCTTTTTTTTTTTTTTAATTCTCTGGTGGTTTCATCTTGTGTTCGGTAGTAATGGTCCGAGCTGACGCATGATGTACCTGTCATCGTGTTTCGGGGTCGGAGCGTTCGTTTACGGCTGATTCTTCCGATGCCGAAAATGCACATTTAGTCGATTCTGCCCGAACGCGCCGAAAAAGGTATCTGCAGTCCCGCAAGTCGTCCAAAGCGTCTACCTTGTCAGCCATGATACGCCACAGCTATACGATGAATCAGAATAGGATCGGATTAACTGTCATTAAAACGACGAGTAAAAATCCGACCTCGGTGCCCTTCCTAATATCGTATGTTTTTAAACAGCGAACGTAAGTTGACAAGAGCATTATAAGTATTCTCATGGTGGGTAAACTTTGATGAATATACATATATGCAGCCCAAATATGACAATCTGAAGTAAGGACTTCTTGCAACCGACGCCCTAAGATTGCACATGCTCTTGATGACCCTTTCTATCCCTTGGTTGCAAAATTTAAAGAAAAAATAATAGAAAGATGGAGGGCCCAAAGACGTTTAGCAAGCCCGTTATTGTGGTATGGCTCTCTCCCATCTTCCCTTCCGCTTCAGCTCTTTCTTCTACTTTCATAATGTTCCCACTAGCTACAGAGAAGCTCGCTGACGTGAACAACTTCTAGATCGGCGGGTCAGTCTCCGGACTCCTCCAGGGGCTGCAGATGAAGCGCAATGGCAGAGACGTCATCGTGCTAGAGCAGGATCCGTCCGAGAGCAGGCATAACCACGAGTCGGGAGTCTCCATCGGCCCTACTGTCGTTAAGCTGTTGGAGAAGTACGATGCTACGGGTCGGCCTGCCGCGATCCCGTCGCGGTTCCTGAGCGTTGCGTGGCTTAAGAGGCTTCGCGTCCTAAACATGGTCTGGAAGCATAACATGAGCAACTGGGGGTGCCTATATTTGATCTTACGGGCCAACTACGACGGCTTGCCGTCTGAGGTGGTGCCAGACCCCCCTCGGCCCAAGCCCACAGACGGAGCTGTCGAGTACCACCCGGGAAAACGCGTCGTGGACGTTGGATACGATCAGGATAAGGGCCTGGTCCACGTGCACTTCGTCGACTCGGTCACTGGCGAGAAAGGGAGCCTTTCGTCCGAGCTCGTCATTGCCGCCGATGGAGTTCACTCAACGGTGAGAAAGCTACTGGGAGTACCCACGCGCCGCCAGTACGCCGGTTACATCGGCTGGCGCGGTACGGTCCCCGAGAGGCTTCTGTCACCCAGCACGATCGAATACTTCTCCAACCGGCTGAACTTCTCGATCTTGGGCGGCATGTATTTCATCAGGTAAGTGATCATTCCACTTTCGAAACTAGCAAGCATGAGCCTCGCACTTACACACACGACAAGCTACTTCATTCCTACTGAGACTGGTCATACCGAGCCGGGTGAGCGTTTGATCAACTGGGTCTGGTACTACCCGGTGCCGGAGGACTCAGCCGAGATGGCGGCAATGTTCACCGACACCAACGGCAAGCTACACCCCAGCACGGTGCCGCAGGGTCTTGTGAACCCGAACGTCTGGGCCGCCCAGGTTGCCCGCTACATCGGGAACATGACGGCACCGCTCGGCGAAGTCGTGTCGAAGACGCCTGCGCCATTCATAACCAAGGTAAGCGAGGCGCAGTGCGGTGCCGCCAGCTTCTACGGCGGCCGCCTCGTGCTGGTCGGCGACGCCTTCACCGGCTACCGCTCGCATCTGGGCATGGCGTCCGAGCAGGCCGCCCGCCATTGCGTAGCCCTAGAGAAGGTCCTTCGTGGGGAGATGACTCAGGAGCAGTATCACAAGGAGGTCGTGTTCTACTCTCAGAGATTCATCTTGCTTAATCGGTTCATCGGCTTGATGGGGATGGGCTGGATCCGAGCTCTGCTGTCGACCATGTTCGCATACGCGTGGTTGATGATCACTCACACTCTCGGCCTTGCGACGATAAAGCCTAACACGTCGAAGTATGCTTAGGCTGATATTCCATACAGTAGTTCGTCTACAGCAATAATCATGTACCTCTCTTTACGCCTGCCTCCTCACCCTGAAGCTTACTTAATACTTCAATTTTAATTGAGCTGCAATCCGAGCATGCGATGATCAAAGTGAGGTGACTCTGTTGATGTATACCAAGAGGCCATCATATATATGTAGAATTGATTATAATAAGGTACTCAATGAAAGGATGAAGATGATGAGATTAAGACAACATTTTATACAGCGCAGAGGGGCTTTGTTATGCTCAATTGAAATGGAATGCCAACCGTAAGGATCGTCATTAGTTTGAATGCTTGTACTTGCACGTTTATGATACTTATACTGGACTGTCTGAAAGTTACCGTCAAGCACGCTTTCGGCTTGATGGTGATTTGATTTACTGATGTTCTTCTGTAGTCATTATGAGCTTGGCATCGTGTCTTATAAGCAATCAGTGAGAGACCCGATCGCGCTACTCGTTAAAATTTACACAATTCTTTTTTCCAAGTCGCAGTTCAAGCTTGGAATAAATCTCATAGTCAATTTATCAAGAGGCCAGCAGTACATTCAATGCATCAGAGCCAATGAAAACTTGTAGGTGGAAATAGGTGTTGATGATCTAATTATTCGGCGGTTGGAGGTAATGGTAGACTGAAACATTCAACAGTGGCCTTGGTCCTCGACGCGTCCGCGACCTTAGGCTGAGCGAGAATGTAGGCGCTCTGAAGATTGGCGTATTTCCCACCAACTTCCAAACAGACCCTGGTGTTCTGAATGCCGGGCGAACCGACGCCGGCTTCCTCGAAGTAGAAGGGCGACCCGTCGCTCGCGTGGCCGTAGACGTAGATGAAGGCGTATAATGTTTTGTTTCCGGTGGCATCTACGCCATCCATTAACACTGGAGCGGCGAGTCCACCGTCGATGGTGGCGTTGAACGCCGGACCGTAGATGCTGCCCTTGATGATCGGCTCGACGAGTCGGCTGCCGCCTTGAAGCCGAGGAATGGGGCCAAGCGTCTTGTCGAGAGTCACCTCTGCGCTGAATAAGTAAGTCGGCGCGGGAGTAAAAGCAGGCTGGTAAGGTTGAGAGGGTGTTCCCAGTCCGCTTCCACCGAGATTGGCCATGATGATATGATGATGATGACGAGTTCAATAGAGAGCCACTGAGGTATAATCCTTTTGCGTATTGTTGAGTGGTGAATTGGACTTGTAAATTTTATTGCTTCAACTATGGACAGGCGCGGTAGTGCGGCGATTGGCCTCTAGTTTATCTAAGACGATGAGAAACCCTTCCCCCATTGTGCCGAGTTCTACTAATTCGGGACGTTAACTGGTGCTCCGCGCGACGGTGACGCCTCGCAATATCGCCGGGTCGGAGCAAAAAAAGATGGATTGGGGACCGAATCCGATCCGGTGGACTCATGTACCTGAGTTCGGGAGGGATTGTGTCTCGCTTACCAAGGAAAATAGGCCCCGAAGCCCTTTGTCGGATATCGCCGCGGAGAAACGGATAAGAGATCCAGCCCCTAGTCCCCTTTACCCCTGCCCAGCCATGCCGGCGCATCGAAGATAACCGAAAATACATAGGTATTCGGGCTGCGTCAACCATCGCGTCAATTCTCCGACCTGCATGATTTGTAATGATGCAATATTTGTGAGCATTAAACCGAGGCAAAAGTTCGTGAATCGTTCCAGAGCTACGGCGATTTTCGGCGCCTAAATCCAGCTATTTCACATAAGGATTATACGGCTCGGAATCCCGTTCTTGCAGGCCCGCCGCCCCTTCGCCATGCCTTCTCAACCCCGTTGGCCAGGCAATTCGTCGCTGTTCACGAGTCGTCGGGTCCGAACGATCGCCGCCCCAATAACTGAAGCCAGGGGTGCTATAAGGCCACGCGCCAGCGTCCTCGTCGCTCCTACAGCAGGACCATTATTACACAACAGTCCAATTTCCTCGCGCGTGCCCAGTTTCCGCCCCCAATCAGCCGCCATGTCTTCTATGCCGGCCACTCACGGCCACAGCGAGGCCTGCTGTAACGTCCCACCGGTCGTGTCCGATGGCTACGTCCCCAAGGGCTCATACACCCAACTCGGGGGCAAAAAGACTTGTAAGAGACCCTTGAGTTGGGTCCCGGGTTCATTCTCTCTCTGACTGACTTCTTATGCGCGAAGATGTCACCGGGCCAGCCGACGCTACCAAAGGCCTGGTTTCCGTGTTCGACATCTTCGGATATTTCAGCCAGACCCTCCAAGGTGCCGACATCTTAGCCACGAGTGACAGTCAGCAGAAATACAAACTTTTCATGCCCGACTGGTTTAACGGCAAGCCCTGTGACATCGCGTGGTAAGTAATTTTTCTCCTCCTCACTCACATTGCTCTGAGACCCTGTCCACTGATGGCCGCGTGAAAGGTACCCGCCCGACACCGAGGAGAAGCAGCAGAAGCTCGGCGAGTGGTTCGCGAAGAACTCACCTGTTGACGTCGCTGTGGCACTCGTGGACTACGTGAAGGTTCTCAAGACGGCAAATCCTTCCATCACGTCATGGGGTCTCATTGGGGTACGTTTGTTCCCCTCAAATCTTGCCGAGGACTCTATTCCAGTATTGATAGCTGATATGTGTGCGTATGAGTAGTATTGCTGGGGCGGTAAAGTCGTGGAGCTCGTCACCTCGCAGGCGGCGACAAACCCGTTCAGTATCTCGGCTGCATGCCACCCGGCCATGGTCGACCCCGCGGGAGCTAGTAAAATCCTCGTACCTTATGCGCTGTTGGCATCGATGGAGGAGCCCGCGGAGGCCGTCAAAGAGTTCGAGAGCGGGCTGAAGGTACCCCACTACGTCGAGACATTCGGCGATCAGGTACACGGCTTCATGGCTGCACGGGCAGATCTTTCCGATCCGCGTGTAAAGGCCGAGTATGCTCGTGCCTATCAGGTACTCATCGACTTCCTTGCGAAGGAATGGCCTTGATAAGTGATATCAAGAAGGCACTGGAAGCTATCCTGTATTGCGATGCTTGGCGCGAGGGTTTCCTCGTTGATGCAGATGGTTCTGTTCCAAGCTAGATAGCCAGAGATGAAAACGTAGCTCTTTGTCTGGCGGAGGGTTAGGGAGGTCCGGTATGGATAGCTGGATAGTGCCTTGTATACACCAAAATAAACACAATATCGTAAATTGTCTCTGTTGCTTCACGAAGGATAAAAGTATCACTTTGATGTAAGGACTATTCAAGGGTACATACACACTCGCGGCGCAGTGGAAAGTTTACACCAAATACTAAGTAGTCTGTCACAGTAAGCCGATGCACCGTTACCATACTACTAAGTCACGGCCCCTATGTCTACGACATAGTTATCGAGTGAAGTTATAAGGGGAATCAATGCACCTTTACTTCTATCGTCTTATACAATTCGATAGATTATCTCTCGGGATGACTGGTAGAGGTTGAATTCTAGACTAACTGGCATGCCATCGATATCTAACTCATAACTTCTCAGCACACTATATAACGAAGCGACATTCAAAAAGCCAAACGGACTCGGAGTGAATAGTAATCAAACGCATAAAAAGCTCTATGTTGAAATTCAAATCAAGCTACTGCTTCATCTCATTATTCTAGTCAGTCCCCGAGGGAAGGGATGTCATAGTTATGCCATCATCGCGTATGGCCCAACAGCGCCGTCCTCTTCCATCAGCGTCCCATATATATTTACCGGCGGATGTGGCAAAGATACTCTAGAATAAAGTGACCTATGTCCGATGTGAGGTAGGTCACGTTCAGAGCTCACCCTGAGCAGGGACGGTGAAGCTCGAGGTGTCGACTGCAATGATCTTCCCGCCCTCGACAAAAGTACCATTGATGGGGTTGACCAGGGCACCGCAAGTCCCGACGTAGAGGGTCTCCGTATCGCCCGGGACCCTCCCAAACGCCATCTCGACGGGCCCGGGCAGCACCTTATCGTCGGATGCACCGAGGACTGACGTTGCCTCGCCCTTGAACGGGACGGCCAGCAGTTGGTTGTTAGCATTGGAGTTGACCCACATCACATCGCGGTTCAGAGGGTCGAAGGACATGCCGTCGAGGAAGACGGCGCGGATCTCCTTGATCACCTCCTTCTGGGCGCCGGGAACGGGAAAGCCCTCGTCGTTCACCTTGATGCGGTAAATGGTACCGAGAAAGCCGTTGAGCCAGTACAAGTAGCCGTTACGTAGGTGAGAGTTGTTGATGCCGAACTTAATCGGCGCCCAGACAGGGGGTTTCATACTGTCGTCTTGGAGGGCCACCTTGTACGTGCCAGCCGAGGCGTCCACTCTCCATATGATACCGGCTCTGGTGTCGGACACGAGGTATTGATTGGGCCGCCCTGGCAGAGGCTCTATGTGCACACAGAACCTAGCATCCGTCATCTTGACGCGCTCTGTGATAAGCGGCTTGTCCAATCCCTGCGTGACATCGAGCTCATACATGGCGTAGGTGTGGTCGACGCCTGCTCCCAGCGTCGTCTGGTTCCCTCCGATGAAATGATACACGTCCGGCTGCTCCGTCTCAACGATGGCCGACGCAACATTTATATAATCAAAATCCGCTATCCTTGTTACCACAGGGACTCCTTTTGCTACACCTGCCAAGTACCACTTGAGGGTTGAACACATTAGCGATTATACAATCCAAATCCCAAAGGTCGGAGGAGGCAAGTTCATTGGCTCTGTAGGCAATTACAAGAGCAACTATGAGGGTACACAGGAAATTCGCAATCAACCTACTATGGATGCAGTTGGTGCAACTGTGGTGACCAGAATGTCGCCATTAGATCGCACGTAAACGCTCTCAATATAGAATGGGAATGGGAACTGATGCACCAGCCTAAAAGGAAGCTTGGAGGTGTCACTCTCTGTGGGAGATGACGCGCCAGTAATGGGTATCTGCTGGTTTCGGAAGAGTGACGAAAATGTATAAGGCAGACTGAAACTGGAGGCCAGAGACGCCAGGAGGAAGAGGAGCCCCAATGGGCCGCTCGGCGCAGAAAAGCGCATGATTTCGCCTGCACAGGGGGTTGTATTCCAGAAAGTCGAAGGAAACTTTGCGCTGTGGTTTCCTGTCAGCTACCCTTGTTACTATTTCAGAGTAAATGGATATTCTTCGCTCAAACTAAATACGAATAAGTTTACAGTTGAAACTGATAACAGCCATTTTCGCAATTATGAAAGCTTGCATGCATGCATTAGGATGAATGGGTTAGATAACAGGTATCGGATAGTTAAAGCCCTTTTTGGCACATCGACCCGAACGCTATATGCCGAAATTTCCTCTTTCGTCACGAAACGCGCCGAACACACATAAGCAAGCGGGTACTCGAAGCTTTTACCTAGGCTATTTTTTTCAACTCGACGACGCGATCGAAAGATGAATATGTTCCTTCGAGCTTTAGTTCAATTGGAAGTACGTAGGGTCGTTCCAGACGTCAATCGAATTACCCAGTAACGTCGCAGGCTTCGGCGTGCTCGGCTTCGTCTTTTCGCTGATAATTAGCCCGCTTAGCTTTGCTGTCTTATAAAAATCGGGTTGTTAATTCAATGGGAGTAACCTCTACACGATAATTTCTGCCGCTTCGACGCGTCTTCGCATCATGAGGCATCTGAATTTTCTCGTAGCCGCCCTTGTGGTGGGCAAGTCTGGCCTTGCCGCCTCACCGGCGTCATGGAGATCGTCACCGCAATCAGATGAGGACTACCAGTTCTCCTTGCAGTCCCATAGCACTGCCGCCGAGACCGAAAGTTTCATCTTGGTCTGGTTCCACGCCATTAAGCACTCTTTATTTTCCATTGTTGGTCTTGAGACAGACTTGCCCTCGCTGACTGATGTGGCCCCGATCCCTGCCGACCACTCCATACCATCACATACCCCGGGACTCTGCCAGAACTCACCAACCTCGCGAAGTTGCTGGGGCGAGTATGACACGAGCACGAACTACTACAACACGGCATTCGATACGGGTCGCACCGTTGAAATATGGCTGTCGGCGGAAGAGAGCATCTGCAATCAAGACGGATATGAAAGGAAATGCTTAACATTCAATGGCACGATGCCAGGCCCGGCCATCGTCGCCAACTGGGGTGACCATCTCAAAATTCATGTTACTAATAACCTGAGTTCAAACGGTGCGTCATCTTTTTTTTTGTTCGTGATCGGCCTCAGCCAGCGGGCGCGAATGAAGACTGAGTCAATCCTCATCTCATGTCCCGAGTCGCTGTGACATCTTGAGGGAACAATCACTGATATCATGGTCTGCTAGGCACCGCTGTCCACTGGCACGGAATTCGCATGCTTAACAATGTCCACAATGACGGAGTCCCTGGCGTAACGCAATGTGCCATCGCACCAGGACAGACTTTTACATACAAGTTTCAGGCTACACAGTATGGTACAAGCTGGGTGAGACTGCGCATACCCTTTCATTTACATCTTCAACCCCATTTTTAAGAAAACCACCTTGACTATAAATGCACGTGGGTAGGGATGACCGTGAACGCTAACGCCCGCGAAGTACCACAGCCATTTCTCTCTGCAGTATGCGGACGGGCTCTTCGGTCCTATGATCATCCACGGCCCAGCCACGGCCAACTACGATGAGGACCTGGGTCCGCTCATCCTCCAAGACTGGTCGCATATGCCCATCTTTACTGCCTGGAGCAAGCGACAAGCATGGGGCATAACGCACTCGCTGGACAATCTCTTGATCAACGGCACGAACACATTCGACTGCTCCGGTTCCAGCGATTCGCAATGCGTCGGCGACGGGAAGAAATTCCAGACCGTCCTTGAGCACGGCAAGAAGTACCTCCTCCGCCTGATCAATGTGGCTACCGACAGCCAGTTCCAGTTCAGCATTGACGGTCACCGTCTTAAGATCATCGCTAGCGATTTTGTGCCTATTCATCCTTACGAGACCGATAGCATCGTGATCAACTCAGGCCAGCGTTACGACATCATCATCGAGGCAAATGCAGAACCAGGGGACTATTGGATCCGTGGCGGGTAAGCGAGCTAGCTCCTCTCATGATAACTTCATCACTCCTCGGTCGACGTTCAGTTGACTCAATCCCCCGTTATCTGTCGGGAGAGGCAGTACTAACTCGTGATACAATAGCTGGGTCGACAGTGATATTTGTCAAGGCGTGGCGAATGACCACCCCGAGGACATGACGGGCATCTTACGCTACAACAGCTCCAGCAGCCGGGATCCGACCACGATAAGCAGCGTCAAGCTCCCCACCGTCTGCATCGACGAGTCGAAGGGAAAACTGGTCCCCTTCGTGAGGTACGACGTCGACAACATTGCCGGCATGACGATCGAGGCGCTCAACTATCGCTTCACGCACACGGGGATGCTGAAGTGGACTATCAACACGACGGATTTGCTGATTGATTGGGCCAATCCAGGTGTGTTTCCCTCATGACAGCACGACACCTCACAAAATGACTAGAACTGACGTACGAGTAGTAAGCAATAGACTAGGGAATTTCCCTGATATCCCCACGCGGATACAGTGCCGCCGAGCAGGCGAAATTCTGACACGCAGTAGACGCTCAAGCAGATCTTCGAGAACGAGACCGTATTCCCTGAAAACTACAACGTTGTCAACGTAGAAGTAAGCGCCCTGAACATGTGCCCATACCTATCGCCTTGAGTCTCAGTAACTGACGGGTGCCTCAGAAACACACCCTCGCGACGGACGAGTGGGCCGTGCTAGTGATAGAGAACACCGCAGGGTCTATCTTCAAAGGGTAAGCTCCCTCCACCTCCCCCCCCCCCCCCCCCCCCCCCCCCTAGGAAGCGACAATGACTGACTGACGGCGGCGGCGGTAGAATCTCCCATCCGATCCACCTGCACGGCCACGACTTCTGGATCCTGGCGCAGGAGGCGTTCAAGATATGGGACGGGACGACCAAGTCGTTCCAGCTCCGGGACGCGGCGCGGCGCGACACGGCGATCCTGCCCAAGGCCGGCTACCTCGCCATCGCCTTCAAGCTCGACAACCCGGGCGCCTGGCTCATCCACTGCCACATCGCCTGGCACGCCAGCATGGGCCTGTCGTTCGAGTTTGTCGAGAGCAGGGAGGGCATCTCCGTGAGCGACGAGGACAGGAGGGCATTCGACGAGACGTGCGCCGCCTGGTCGAACTGGTGGGGCAGCGGCAACGCCCCGTGGCCGCAAGAGGACTCGGGCATTTAGACGATTTTTCTCTTCCCGAGCGTTGATCTGGCTGTTGTTTTGTGTCGAGCAGCGAAGAAAGGAAAGGCGGCGTCGGCGGATTGACCACTTAACCTAAGGTACCTAAGAGGTAGGGAGGGGTGAGTGCTAAGTGGAATCCTGCGGGCTTTGGAATAGGTACGCTGAGCCCCATTTCGGATTGCGATTGTGAAGCGCACTCGGATTTCATCTTTTGAGTTATTTACGGGTGCCAGGTAGGTCTAGGTACCAAGCAAGTGTATTGCCGGTAACTTTGCTTTTTTTCCGGCTCCTGTTCGAGAGAAAGATTAGAATGTTTAATAGGTTCTAAATAAATTGTTACCAGACTTGTCCCTACCTTATGTTATGTAATCTGCAGCACAACTGCAAGCAACTTGCGCAACCTGTGATAAATAGGAGTTCTAAGAACACTCGTAGTACTCACATTCCGGCTGGGTTCCCACAAAGTGATGGCATAAATGAGTAGCTGGTGTAAAAGAAGAGTAGGTAAAGTATGCTATTTAATTAGAGAGTTAATGGGGGGGCACCCTCATTTGGTTATTAAGGCACCCTCCGGCCTAAAACAGTCTGTTCCAGCCTGCCTTACCTGCTGCCGGCCTAATTTATATAATTAACTTAGCTAAATTTTTATTGCAGATTTAAAAAAATTAAATTAACCACCTATTACTTACTTTTTAATTAGTTAATTAACTAACTAACTAATTTATTACTTTGTTATTTTATAACTTTTAATAAAGCTTTCTGCGGCCTCTGCGGCTTTTAAATACTTTTTAAAGCTATTTAAAAGCTTTTAAAACGATGCCGCCGATATTTAATCCACTAAAAAGTGGCTTAAAAGGTGGCTTTCCAGCGCTTAATATACTAACTTTTTATAACTTAATTTAAGCTTTCGCTAATAATAACGGCTTTATAATTACCCGCCGTTAAAGCTATAACTTATATAAAAACGAGTATATAATGTATATAATTATCTGCTATTATAATATGCGGTAACCGCCTCGTAGCCATAGCATATAGCGTTTAAAAACAGTTAAATATAATTATATTTAAAAAAATCAAATCTTTATTTATGTTAACACTAATTAGCAGTAAATATTTAAGCTAATCTTTAGTTATAATTAATATAATTATAAACAAGTTTTAAATTATAATTTATAGTTAATTTATTGCCGCCTCGCTAATAACTACTAAACTTATATATATATATAAAAAATGGCGGTACGCCGGTACATAGGTTAATAATTATAATAGCTTTATAAAATAATGTTTAAATTTTAAAAAATAATATTAAAAAGTTATTTTAATTTACCGTTTTAATTTTAATTATGCGCTAAGCTTTTATGCCCGTTCGGTTAATAATTAGCAATTAGTTATAGCTTATTTAATAATTTTAATTATATTTAAATATTTTAATTAATTTCTAACTAGTCGCTAACTATTTAGCGATTTATATTTATATTTAAATATTTTAACTAATTACTAACTATTTAGCGACCTACGCTTATACCTAAGTACTTTATATATATATAAATACTTTTTTATATATATATAAATATTTTTATATATTTTTTTATACTAATTTTTTTTTTTAAAATGTTAGTTTTTAACATTTTATATTATCGCCGACCGTGTTATTATATATAAAGGTTTATATAATATATATACACTAAGGTATAATCGGCTTTATTATTATAAAAGTTAACGTTATAATTATTTTTTAGTTTAAATAGCGGGTATTATTTATATATATATTATAATTAATAATAATATAAATAATAGTTTTTTTTTATATTATTTAATCGCTTATTTATTATAGTTATTATTTGCACAACTTTTTATATATATATATATACCCCGTTCGGCTAATAATAAATAAAATTTTTATTTATAGTTTTTTTTTTTTTTTTTTTTATATAGTTTTTTTTTAATTTCCGATTATATTATATTTACTTTTTATATTGTTATTTATTTTATTATTTATTTTTTTTTTAACTTTTAATTATTTTATAATTATAATAGCTTATAATTATAATAATTTTTTATAAAATTTAGGTTATAAATTTTTAATAATATTTTATAGCTTATAAGCTCTGTTTACTAGCAGTTTTTATTATATTTTTATTATTTTTTAGTTTATATTTAATAATAAAAAGCTATTATTAAACTTTTACGTTTTTTTTAAGCTAGTTTTTATTTTAATAATTATAAGCTAGCTAGTAATAATTATAATTTTATTAGTAATAATAATAAGCTTTTTTAGCTTTTTAAACGTTTTAATATAGTCGGCCCGTTTTTTTTTAATAGTCGTTTTTTAATTAGCGCTTTATTATTTACTTTTTATATTTTTTTTAATTTTAATTAGCTTGCTATAATTAAATAAAAATATATTAAAACTAGTTAATAGTTTTTGCTTATTATTAATTATTATATAGTTGCTAGTTTTTTAACTGCTATATCGCTTTAGCTTGCTATGCTTAGTAACAGTTGCTATACGGTCGCCGGTTTTTTATCCGCTGCGCTACTTTAGCTTACTACGCTTAGTGGTAGTTGCTATGCAGTCGCCGGCCCGTCGTCCGCTTTTTATTTTTTAACTTATAAGTTTATTTTTAATTCCGCTCGCCGTAGCTTTTATAATAATTGCTATATATAAAATAAGTTTTTGCTATTAAAAGCTATATATATTAATTTTTATAGCTATATTAATTTTATAACTAAGTTAGCTTTAAAATAATTTTAAACTAATAGCTTTTTTATAACTGCACTATTTTTATGTTTTAACCGCTTTATAATAAAGCAGCCCTAAGCTTTTAAAAGTAAAGGTGGTTTTATAGTAGCGCCTGCTATTATTAATCGATTTATAAAAAAAAAACGTAAAAATTTAAAAAATAAAAGCAAAGCTATAGCAATGTTTAATAATTTATTATTAAATAATTATAATTTAAATAGCAAAAATAACGATTTTAATTTTTTTAATAATTAAAGTTTTAATAATGTGCTAAATAATAATTTAAATAATAATTTAAATAATAGTTTTATTTGTGCTAAGTCCGTCGCCGCTTAGTTAGCGCCTAGCTTAATATTTTTTTAATAAAAAAAAAATAAACTTACTTTAATTGCTAAATAATTAGCAATAATAATATAAAAATTATTGTTTATATTAATATGCTTTATAGTATATATATTATTAAAATATATAATAATTTTCGCATTTATTATGTTTATTTAATTAATTTTATTTTTAACATTAAATATATTTTATGCATTTATAACCATTAAGCCTATTTTTTATACGTTTTTTAATTTTTTTTTATTAATCGCCGATTTATTTTATTTAAATGCTAAAAAGTTTTATAAATGCTGCTTAATATATTATTAAATTTAGCATAATTTTTTATAATTATGCCGAATAAATTATTAAACGCTTATAAAATAATTAGTTTTATATAATTATAAAGCGTGCTAAAAGTTTTAATTGCTGTTTAAATGCCTTTAAAAAAGCAGGTTTTGCCTTTTATAAAGCTATTTAAAAAAAAAAGCATGCCGTTTTTATAGCTTTAGATTTTAAGCAGCTTACGGTTGTTTAAGCCGAAACTACAGCTATTTATTATTTTTTAACCTTTTAATTAAACCTTTATTTAATAAATCTTTTTATAATTAGCTATTATTTACCGACTAATCGCCGACTAATAATAATTAGCAAACTATTATTAATACTTTTATTAATATAAAAAAAGCTCGTTATGCTTTAATCGCTGTATAGCTTAAATATTTTTATAATTTAGCTATATATTTTTATTTAAATCGATATAGTTAAAAATTATTTTTTAATTTTATTTTTAGTCCTATTAAAATCAATTAGTTATAAAAGTTTTATTAAACCTGCGCCGAATTTTTTAGTTTTAATATGTTATTTTAAACAGAAGTTAATAAAAATATTATTAGTTTATTGGCAAACGCTTTTTTAAACTTTATTTTTTATACTTTATAAAAAACTTTAAAGCATAAGCATTAAAGTCCTGCCTTTTAATTATTAATATTATTAAAAGTTTTTTTTTATTCGGCGACCGATCTTTATATTAATAGTTTTTATATTTTATATATATAGCAATTTATAGTTTTTTTATTTATTTATTATTATTATATCGGCGGTTATTGCCGACTTATCGCCAACTTATATTAAAATAAAGTTTTTATTTATAAGTTACGCTTTTATTTTATTAACTATATATTAAAAAAATAGCAATTTTATGCCGACCTAGCTATTATGCCGGTTTTATATACTTTTAGTTTTTATTAACTATATACACTATATTTTTTATAATTAATCGCCGGCCCTAATGCTATTAATATTTAATTTTAATTTTATTTTATAACGTTTTTTATTTATTATTTAATTATTTTATTTTAGCTATAATTAAAATAGATTATTTTATTTAGTATATATTTTTTTAATTTCTGTTTATATTTTATTAAAAAACCTTTTATATTAGCAAAATGTTTTAGCGGCTTTTATATATTATATTTTATAAGCTAACTTTTTTATTTAATTAGGTATTTTATTTTATTTTGGTTATTTTAATAATAAATAATATTTTTTATTATTTATTTTTTTTATTTATTTTTTAGTTTTAAAAGCGTTAATAAATTATCGCCTGTTTAACCTTCCGTTTATAGTTTTAATAATAAAATAAAAAATATATTATAAATTTTTAAATATTTTTTTAGTAGTTTTATTTAATATGTTTAAAGTTTAATTTTATTTTTAATTTTTATTTTAATATAAATAAATATTAGTTTTTTTTTATATTTAAACTAAAAATATATTATAAAAAAGCTAACGGTTTATTTTAATTAAAACTTTATTAGCATTTATTGCTTATTATAATTTTTTTTTATAGTTTAAACAGCGTTTATTTAATATTTATTAAACGCTTTTTATATAGCTATAATATATTAAAGCTTTTTTTTTATATTTTATTTTTTTAATTATAAATATTTAAATATAAACTTAATAATTTTTAAATAATATTTATATAGCGTTTTAAATAGCAAGCACTTAATAATAATATAAGTGCTATTATTATATGCAAATTTTGCTTTTAATAAAATTCGAACTTAAATATTAGGTTTATTTATAGTATAAATTTGTAAATATTTTTTTAATATTTAATAAACTCGTTTTGTTTGCCTGTTTATTTAGAGGTGCTATATAGTAAATAGTCGCCGTTAAATCTTTTGTTTATTATAAAACTTTTTTTAAAACTAGCTTATAATAAATTTGTTTTTATTATTTATAATGTTTTTTAAAAACTTAAAACGGCATTTTATTTGCTTATATAATATTTAAATAAGCTTTGCTATATTTAGCGTTTTAATAGTAAATATAAATAATATAGTTTTTATAAACTGGTTAATAATTATTAAAATAATATCATAAGCTATGCTGTTTGCTTTAATATATATAGGCAATCTGGTAATAAAATCGAAATTAATTTTTTAAAACGGTTAATTTAATAAAAATAACGATTATAATTTTTTATATAGCTTATGTTTTAGCTTTTATATGCCGTTATATGCCTAGCATTTAATAATATAATTTTAAACATTTTATTTTAGCTTTTTTTAATAAAACTTTTATTAAAATAATTTAGCAGTTTTATTTTTTTTATATAATTAGCTTTTAAATTATTATAGTGCTAATAAATTAGCTATTAGCGTAATGCTTTTTAGTTAGGTATTACTAGGCGGTTTTTAAATAAAAAAGCGTTTTTTTAATCGATATAATAGCTTTTTTTTATACTAGTGCAACAGTAAACAATCTTTATAAATGCTATAATATTAAAGTTTTTAGTTTATAATCTTTTAATTATATTATAAAACTTTTAAAATATTTTTAATTAAAATATTATTTTATTTTTAGCTAGCTTTTTAGCTATAAAACATAAAATATATTAATTATAAATAATAGTTTTAATATTATTTTTTTTTAATGCAGTTATAATATAATCGGTGTTTAATTATTATATTTAAGTTACCGCTAATATATAAGCTATTATAGCCGTGCATATTTAATAAATAAAGCATTAGCATTTATATTTTTTTTTATAATATTTTTAAAGCCACTTATAATTATGCAGTAAAAATATAAGCTTTTATATATTTTTAAATTAGCTATTTAAACTATTAATGCAAAAAACTTTAGCTTAAGCCGTTTTTAAAACGTTTTTTAAAAAGTAAAAAACGTTTAGTTTAATGTTTTTTATACTTTTTTTTTATATAGGCCTGCCAAAACCTATTATATTTTAATAAATAGCTTTTTAATTAATTATAGTTTTTTTTATAATATAGGTATTATATTGTTATATTAGATTTCGCCTGCTATATAATTAAAACGTTTAAATATATTATTTCTAAAGTTCGTGATACCTAAGCAATATTTTATTTTAAAATTAAACTAAGCTAACTAGTATATTTATTATGCTAATTTTTTTAAAAATCTTTTGCCGGCAAATTAACTATATTTTATAGTGCTATATAGTTTATTTATACTATAAAAATGCGAATAATGCCTTTAAAATATTGCTTTTAATATTTATAGCTTTTTATAATAGCTAAAAGTTTTTATTATTTAATAGCTTATTAAGTTTTAATATTTATAAGCTTTTATAACTAATATACAACTAAGCGCCACTTATTTTTATATAGTTAAAATAAAATATTTAAAATAGCTTTAGTTAATATATCCGTTTTTATTCGCATTTTTAGCTAGTTATTTTAATATTAAAAAATTATTATAAATATAAACGCATTTTTAATTTTATTAAACGTTTGTTTTGCAGCTTTTAGCTATTTAAATTTAATTTAATTAGCGTTTATTTTTTTTTTTTAATAAAGCAATAATTAGTACTATAATATGCAAATACTTTATAATAAATTTTTAATAAAAATTTATAAATTTAAAAAACATTTAAATATTATAAATTAGTTATAAAGATTTTTATTTTTAAATTGCTGCTATGCGCTAGCTATTTATTTTAATACTTTTAATATTAATAACGAATTTTAAAAAATTTATTTCCGTTTTAAAAAATTTATATTTAAATAGCTTTATAAAAAGTTAATATTATTTTAACTTTTTATAAACTAATTAAAAGTATATTTTATGCTTTTTTTTAATATTTAAAAAAATTATAATATTATTTAAATATATTATATAAATATAATCTATTAAACTAGCTAATATTTTATATATATATGTTTAAAATATTGCTAAAACGTTAGTTAACTCGAACAATATAACTATATATTTAAAATAACCGTATTATATTTAAAAAGCGGTTTTTTATTCGTCGCCCGGCTTAATGCGGATATAATAATAAACGTTTTTTAAATTTAGCTTAAAAATTTTTTTTATAAACTTGTAGTCGGTTTATAATTTTTAAAATTAATAAAAAAAAATATTTATTTTTTACTATTATTTTATTTAAGCTTTTATAGTTTATATAAAGCTGCATTATTTTTTTTTTTAAATATAAATAATATTAATACGCTTATATTTGCTTTAAAGTATTAAATTTATTTTAAACGTTAGTTTTTTTTTAAATATTTTTTAAACATTTTTTATTAAGTTTTTATTATAAAATAAATTAGCTTAAATAGCACTTTGGCTTTTTTAACTAAATCGATGGCATGCTCGGCCTTTTTTAATATAAGCAGTTTTTTTATATTTTATTTAAAATAAACTTGCTAAAACTTTTTTAAATATTTAAATAAATTTATAATTTAATTTTTATTAATCTTTAAATTATCGTTAATACTTTTAAAAAATAGCTTTTTTTTTAGCTTAATATTTTAGTACAGTATACCGTAGGGTGCAGTACGAAAATAATGTTATAAGTCCGAAATAAAAGATGTAAATTAGAAAAAAAAGCTGTAGGCCCTCCAAGGTGGAAAGGCCTAGTAGGTAGTGTGGAGACCACCGGTCTTTACTATCTATCTAATTTATATAAAGACTAGCATAACCATAACTATAAAGGTATTAATAGAGACTTTTTGCCAGTCTGTATTAAATGCTAAGGCATAAAAAAAGCGTTATTAACTTTAATAACAATTAACCACTTAATCGCTTAATCGCTTAATCGCTTAATATAAAGGTTTTATAAAAGCGACCGCGGCTTTGTTTTATTAGCTTAATTACTAACTTTTTTAAAGGTAGATTAGGCCGGCCGCTATTATATTGCTAGTATTCTTTTACTAATTTTTTAGAGTTACATAATTGCTATTTAAACCGCTACTAATTATTTTTATAGCTATACTTTTTTTATTTTATTAAATATTTATATCTAATTTTTATATAGTTAAATTAATGCTTTAATAATATTTTAATTTTAAAAAAATTGCCAGCTTTATTAGAATTTTTTTAATTGTTTATAACTAGTTTAAGTACTAGTATTATATAATAAAAAAGGTTTTCGCTTTATATACTAAAAAATAAATAAGCTATTAAAATAATAAAATATATATTAAAAGTTTTAAAAAGGTTTAATTTATATGCTAAGCGATTAATTTTTTATTTAACTATTTAAAGGCTAGCTTTTTACTATAAATACTTTTTTAAAGGTTTTTTAAAGAAATAATAGCCCGTATATAACTATAAATAAACTTTATTTTTTATATTAAACTTTATTAGCTTATACTTTATATTATAATAATGTTTAGCTTTTATAGCTGCAAAGTTTATTGCTAATTTAGCATTTTTATGTAGATGTTTTTATATAAACTAAAAAGTTTTAAATATATTAGCAGGCTATATCGACGTGCCGGTTGGCTATATAAATATATCGCTTAGTGCAAACAATTAAAAGCTAAAGAGTTATTTATATAATAATAATTTAATTAAGTCTAAATAAGCTATATTAAAATTTTATTAAAAAAAAAATAAAACGTCTACCTAATTAAGCTTAGAATATATAAAAATATAATATTAAATTACGATTTCGACAGTTTAATTTTTATGCTCGGAAAGGCCGTTTTTTTACAGGTAATAGGCTATAGTTATTAGTAGATAGGTACTAAAAAACTTTTATAAACTTTGTTAAAATTCCGATATAAATTTATAGTTTTTGTTAAAAATAATACTATTTAAAACTCTTTAATTAAATAGCAGTAACTAGCGTAACAAAGCTAAAGCTTATTTTTTTATTATATATATTTTATAGCTAAATATTAATAAGCTGTGCTTAAATATAGCGCAGGTCGTAGGCATTAGTGCATTATAAATAAAATAACTTTTAATTTGCTATAGAGTATCCACCGATAAAACTTCTAATAATCTAATAATAAAGTCGATTTTAATAGTTTTTATAGGTTTAATATTTTTTAGTTATATTAAAATATAGTCGTTATAAAGCTTTTTATAATTAATATTATATATTTTATAACTGTTGCAGTATTAAAAATATTTAAACATTTTCTAAGTTTTGCTAGCAATAAAGTATAGCTTTAGTTTTTATATTATATGCTTTTTTTTAAAATAGTGTTTATTATTATATGCTATATTAAAAAACTTTTTAAGCTATGCATTTAATATATATAGTTAATGCTTACTTTATCTGTTTATATTATATAAAAGTTTATTTATAATTATAAATAAATAGCTAAGCTAACAATTTTTTTTAACGTTTTCGTTATTATTATAAAATGTTTAAAGGATTTTTTAATATTTAAAATCTTTTTAATAATCGGCGATTATTTTATTTTAGGTTTTAAGATTTATAATAACTTTAATAATTTTAACGTTTAGTTTTAATATAGTTATTTAAATTTTATTTAAAATAAACTGTTTATTTAAATATTGCATTTTATTTATGCCTTTATTAATTAGATTTATAATATTATTTAAATGGCTTAACGTATTTAAAATAAAATTAAGCCAATTTAAAAGGTAATATATTTGCAAGCTATATTAAAATAAATAAATCGAAGTATTAACTAATTATTTATTAGCTTTATTAATAAATTTAATATTAAAATTAGTTTAATTAAAAATGTTTTTAATTATAAAGTGGTTTGTAAATATAATTATTAAATTATGCGACGCTTTAATAGTAGTGTAAAAATGCTTATAGGCCTAAATAATATATGCTATTTTAAGTTTTAAAAAATTATATTTTAATTTAGGCTATAATAAAAAATAATTAAAAAATATAATTAGCAAAATCTAAATATTAGATATAATAGCACCTAGTTTTTATTTATATTTATTTTTTAAATAAAACAGTATAATTTTAAATTTTTATTTAAAAAAGCTATTAATTTATATAAAAAGCGTTTTAGCTAAGTTATAATAATGCAATATTAAATATAAATAAATAAAGTTTTAAATTACTTTAAATAAGGCTTTTTTTTTGTTTGTAGGGGTATACCTAGTTGATTAGCAGTAGGCCTAATGTTTATTTAAATTATTAAAAATAATGCGACTAAATGTACGGCCTGCCGCTAATAATTTTATTTTATATTTTTAGAAAAAAGCCAACGCCTGCGCATAGTACAGGAGTAGGTTATAAAAAAACCTACTGCTTTTAATATATTGTTTAAAAAATTTAAAAAAGTTAGAAAATTTAAAGTTATAAAATATAGCCAGCTTTTTTTTTAATGTCGATATATTAAAGGTGTTAACTTGAAAGTTTAATAATTTAACTAATAAATATTTAATAAAAAACTTTTTTAAAAATAGCGAGATATGTTTATTTTAAAAAAAAGTAAAAATAGTATATAAATAAAAAAAATATTTTTTTTAAAAATTAAAAAATAAAATAATATTATTAATAAATGCTTTATAAAAATGCTTATATAGTTAAAGCAACTTGTTTATAAAGCGCTAAATATAAGCCGGAAAATTTTAAAATCTTATTAGCGCTATTATTAACTTTTTAAAACCGCAAAAGCTAATAATAATAAAACGGTTTTAATAGTTTAAATAAACTCCAAATTAATAAAAAAAAGATATAGCATTTATTATTATTATATAGGTCTTTTTTTAAATAAATAATATTATCTCTGACTGCAGAAGCAAAAAGTAGTTATTAGGTATAGCTATTTTATTTAAGGTGCATAGGTTTATAATAGGTCGAAATTTAGTTTTGTTTTTTTATTATAGCTAAATAATAAAAATAACGTGTATAAAAAAGGTAGGTTTATTAACTTATTTTATTCTGCCTTGCTTATAAAGTTTATTAAAAACCTTATTAACTGCTTTTTAATTATAAATGCTTAAAAAATATATTTAAAAATTTAATTTAGTTTTTTATTAGTTATTTATTAATAAAATTTTTATTTGCTTGTTTTTAAATATATTAATAATACCTTAGTTATATTAAATTTTAAATATTTTATCGAGCAATTAAAATATTTTTTTAGCAATAATATTGCTACTAATATAAATTAACTAACCTTTAGATATTTAAACTTTATTAGCTTTAATAAATTTTTTAATACTAAATATTAAAAAAATTTTAATAATGCTTTCGTTTTTAACATAAGGAGGTACGACTGGAGTAAAACGAAGGTTTTCTTTACTTTAAAAAATTCTTTCTGCTACAGATTTTATAATAAGAAAAATTTTTTATTTAAGCCTAGTTATTATTACCTATTTAAAAAAAAAAATCCGTATTAAAAAAGTAGATATTATAGGTATTTAGGTATAACAGTATATAAGTACTAGCATATTAGTACTTTTTGCCCCATTTTATCTGGCCACCTAGGGCTTTTAATTAGCTAAATTATGTTTAGCCTTTTTTTTTATTACTGTAGTTATAGCAGCATAGCCGGAGTAAAGGCAGTCTTTTGCTGCTTTTTTTATAATACACTAGGTTGACTATAATATATTTAATTAACTGCGATACACCTAATTAACTGCAATGCACTTAATTAACTATAATATATTTGCTTTACTGCGATATATTAGATTTAATGCCATACGCTAGATTTTATATAATATATTAAATTAACTATTATATATTAAATTAACAGTTAAATTGATTATTAAATAGTAAACTAACTGACTAAATTAACTAATAAATTATATAATAAAAGATTTTATTTGTTTAACTGCTAGTTTATCTAAATATAAAAGTATTTAAGTATAAAGCTATTAAATTAACTAACAGATTATATAATAAAAGATTTTATTTTTCTAACCGCTAATTTACCTAGGTATAAGGGTATTTAGGTATAAAGCTACTAAATTAACTAACAGATTATATAATAAAAGATTTTATTTTTTTAACCGCTAATTTATTTATATATAAAAGTATTTAAATATAAAGCTACTTAGGTATAGTTTTTTAATTTAAACCTTTTTTATATAATAAAATATTAGCAAATATTATAAAGGTTATTAAGTTATTAGCGTCCGGCCGGACTATCCGCCTTATAAAACTTTTCTGTTAATATAGCATTTTTTAAACTTATTTTATAATAAAAGCACTTTATATAGCAAAGTCGCTATAATATAAACATTATTTTTAAAGCTTTAATAAATAACTTTTAAGCTTTAATAGCGCTAACTTTTATTATTTTAAAAAATATATAAAATATTTTAATATATTTTAAAAAACGCTTTAAAGCTAAAAGCTATACTAGCATGTTTTAAAAAACGCTTTAAAGCTAAAAGCTATATTAGTTTAAACTAATTATAAAGTCCGCCGTTTTAGTTTTGCACTAATAATAAGCTTAGGCAGTATAAAAACTATTATATTGCAGACTATATAATAACAAATAACCGTTGCTATTTTAAATATAACTGTTGCTATTTTAAATGCTAAATGCACCTCCCGACTTAAAAACTTAAATAAGGTTTTTAGTTGCAAATAAAATATATAAAGCTTTAATGCTTTAGCTAGCAGGTGCTATTTACTTTTTATTTTTATTTTTATAGCTATTAAAATTTAAATAATAAAAAACGTCGCTATTATTAATATCGAGGTTTTTATATATTTTAGCTATAACGATTAACTAGGCGCCGGTAGCTATGCTGCCAGTAATGCTAGCTTTAGCGCCTAATTAATTATTATAATATTATTTTAGTCGGCCTTAAAGCGAATTAGCTAATATATTAAACGTATAAGTTTATTTTATATTAACTTTTTTTATGCTAGCATTTAAAAGTATAAATTAGTATAATAATTAAATATTAACTATAAAACTAACTGCGTAGGTTTTTTTAAAGGCATAATATTTAGCGGCTATAAAAGCTTATTTTTTATTAAAGGTTTTTTTAGCTTTAGAAATAGCCGGCTTTGGCTTATTTAAGGTGTTAAAAACGCTAGCCTTTTTTAGCCGGCCATTTTTAAAGCGTAAAGTGCTAAAAACAGTAAAAAAAAAGCTATTTTAAAAAAATAAAAAATAAAAAAACGTGGGCATAAAAAATAAAAAACAAAAAAATATAAAAGTAAAGTGTATAATAAATAAAAAAAAATAAAAAATAAAAAATAAAAAAACGTAGGTATAAAAAATAAAAAGTAAAAAAACGTAGCTTTTTAACTGTTTAATTATAACTGCTATAAACCGCTGTTATAATGTATTAAATAGACTATAATATATTTATTTTATTATAATATACTTACTTATTTTATTATAATACACCTATTTTATAGCGATACACCTGCGATATACCTTTTTATTTTATTACAATGTACCTATTTTACTACGCTATATTAAATTTAATGCTATACGTTAGATTTTATATAATATATTAGGTTAACTGTTATATATTAAATTAATAGTTAGATTAATTATTAAATAATAAATTAACTAATTAAATTAATTAACGGATTATATAATAAAAGATTTTATTTTTTTAACTGCTGATTTATTTAGGTATAAAGGTATTTAGGTATAAAGCTATTAAATTAATTAATAAATTATATAATAAGAGATTTTATTTTTTTAATTGTTAATTTACTTATATATAAGGGTATTTAAATATAAAGCTATTTAAATGTAGTTTTTTAGTTTAAACTTTTTTTATATAATAAAATATTGGCAAACACTATAAAAGTTATTAAATTATTAGCGTTTGGCTAAAACGTTATTAACGTTTTTTAAAAGCGGACTACCCGCTTTATAAAACTTTTTTATTAATATAGCATTTTTTAAACTTATTTTATAATAAAAGCATTTTAAATAATAAAGTCGCTATAATATAAACATTATTTTTAAAGCTTTAATAAATAACTTTTAAGCTTTAATAGCGTTAATTTTTATTATTTTAAAAAATATATAAAATATTTTAGTATAGCATATATAGCGCTAATTTATAAGCTACCGCTTATGCTAGCCGTTTTATGCTTAGCCTATTAATATTAAAAGCACTTTTTTAACGCTTGCGTTAAATATAAAGTTAAAAAACTAGCGATTATACGTATTACAATCTAATACTATAATTAAAGCTAAAAATATTTATTAATATTTATAATTGCTAATTTTTTATAATTAACGTATTGCTCGGGCGAAAATAGCAGGCCTTTATAATAAAAATAAAAATAATTAAAGCTATATATAAATATTAATAAAAAAATAGTTTAAAGTTTTAATTAAATATTGATTTTATTTAATAAACCGGAGATTTATTTAGCTATAATTAATATTTAGTTTAAGCTTTAAACTATTTTTTTATTAATATTTATATATAGCTTTAATTGTTTTTATTTTTATTATAAAGGCTTGCTGTTTTTGCTTAGGTAATATATTAGTTATAAAAAACTAGCAATTATAAGTATTACAGTTTAATGCTATAGTTAAAGCTATAAAATAAAAAGCAGTTTTTTTAAAAGTAAAAGATTTTGTTAAGCGGTGTAAATCTGCGCTAGTTAGTTTAGGCTTAGCTTATTAACATTAAAGGCACTTTTTTAACGTTTGCTATAAAATAAAAAGCAGTTGCTTTAAAAATAAAAAAAAAAAAAGCTTTTTTTATTATATAGTATGCTAATACTAATTTTAAAAAGAAAGGTTTATATAGACTTTATTAAATTTAGCGCGCAGGCTATCGTATTTTAATTATTAATTTAACCGAAAATAAAAACAAGCAAAAAAAAATATTTAAATATAAAAGCTATATTGTTTAAAAATTAATAAATATTTTAGCTATAGTTAATAATCTAATTTATATAGCGTTTTTATTAATAATATCGCATTTTTTATAAACTTTTTTAAAATCGGTCGATTTTTAAGTATAAGCTATATTGGCATAGTTTTGCCTGCTTTTTTTAATTTAATATCCCGCCGCTAACTATTATTTTTTTTTTATAACCGCCTATTTTTTATATAGTTATATATATTTTTTTGCTAATATAATAATATTTTTTTAATAATTATTTTAATTATAATATATTTATAGTAAAATAGCAAAGCTATATTTATATTATATATACTAATAAAATTTATTATTTAAGCATTAAATTATTATTTAATTAAATATTATATATACTACTTTATTATATATATTATAGCTAAAATAATTATTAAAAAAATATTTATTAAAGTTTTATAGCGGCTATGCGATGAATATAGTTAGCAGTTTTTTTATATTTTAAATTTTTATATAAATCGCTGGTTAAAAAATATAATAGTTTTTATAGCGGCTATATAATAAATATAGTTAGCAGTTTTTTTTAATATATTTTAAATTTTTATATAAATCGCTGGTTAAAAAATATAACAGTTTTTATAGCGGTTATATAATAAATATAGTTAGCAGTTTTTTTATATTTTAAATTTTTATATAAATTGTTAATTAAAAAATATAATAATTTAAGGCATTATAAACTATATGCTTTATATAATATTAATAAAAGCGACGCTAAATTTAAAAGCAGTTGCTTTAAAAATAAAAAAGTTTTTTAAGCGCTGTACGTTATACGCTAGCCGCTTTAAGCTTAGCTTATTAATATTAAAAGCGGTGCTGCAGTTATATAAATAGCAGTCGATTAATTAGTTTTAACGTCTGCGCTAGCCGTTTTAAGCTTAGCTTATTAACGTTAAAAACACTTTTTAACGCTTACTATAAATAAATTAAAAAATAGTTGTTTTAAAAATAAAAAAAAAAAAAGTTAGTGTATAGGCTATCGCATTTTAATTATTAATTTAACCGAAAATAAAAACAAGCAAAAAAAAATATTCGAATATAAAAGCTATATAATTTAAAAATTAAAAAATATTTTAGCTATAATTAATAAGCTTTTGCTAGCTGCTAGCTATTTACTTATTTATAAAAAAGTCTGCCGGACGCTTTATATTATATGCTAGCCGCTTTAGGCTTAGCTTGTTAACGCTGAGGATATTTTTTTAACGTTTGCATTAAACGTACGGTTAAGCGTACGGCTAAAAGATTAGCAATTATAAATATAACGGTTTAATACTATAGTTAAAGCTATAAAATAAAAAGCAGTTGCTTTAAAAATAAAAAAAAAAGTAAAAAAAAATATTTAAATATAAAAGCTATATAATTTAAAAATTAAAAAGTATTTTAGCTATAATTAATAACCTAACTTATATAGCGCTTTTGCTAATAATATTACATTTTTTACGAACTTTTTTAAAGTCGACCTTTAATTAATTGGTAATAATAAAAAAACGCTTAAAAAATCGAAAATAAAGGAATGCTGGTTTAGCGCTGGAAATATTATTAGTACTAGCATACGCGCTCGACAATAATAAAAGAATGCTGGTTTAGCGCTAAAAACACTACTAGTACTAGCGTACGCGCTTAATAATAATAAGGTCTTATAGCAGTGCTATTATATATTTTAAATCGACCGATATTATAAATAGCTATTTTTAAGTTGCTAATAATATTGCATTTTTTGCAAACTTTTTTAAAGTCGACTTTTAGTCAATTAGCAATAGTAAAAAAACGCTTAAAAAATCGAAAATAAAAAGATGCTGGTTTAGCGTTAGAAATACTATTAGTACTAGCGTACGCGTTTAATAATAATAAAGGGATGCTGGTTTAGCATTAAAAACACTATTAGTACTAGCGTACGCGTTTAATAATAATAAAGTTTTATAGCGGTGTTATTATATATTTTAAATTAACCGATATTATAAATAGCTACTTTAAACTTGTTAATAATATCGCATTTTTTATAAACTTTTTTAAAGTCGACTTTTAGTTAATTAATAACAGTAAAAAAACGCTTAAAAAATCGAAAATAAAAAAATGCTGGTTTAGCGCTGGAAACACTACTAATACTAGCGTACGCACTTAATAATAAGGTTTTATAATATATTTATAATAAAATAGCAGGGCTATACCTACGTTATATGCACTAATAAAATTCATTATTTTAGAATTAAACTACTGTTTAATTAAATATTATATATGCTGCTTTATTATATATTACAGCCGAAATTAGCTTTGCAGCGGGATAGTATGCGGAGGGTGCTAACAAAGCGGTTATAATATAAATTAATATTAACTAAACAAAGTAAAACTTTATTATTATTATCTATGACTTTAATATATTAATATATATAGCAGACTTTTTAGTTAAATTATAATAGCAGATTTAAAAAGGTAGGAGATTCTGCCGGGCGGTGTACGTTATGCGCTAGCCGCTTTAGGCTTAGCCTGTCAATACAAAGTGCAGTTTATCTGGTGTGTTAGAGTTACGGTTAATAAAAATCGGTTAGTTAGGTCTAGCGCTTATACTAGCCGTTTTAAGGTTAGCCTTTAAAAACAAAGGCTTTCCTTGCACCTGGTTTAAAAAGGCCTCTAGTATAAAGCTTATATAAATTATTAAAGTCTAGATTAAAAGGCTAGGTTTTATTAATTGCAGTAAAAATATTAAAAAAATTAGTGTACATTTTATTAGCGATTGTAAAAAAGTCGCACTGTTTATTTATATTAATTACGTTAGCTATATATAAAATATTAAAATTAAAATTAAAAAGCGCAAAGCTAAATTTAAAAAAGATTTTATATTGTTTTATTAATTTAATTATATTAGCGATCTCAAGCTTTATATTAATAACCACCGATTTAAAAGTAAAAGTTATAGCTATTAACTAATTAATATAAAAAATATTAAAAAATTAAATTTTATTAAAGAAATAAATCTTTATATTAGCTACTGTAGCATTAGCAATAGTTAAATTTGTCGTATTAACACTGCTACCGTTTAATATTATATTAACTGTTTATACGGCCGCCACATTAGCTATAAAAAGTACCGCTTTAAAAAATAATTTTTAAAAACTTTTTACTACTTTGCTTATATATAAGTTTTTGCTTATTATGCCTAGTTTTATACCTTTAAATACTATTTTAGCTTTAAAAAATAAATTAGCTATTATAACTAACTTTAGTGTAGTAAATTTAATTAATATAGCTATTTTATTTTTATATATAAGCTTAAATATAAAATCTTTATTTGCTGGTAAAAGCTTATATATAGTAGGTACTATAATAGACTTGCTTAAGGCGATAATAACGTCCTTTAATAAAGTGACCTTTTATATATAAAAGTGTATATATAAAAAAACTTAAAACAATAGCTTAAAGTTATAATTATTAATAAAAATAATTTTATTTTTTAAATAATTAATAACCGCTTTTTTAAAGTTTAAAAAACTATTATTTAAAAGCAGACTAAAAATAAAGTCTTTTTTAATAACTTATTTTAATTTTTTTATTTTAAAAAGTATTAAAAATTTATATTTATTAAAATTTAATAAATAAAGTGTAAACTTTATATATTTAGTATAATAAATGCATTTTTTGCTAATACTTTTAATTTTGCTTTTATAAGGCCTAACTGTATGCTTAACCGCATTAAGCAACCGTTTTATAATAAATATATAGCTAGCTCCGGTGTTAACACATATTATAAAGTTATTATTTTTAAGTTAAGCATAAGCAATAACTTATAAATATATATAGCTATTGCTATTGCTTTTAGCGACTTTATTAAAGTTATAAAGTTTAAATAAAGCTTTGCAAATTTTAAATAAAATTTGCTTTTTTTTATTTCCGCTTATTTTTACCGCAATTAAAACTATATTAAAAAGCTAAGGCTATATAAAACTTATAAAGTTTTTAATATATATTTTTAAATAATAAAACAGTACATTTTATAAAAAAAAAAAGTATAATATTATTTATACTTTTATATAGCTAGATATATTAATAGGTTTTTTTTAATTTATTTAAAAATCTGTTTAGCATATTTTTTAATATATTAATTTTTATAAAAGCTAAAATTAAATATTTTATTATAATATTTATAAATAATGCTATAATTAATTATAATAAAAGTTTTATTATTATTAAAATTAAATAAATTAAATAATATATTTAAAAAGTTTTTAGCTAGCTTTTTTTTTTTTTTTAACTTTTTAACAAAATTAGCGTAATTTTTTTTAGCTTTATTATATTTTTTTTTATATTAATTATAATTAATTTTTTTATTATTATTTTTTTTTTTATTTAAAGTTTTTTTTTTCGTTAAGTTTGCTTATTTTATTAATTTTATTTTTATCTGATTTATTTTTAAAAAAAGGCTTAAATAAGTGTTTTTATTAAACTGCTAACATTAATAATAGCTAAATATATAATATATAAATTATATATTCTTTTAATAACTTTATAAAGTCTAGCGCTTAAAAAAACTATTTAATATTAAAGTTTATTTATAATTAAATAATAATTATTATTTTATATTAATTTTAATTTTTTTTATTAAGCGTTTTTATTATTTAAGCATATTAAAGCTTATATTAAATAAAGTTAATTACGGCCGTATTATTGCGCACGATGTGCTATAAAATAAAATAATTTTTATTAAATTTTTTTATAGTTATAAAAGCTTATATAGCAAATTAGCTAACGAGCTTTTTTAATAGTTTATTTAACTTTTATAAATAGAGCTATATATAATAATCTATAATAAGCTCGTTATTTTATTAGCGTAAAACTAGTTTAACAAATAAAACTTAAATTTAATTAAAAATTTATTATATATTAAATTTAGCTATAAATAAGTTTTTTAAAAATAATTTAATATGTTTAATAAAATAAAAAATGTCGATAAAAACTATTTTATTATTTTTAGTAACTATTTTATTATTATTTAGGTTTTTTTTATTAAAATTAAATAGTTTAATGTTTAATTCTTTTAAATAATTAAATTTTGCTGATAATAATGTTAATCTTTGCGGCGTAGCGCTAATATAATAATTGCCTAGTTTAAAAAAAAAAATTATTATTACGTTTTAAACGACGTTAATATAAGTTATTATATTTATCGCCTAGGTGCTTTAGTAAGCTATAAAGTTTAAAAAAACCTTAATAAAGATTAAAATTAAAATAAAGCGGTTTAAACCTGCTATTATTATTAAAATCTTTATTATTAAAAGGTTTTTATTTTATAAAATTATATAAAATGTTAGTTAATAAGCTGTTATTATTTTTGTTGCTGCTTTTATTATTTTTATTATTAGGGTCGTTTAGTATAGCTATAATTAGGCGGCGCTAGTGTATGCTTAAATTATATAAAATAGACCGGCTTTTTATTTTAAAGCTGTTAATATATTAATATAATATAAAATACTGTAACGGTTTATTATAGTATAACTAACCGTATATTAATAAAACCTCGATATTTAAAGCAATATTATTAAAATAAACACTAAGCTATATAAGCATTAAGGTAAGTTTAAAATATTTTTTTAAAGCATTGCTATTATTATAGCTTTTATTAGATTAATTAAAATATTTAATAAAACAAAGGTATAAATAACGGCTAGAGCAAAAGTAAGCATAAAAGCAACTAAAGGTATATAGGTATATTAAATAAATAAATTTCTAACTATTTTAAATTTAGATCGCAGTTTTTAAACATTTTAAAAAGCCTATTAAATAATATAACTAAATTTTAATATTAATTATAATAATGCACTAAAAATTAGTTAAAATAATATAAATTATAAAAGCTTTAAAAATAGTTTAATAAAAAAATTAAATGCTAATAGTTATAATAAAGTTAAATAAATAATAAGTTTAGCTAATTTTTTTTTATTTATATTAACTTATTAATAGTTTTTAAATATTTTATTTTAAATTTAATTAAATCGTTTTTATAAAGCTTTAAAATTAAAAAAGTTTATTTTAAATATTTAAAATAATAAAGCTTAGCTTATAAAACGCTAAAATCTGCATAAATGTTTATACTATATATTTTTTTTATTAAATAAAATATTTATAATAAAATTAACACTTTTAATTAAAATATTTAACTGTTTTTATATAATAAGTATATTTTAATTTATTTTTTTATTTTAAATATTTTATCGTTTAAACTTTTTATTTATATAGGCTTAAATCGGCTAATTGTTATTATATTTGTTTAAAATAGCATTTAGTAAGTTAAATTTAGCGGCACTGCTTTTAATGTCCGACAGGCCCGGGCTTTTAGCAAGGTCCGCACTTATAGTAGCCGATTAAGTTAGCCGAGCCGGTGGTTAAATTTATAAAACTTTTGGCTATAACTGCTAAAATTTAGCATGCTAAAAAAGGACTGCTTTTTTAAAAAAGGCGAACTTATTAAAGCTAGACTTTAAGTATAACAAAGGCTTATTAAATATTTTAAATTGCTTATTATTAATAAGTTTAGCTTTTTTTAATTTTAAAGTTAAATTTTTAATAATAAAAAAAGTTTTAAAAACTTTAATTTATAATAATTTAAAGTTTTATAATATGTTAAAGTCGTTTTGCTTTAATATTATAAATTGTGCTAATTAAAAAAAAGCAGAAATATATATAGACTTAATTATAATAACTATAAATTAGTGGTAGCTTATGCATAAATAAAAAAAATATATTAAAGTATATAAAAAAAAGTACGACGAGATATACTATAAGTGTATAAAAGTATATAAAACCTATGGTATAAAGTATAAAAAGGTGTAACGTTTTTAATTTATAAAATTTTTTATATTTTAACTATTTAGCACTTATTATTAGTTAATTTATAATAAATTTTATATTTATTTATAAATTTAATTTTATATATAGCTTAATATTTAAAAATTAAATAAGTTAATATAAAATAAATTATAAAAAAATTTATAATAAAATAATAATAAATTAAAAAAATATAAAAAAGTGCGTTTAATATAAATAAAAGTAACTGTAAACGTCGAATTATTTAGTATATATACTAGTATTTAAATATAGTAAGGTTTTAAATAGCACAGCTATTAACGATATAATAAATATAAATATTTAAGTACTAGCTAAAGCTTAAAAAAATATATATATAAAAAAAATAAAATATATAAAAATTTGCTATAAACTGGCGTTTTAATAGTGCAGATTTTAGTATTAAAGATTTAATAAAGCTATAAGCTTAATAAAATAAATCTTAATAGGTTATAAGCTTAATAAAAAAAGTAGCTTATAACTTAGCTAAATTTATATACTATAATAAAAGTTAAAAAACCACTTTAAAAAATTATATAAAAAAAAATAGTTTATAAAATAATTAGAATATATAGTTTTTATAGTAAAGGTTAAAAAACCACTCTGCTAAAGTTATGTATAGGCGACGGCTATTAAATGTTAAAAACCTAATTTAATAAAGATGCTGATTTTATAAACGTTTTTAAAGGTTAAAAAACCACTTTGTAAGCGCTTATTTTGCCGGCAGCAAAAAGAGAGAAATAAAGTAATAATTTTTATAACGCTAGCTACTATTTAGTATAGTATATTATAAGGTGTAGTATAAAAGTAATGTTATAAGTCCGAAATAAAAAATATAGATTAGAAAGAAAGGCTGTAGGCTTTTTAAGGTGGAAAGGCTTAGTAAATAGTGTAGAAACTACCGGTTTCCACTATTTATTTAATTTATATAAAGACTAGCGTGACTACGACCATAAAGGTATCGATAGAAACCCTTTGCTAGTCCGTGTTATATTTATAAAGTTAATAATAAATATTTATTTTTTTTAAAATATATTATAAATAAATTTTTTAAAGTTAATTTTTTTAAACTTTTTAAAATATTACTTATTTAAAGTAATATTTAAAGTAATTTTTATTTATTTTATTTTAAGTCGGGATAATAAAAACTTAAATATTAATTAATTATATTTAATTATAAAAAAAATCTATATAATAATTTTATAAATTTTTTTAGCGTCGGTTATTTTTAGTATTATTTTATATATTTTTAAGTATTTAATTTAATTTCTGCTAAGCTTTAATAAATATAAAATTAAAACGTCGACTAATTAAAATTTTTTCTGCGTAAGGTTTTTATAAATAGTATTTACTTATGCCTTAGTGTTTATATTTGCTATAACGTTTTTTAGGTTACAGTCGCCGTTTAGCAAAAAAACCGCTAAAATATAAAATAGTTCGTTTATATTATATGCTTAAAATCTTTTAACTAAAATAAATTAAATATATGCTACTTTAGCTTATTTTTTAACTTTTTTTTAACGTCCGACTATTTAGTATTAATATTTTATATATATTTAAAACGCATTAAAATTAAAAGCTATATTTTAATTACTTGCTAACCTTTTACCTAGGCGTTATTTCGCTGCTTTTATCTGCAGTTTTAAACAATATACCTAATCTTTTTATAATAATAGCATATAAATAATTATCTTTATAAACCTTATGCTAACTTATTTTAATTAAAGTTTTATTAGCGATTTTTTTATTTTTATAACCTGCCGCATTTATTAATTTAAAAATTATTTATAAAAGCTTTTTATTTTAACTGCTTATTTAAATATAGCTTTTTTAACACGGACTAATAAGGGGTTTCTTTTTTATTTTAGCTGTACGTGTCCCACTAGTCCTTAAGTAGATTAGATAAATAGTGGAGACTAAAGGTCTTTACCCTGCTTTACTAAGGCTTTCCACTTTAAAAGGCTTTAAAGGCCTTTTTTTTTTAATTTATATTTTTTATTTAATTAAAATAATTATTTTTTATTAGTATTATAATACCTTTTATAATATATTGTACTAAATAATAGCTAGCGTTATAAAAATTATTATTTTATTTTTTTTTTACTGTTAGCAGAATAAGCGCCCGCAGAGTGGTTTTTTAACTTTTAAAAACTTTTATAAAACCGGCATTTTTATTAAGTTAATTTTTTAACATTTAATAGCCGTTATTTACGCTATATATAACTTTAATAAAGTGGTTTTTTAACTTTTATTATAAAAACTGCATATTTTAATCGTTTTATAGGCTATTTAATTATATTATTTATATAACTTTTTTAAAATAGTTTTTAACTTTTATTATAGTTATATAACCTATTAAATATTAATGTAGTATTATTACCGACCTGTCCGACTTTATTATATATGCTAAGCTTATAGCTTTTTGTTAGATCTGCGACGCTAAGATCTATTTTAGCAATGTTAGCACTAATATTAAAATATTAGCTTATAGCGAACTTTTATATTTTTTGTTTTTTTTATATTTTTTTTTGCTATAGCTAAGCATTTAAACTTTTATTTTTGTTTTATTATTAGCAGTTATACTATTTAAAACCTTATTATATTTAAATACTAGTATATATACTAAGTATTTCGACGTTTATAGTTACTTTTATTTATATTAAACGCACTACCTCATGTCCGTTTAATCTATTATTATTTTATTATAAATTTTTTTATAATTTGTTTTATATTAAATTATTTAATTTTTAAGTATTAAATTATATATAAATTAAATTTATAAGTAAGTATAAAATTTATTATAAACTAGCTAATAATAAGTAGTAAATAGCTAAAGTATAGAAAATTTTATAAATTAAAAACGTTACACTTTTTTATATTTTTATATTATAAGTTTTATATATTTTTATATATTTATAATATATTTTTATTATATTTTTTTATTATATATATAAAAGCTACCGCTAATATATTTAATATAATTTATAAGCTATTATAATTAGGTTTATTTATATATTTAACTTTTTTTAATTAGCACGATTTATAATATTAAAATAAAATAATTTTAATATATTTTAAAACTTTAAGTTATTATAGCTTAAAGTTTTTAAAACTTTTTTTATTATTAAAAATTTAATTTTAAAATTAAAAAAAGTTGAACTTATTAACAATAAGCAATTTAAAATATTTAATAAGCCGCTGTTATATTTAAAATTTAGTTTTAATAGATTTGCTACTTTTGCAGCTGTTATTTCGCTTTAGCGTGCTAAATTCCGACAGTTTTAACTGAAAATATTATAAATTTAATTATTAGCGCGGCTAATTTAATTAGTTATTATAAATGCGGACCTAGCTATAAAAAGTTTAAGCTTTTTAAATATAAAAAGTAATACTATAAAACTTAACTTATTTGGTATTATTTTAAATAAATATAGTAATAATTAGCCGATTTAAATTTATATAAATAAAAAGTTTAAATAATAAAATGTTTAAAATAAAAAAATAAATTAAAATATATTTATTATATAAAAACAGTTAAGTATACTAATTTAAAGTGTTAATTTTATTGTAAATATTTTATTTAATAAAAAAAAATCGCAGCGCGGACGTTTTTAAAAATTTTAACGTTTTATAAATTATGTTTTATTATTTTAAAAATTTATAATAAACTTTTTAAACTTTAAAGCTTTATAAAAACGATTTAATCGAATTTAAAATAAAGCGTTTAAAAACTATTAATAGGTTAGTGCAAATAAAAAAAAATTAGCTAAACTTATTACTTATTTAATTTTATTATTTTTATTAGCGTTTAATTTTTTTATTAAAATTATTATAGCGCTTTTATTATTTGCGCTTTTTTAATTAGTTTTTAGTGCATTATTATAACTAATATTAAAATTTAGTTAAGTCGTATAATAGGCTGTTTAAATATTTTAAACGCAACTTAAAATGGTTAAAACTTTGTTTATATAATATGTTTATATATTTTCGGTCGCTTTTATGCCTGCTTTTTTTGTAGCGGCTGTATATAATGCTGCACCTCCGGTTATTCTAACTAATCTGGTGGCATTTATGGCCTTTTTATAAAAAAGGCGCTTTAAGCTTACTTTAATATTTAGTTAACCCGGCGTCTGCTTTGATAATATTGCTTTAAATATTAAAATATCGCTAATGCACGGCTAGTTATATTATAATAAACCGTTTTAATATTTTATATTATATCGGTATGTTAATAATTTTAAAACGAAAAGCCGGTTTATTTTATATTATATAAGCATATATTAGCGTTGTTTAGTTATTATTATATTAAATAACTTTAATAATAGAAATAACGGAAGTAGTAATAAAAATAGCAATAGCTTATTAGCTAATATTTTATATAATTTTATATAATAAAAGCCTTTTAATAATAAAAATTTTAATAAAAACCTATTAATAAGTAATAGCGGTTTTAAACTATTTTATTTTAATTTAAACTTTTACCCTGGCTTTTTAAGACCTTTTAGTATAGCAGGGCATTTAAATAATAAATATAATAATGATTTTCCGCTTTTACTATTAGAATTAAATACTTATAGCGTTAGCGCTATGCTATAAAAATCGGCATTATTATTTTTAAAATTTAATTAGCTAAAAAAATTAAATATTAGATTATTTAATTTAAATAAAAAAAATTTAAATAATAATAAAATAGTTATTAAAAATAATAAAGTCGTTTTTATTAATATGTTTTATTTTATTAAATATATTAAATCGTTTTTAAAAAACCTATTTATAGCCGACTTTAATATATAATAAATTTTTAGCTAAATTTAAATTTTATTTATAAAACTAGCATTATAATAATAAAATAATAAGCTTATTACTAATTATTATATATATTTGCAGTTATAAAAGCTAAATAAATTATTAAAAAAGCTTATTAATCGATTTGCTATATAAGCCTTTATAGCTATAGAAAAGTTTAATAAAAGCTACTTTACTTTATAGCATATTATATATAATAATGCCGCTATAATTAACTTTATTTAATATAAGCTTTAATATGTTTAAATAATAAAAACATTTAATAAAAAAAATTAAAATTAGTATAGCATAATAATTATTATTTAGTTATAAATAAATTTAAATATTAAATAGTTTTTTTAAACATTAGATTTTTTAAAATTGCTAAAAAAATATATAATTTATATATTATATATTCGACCGCTGCTAATGTTAACGGCTTAGCAAAAACATTTTTTTAAACCTTTTTTTAAAAATAAGTTAAATAAAAATAAAAATAAATCTAATAATGTTAATAAAAAAAAAGACGCTAATTAGAAAAAAAAAAGCAATAATAAAAAAAATAATTATAACTAATATAAAAATAAATATAATAAAGCTAAAAAAAAATGCGCTAACTTTGTTAAAAAATCGGATAAAAAAAAAAGCTGTCCGTTTTTTTAAACTTATTATTTAGCTCGTTTAATTTAAAGAGTAATAGCGATAACATTTTTATTATAATTAATTATAGTATTATTTATAAATATTATAATAAAACGTTTAATTTTAGCTTTTTTAAAAATTAATATATTAAAAAATGCGCTAAATAAGTTTTTAAGCAAATTAAAAGCGATCTACTTATACACCTAGCTATATATAGGTATAAGCGATGTTATATTTTTTTTTTTTATAAAATATATTGTTTTATTATTTTAAAACGTGTGTTAAGCACTTTTTTAGTCCTAAAACAGTTTTTATTATAGTAGAGATTACTAGCAGAAATAAAAAAAAAAAAATTTTATTAAAAATTTAAAAAGCTTTGTTTAAACTTTATAACTTTAATAAAGTTATAAAAAGCAGCGGTAATAACTATATATACTTTTAAATTACCGCTTATGCTTAATTTAAAAGTAATAACGTTATAGTATACGTTAATATTAAAGCTAATTATATGTTTATTTTATAAAAGCTATTAAGTTTGGTTAAATATATAGTTAAACTTTATAAAAGCAAAGTTAAAAATATTAAAAAAAGATAAGTTTATTATACTAAATATATAAAATTTATATTTTATTTTTTAAGTTTTAATAAGTATAAATTTTTAGTTTTTTTTAAAATAAAAAAATTAAAATAAATTATTAATAAAGATTTTATTTTTAGACTGCTTTTAGGCAACAGTTTTTTAAACTTAAAAAAAACAGTTATTAATTATTTAAAAAATAAAATTATATTTGCTAATAATTAAAATTTTAAATTATTTTTTTAAATTTTTTTATAAGCATATTTATATATATAAAAAGTTATTTTATTTAAAAATATTATTATAGCTTTAAATATTTTTATTATAATACCCGCCTTATATAAGCTTTTATTAGCTAATAAAAACTTTATATTTAAATTTATATATAAAAATGGTATAGCTATATTAGTTAAATTTATTATATTAAAATTAATAATAATAGCTAATTTATTTTTTAAAGCTAAAATAGTGCTTAAAAGCATTAGACTAAACATAATAAGCAAAAACTTTTATATAAAAAAACAGATTAAAAGCTTTTAAAAGTTATTGCTTAAAGCTATGCTTTTAATAGCTAGCCTGGCCGCAGCGCAGGCTATAAATGCGGTGTCGAACACCGCTATTGCAACTATAACTAATTTAGCAATAGCCAGCTTTATATATAGTAATATGGCAATTGCTAATATAAAAATTTATTTTTTTAACAATTTTTAATTTTTTAATATTTTTAATATTAATTAATTTTTATTTATAATTTTTACTATTAAATTTATTATTATTAAAGCAGAGCTAAAAATTATAAATATAATTAAATTAATAAAATATTATAAAATTTTGTTTAAAGCTATTTTTAATGCTTTTAATATAAATATTTTATATATAGTTAATATAATTAACGCTATTAAATAATGTAATACTTTTATAAACGTTACGAGTTTAATTAACTTTTTTAATATTTTTATTATAATTAATAGCTTTTAACTACTTAATCTTGATAACTTATATAAACTATATATTATTAAAATTTTATTAATATTTAATATTAAAAAATTTATTAAAATTAATAAAGTTTAAATGTCGAATAGTTAATTAATTTATATTAATAGCGATATTATAGCTAAAAAGATATTTTATTTATTTAATAAAATATTTAAAATATAGCATAATTAAAATATTATTAATATATTTAAAAATAAGCAAATAAAAATTTTATTAATTAATAATTAGTAAAAAATAAAATTAAATTTTTAAATATATTTTTTAAATATTTATAATTAAAAAGCGGTTAATAAAGTTTTTAATAAATTTTATTAATAAAGCAAAATAAAGTGGGTTAATAAACTTACTTTTTTTATATATGCAACGTTTATTATTTAGCTATAGCAGAAAAAAAAACTAAGTTTTAATTTATTATAAATTTATATATTTTAAATAAAGTAGCTGTTTTAAATAATTATTTTTTGCTTTTATAATTAAAACTTATATTTTTTATTTAAAAAAAAAATATATAATAATAGTCGACGTTATGTTTTTTTTTTATTAATTCGGAATATATTTAAACTATTAGAATTATTTTATTATTATTAGTTTTTATAGTTTTAAAAAATTAACTATAGCGTTAATAAGTTTTTAAAAATTTTTAGCTTATATATAGCGCTTTATAAATAAATTGCTTTGCTTATATAAATATTTTTATAAAATATTTATTAATAATATTATTTTATTTTTTAATTTTAAAAATAAACATTTTTTTTATTTATATACTATTTTTATTTTTTTTTATAATAAGCATATTTTTTTATTTTTAAAAAAGTTTTTTATTAAATATTTATTAGTAAAGCTATTAAACTTTTAAATAAACATTTTTAGTATATCGACTTTAAAAAAAAGTTAGCTATATTTTATAATTTTAAATTTTTTAATTTTTTTAAATCTTTTAAACAGTATATAAAAAGCAGTAGTTTTTTTTATAACCTGTTTTTTTATTATATATAAACATTGGCTCTTTTTTAAAAACGTAAAATAAAACTATTAATAGCAGGTTATAAGTTAGATTATATTATTATTAACAATTTAAATAAACGGTAAGCCTATTACCGGTTAACGGTTTATATACCTATAAATAAATAAAAAGCTTTTTTTAAAGCGGTTTAAGAACTTATATATATATATTCGATATTTTATTACTATAACCTAATAAAAACCCTGTTTATATAAATTAACGGCTTTTTTAAGCGAAAATTTAAAATAATGCTTTTTTATTTAAAAAATAAGTATATATAAAAGCTAGGTTTAGTTATATTTAATACTTAGGTTTTTTTAATTATATTTTTTAATTAGCTTTTTTTATAGCTTAAATTAAAATATAGCCTTTTAAAATTTAAAGTTATATATATTATATAAGCCTGTAAATATTTATAAACTATTATTAAAGCGTTGTATAGCTTAATAATTATATTTATAAACCATTTTATAATAAAAAACATTTTTAATTAAACTAATTTTAATATTAAATTTATCAATAAAGCTAATAAATAATTAGTTAATGCTTTAATTTATTTATTTTAGTACGGTCTGCAGGTATACCACCTGCTAAGCCATTTTAACTTTATATTTAATACTTTTAATTAATTAAATAATATTATTAACTTTATCGATAATATAAATAAAATATAGCGTATAAATAAACGTTTTATTTTAAATAAAATCTAAATAATTATATTAAAGCCCGACGCTAAAGTTATAAAAGCTATTATAAACTTTAAAATTTATAATAAAATAGTTGCTAATTATTAAAAAAACTTTAAATATTATAAAATTTTTTATATTTTTTATAATAATAATAAAAATGTTAAAAACTTTTTTTAGCCCGGCTATTTATTTATAATTATTAATAAGCTTTTATATAATATAAATAAAAAAAGTAAATATTAGCTATATATTTTAAACGCATAGCTTAATAAATTTTTTAATATAGCGTATAATTATAAATATTATTTTAAAAAAAAGCGTATAATATAAAAATTAAAGCAGTACTTTATTATAAGCAAAACTTAAAAAATATTTAAATATTTTAAATATTATAATAAGTATAAAATATATAACACTAGCTATAAAAAGCTTTATAGTGATTACACTTTAATATAATTAAAAAACGCCAGGCCTATAAAAACTATTAAAATTAATTTTATTATCGGTAGTACAGTATACCATAGGGTGTAGTACGATACTAGTAAAGAGTAGTGTTTGAGTCTAATAGAAGATGTAGATTAGAAAGAGAGGCCGTAGGCCCTCCAAGGTGGAGGGGCCTAGTAGGCGGGGTGGAGACCACCGGTCTCCACTATCTATCTAATCTACATAGGGACTAGCGTGACCACGTACACAAGGGTATCGATAGAGACCCCTTGCCAGTCCGTGTCAATCGGACTATTAAAAGTTTTTTTAGCAAATATTTTATAGTAAATTAAAGGTTATTTTATTTATAATATGCTAATATTTACTACCTATGCTATATTAAAACGGACCTTATTAATATCTGGTTATAAAAAATATATAGCTGAAAATTAAGCTTTCGCTTTAGTACGCTAGCTTTTTTTATCAGACTAAAAAATACCTAGCGGCATTATTTTAAATAAAGACCGTAAATTTATATTAAAGTTTTAATAAAGGCTTTAAAAAGGTATAAGCGCTAAATTATTTATAATTATAGCTTATTACTTATAAAAAGACGGGCTATTAAAATAAAAAAACTAAACAGTCGAAATTATAATTTAGCATTATATTTTTATATACTTAAAGCTAATATAAATTAACGTTTTATCCGCTTTATAATAAAACTTTAATGCCGTTTATTTTAACTTAATTAAATTATTATTTTATAAACAATTTTTTAGCTTTTAACCTTTTATATTAAACGACGTTTTTATTTAACTAAAAGCAGTTAATAAATTTAAAAACCTTTAATTTATATAAAAACATTTGCATAAAAATGCTAAGTTAGCTATAAACTTTGCTATTATAAAGGTTAAACGCTATTATAATAAAAAATATAAATTAATAAAGTTTAGTAAAAAAAATAAAGTTTATTTATGTTTATATACTGGCTATTATTTACTAAATAAGCCGTTAAAAAAGTATTTATAATAAAAAGCTAGCTTTTAAAAAATAAAGCGATAGGTTGGTCGCTTAGCATATAAATTAAAACTTTTAAAAACTTTTAATATATACTTCGTTATTTTAATAGCTTATTTATTGCCTAGCATATAAAAAAAAACCTTTTTTATTATATAATGCCTATGCTAGGACTAATTATTAATAATTAAAATTTTAACAAATTTAAAAACTTTTTTAAAGTTAAAATATTATTAAAGCATTGGCTTAATCGTGCGAAAATAAGGTATAATTATTTAGTAAAATAAAAAAAATATAGCTATAAAAACAATTAGTGGCAATTAAAGTGGCAATTATATAATTTTGCAAAGTTGGTAAAAGAGTATTAAAAATATAATAGCGGCCGGCCTGATCTGCCTTTAAAAAAGTTAATAGCGAAGCTAATAAAACAGGGACGCGGTCGCCTTTATAAGACCTTTATAAAGACCGATTAATCGATTAATTAATTAATTAATTGGTCGACTGTTGTTAAGGTTAACAACTTTTTTTTTGTGCGCCGGCATTTAATACGGACTAATAAAAGGTCTTTTTTTTATTTTAGCTATACATGTCTTACTAGTCCCTAAGTAGATTAAATAAATAGTAGAGACTAAAGGTCTCCACTTTGTCCTACTAAGGCTTTCCACTTTAGAAGGCCCTGAGAGCCTTTTTTTTTCTAATTTATATTTTCTATTTAACTAAAATAATTACTCTTTACTAGTATTATAATACCCCTTATGGTATACTGTACTATTTTTTATAAATTTATTTTTATTTTATATACCTTATTATTTTTTAGCTTTATAAAATAAAATAACCGCATTTTAAATAGCGACTTTATATTAAAATAGCGTTTTTTTAAACCTAATTATAGCTTATACTAATAATTAAATATAAGCTTAAAATTATTTTTAAATTAATATTTTTTTTTTAGCTTACGCACTATTATTTACTATTTAAAAAAAAAGTTTTAAAATAACTCGTTTTTTTTATTATATTTTTATTAGCTAAGTTTAAAAAGTACGTTTAAATAGTTTTAAATTAACATTTTTTTATTAAATAAACTTTTAAAAAAATTTTAATTTAGCTTTTTATTTAAATTTATTATACGTTAATATTTTATAATATAATCTTTAGTTAATTTAAATATTAAAAGCGATTTAACTAAGCGCTTATAATATTTAAATCGCGTTATTACGTTTTAGCTTTTAGCTATTGCTTTTTTTAATTATAGTAATTTAATCTTTAATTTCGGCAGCTATTACTTTTATTATAAGCTGCTTATAATTATAGCTAAGCTTTTTTATATTATTTTTAATTGCTAAACAACCGGCTAAAACATTTAATAAGTTTATTAATTATTAGTTTAGCTAAATATTTTAAGCTATTAATTATTATACCTACGTTAATATTTTATTAATTAATAGCTTTAAATTATTTAAAAATTATAAACTAGTTTATTTTCGATTTAATAGGTTATTTATTAAACTGTTTATTAAAAAATCTTTAAGTTTTAATTATAATATACCGCTGCTTAATAACCTTTCGTTAAGTTTACCGCGGTTATTTAATAATTATATATTATTACACGTCGCTTTTATTAATAATTATCTAAATATTATATTATAAATTTCTAATATAAAAATTAAAAAGTATAAAAAATGGCGGTATGCCGGTATATAAGTTAATAGTCGCAATAGCTTTATAAAATAATGCTTAAATTTTAAAAAGTAATATTAAAAAGTTATTTTAATTTACTGTTTTAATTTTAATTATGCGCCAGGCTTTTATACCTGTTCGGCTAATAATCGGCAATCGGTTATAGCCTATTCGGCAACTCTAATTATACCTAAATATTTTAATTAATCTCTAACTGGTCGCCGACCATTTAGCAATTTACACTTATATTTAAATACTTTAATTAATTGCCGACCATTTAGCGACCCACGCTTATACCTAGGTACTCTGTATATACATAGGTACTTCTCTGTATATACATAGGTATTTCTATATGTTCTTTTATAATATAGCTTAGCTGTAGCTAAAATAAAACTTTAAAATATATTAACTTTTTTTAAAGCCACTTTTTCTAGCTACTATATTAAACGCAGAAACGTTTATAATAAGCTTGCCTATATATAATGTAAAAACCTCGATAGCTATACGGCCATTTAAACTTTTATTTGCAGACTTTAAAATTAAAGCTTTCGTTATGCTATTATATATAAAAAAAAAAACAGCCTTTACGGGTCAAAGCTGTTATTTAAACCTATTTTTAATATAAAAAAATATAAAAACGATTTTTTAAAGTTATTATAATAAATAATATATATAAAACAAACTAATATAAAATGCTATTTATAAATATTGCCGGCTTTATATATATAAAGCTTAAAAACGTCTTTAATATTGCATTTATTATTATTTTAAATAAAACGCTTAGCTAATATAAATAGCTAATTGTCTAACTTAGCTTTTTTGCTATTAATATTAATATTTTTTTTTAAGCGGTCTAGTTTTTAATTTTAAAAAAAACCTTAAGCTTGCTATTATTAATAGCTAATTTTTTAATAATATTTAGCAGCAAATTTATATTTTTTATATTAATAAAAATATTATTTATTAAACCAGTAAAAAATAGCTTGCAGACCTAAACAACTTTAAAAACTTTAATAACTTTAAAAACCTGTTTAAAAAATTTAATAAATAAAATATCGATTTTATAAAAATTTAATAATTTAACCGCTTTACTAATAACTTTATAATTATAAATTAAAACATATTATTAGCTATTATCTTTTATAATTGCAGTAAATTACTGTTATATTAATTATATATAGTTTATACTATTATTAAAGCCGAATTTATATTGGCTTAAAAACGACTGCTTTAAAAATTTATAAAAAGTTAAAAGCTTATAATTAGATATTTATAAAAAACCTACCTTTTTTTTTGCTATTAATAAGCTAATTATTTTACGTCTCGATATAAAAACTAAAGCGTACAAACCTTTTTATTATTTAAATTATATTATAAAACCTTTAAAAGCTTTTTTAATTTAAGTTATAGCAACTTTTAATAATTAAAAGCTTGCATTAACCGTATAGTTCGTAAAACAGAGCATACGTACATAAATAGCCTCGTTAAAGCTTATAAAAAAGTTCGATTTAAATACCTTTATAAAAAATAATTAAAAGATTTATTAATAAAGTATATGCCGCTATATTTAAAGCTTATTATTAACTAATATCGCCGTACTAAAAGCTATTTTATAAAGCCTAGCAACTTTATTTTTTAGCTAATTTTATAATATATATATATTATACTTATATAATATAAACTGCTTTACTTTTATAACTTATTTAAAAAAATCAATTTAATTTTAAAAAACCTGTAAATTATAACGTTAACTTTAAATAATATAAATTTTTTTTAATATATAAGTTTTAATTTAATAAAAAATAACTTTTTATTATTAATATATAAGCTTTATATTATTTATATATATAAAAAGCTTTAAAATACTATAATTACTTTTTTAAAAGCTATATAAATTAAAAGCCGTAAAAAATATTAGCGCTAGCACTTTTTTATAGTAAAAAAAAGTAAAAAAAAAAAAAAACCCTGCTATAGCTTTATAGCTAAAAAAAAGCTGCAGCAAACCTTATAGCAGACTTTATAAAAGCTAACGCGGTTAACGCGGCCAACAAAAAGGTTAAAGCAGTTAACGCGGCTAACGAGGAGGCTAAAACGGTTAATGTAGCTAATAAAAAAGCCAGGGCGGTTAACACGGCTAATAAAAAAGCTAAAAAACTATCGCTAAAACTACGCTTAATGCTATAAACGCAATATTATAACAGCAATAATAACTATAAAGCTAACAGCTTTAAATTCGTTAAATTTATTAAATTTAAAAGCTAAAAAAGCTATATTAAAGCTTTTAAATTAATTAAATTAGCTATAATACGCCTAATTAACTGCGATATGCCTAATTAACTACAATAAACTTAATTAATTAAATTAACTGCAATTAACTATAATAAACCTAATTCCTTTAAATCTGCAATAAAAATTTAGCCAGATCTGCAACATTAATCGGTCTATTAAAGCTATAACAAACTATTTTAGGCCGGAGGGTGCCCCAATAACCAAATGAGGGTGCCCCCCCATTAACTCTCTTTAATTAACACCCCAAATTTAGTTCTTTTAGAAAATGTAATATGCCGTGTCGCATTTGTCTATGTAAGTAGGAAAAAGGACAGGGACGAAATAGAGCCTGTGCATCCCCACATCATTCAACCAATGGGAAGTTATCCGCCAGCACGTCACACGAGCACTAACTCATCTTTTCGGCGCCATGAGGTACCTACAGGCTACACTACGAGCAGTATATTCGTATCTTTAATATCTTCTCGGTTAACACACGACAAACTAAAACTAACACCCCCCCATCCCTTCCTCCCCCTATCCTATTGCATGCATCCCACGATGGACTCGATCGCGGACAAGGTCACGGCGCTGAGGGCGCAGATCTCCAGGACGGAAGAGGAACTGCAGAATCTGAGGACCCAACTCGCGGCTCTCGAGGCGGAGACGGCCCCCTCAGAGCCAGAGCCAGAGCCAGAGCCGCAGAAGTCATCGCAGGAGCAGGAGCGCAAGTGGCCGCTCAGCGAAGACGAGTACGTCCGGTACGCGCGCCAGCTCGTGCTGCCGTCGGTGGGGGTCAAGGGCCAGCTGCGGCTGCGGTCGGCGGCGGTGCTTATCGTCGGCGCGGGCGGGCTCGGGTGTCCGGCGGCGGCGTATCTGGCGGGCGCGGGCGTGGGGACGCTGGGCGTCGCGGACGGCGACGTGGTCGAGGTGTCGAACCTGCACCGGCAGATCGCGCACAGCGCCGCGCGCGTGGGCGTCGCCAAGGCCGATAGCCTCGCCGCCTACTGCCGCGGCCTGAACCCGCGCGTGCGCTGCGTCGCGCACGCCGAGCACCTGACGCCTTCGAACGCCGAGGCCCTCGTGCGCGGATACGACGTCGTCCTCGACTGCACCGACCGCCCGGCCTCCCGCTACCTCGTCTCCGACGTCTGCGTCCTCCTCGGCAAGCCGCTCGTCTCGGCCTCGGCGCTGCGGACGGACGGCCAGCTCATCGTCCTCAACAACCCGCCTGCGCCGCGGGGTTCTGCCGCCGGGGTTGGGGGCCCCTGTTACCGATGCGTGTTCCCCAAGCCGCCGCCCGTGGACAGCGTCATGAGCTGCGGCGAGGGCGGCATCTTGGGCCCCGTGGTGGGCGTCATGGGGGTTCTCCAGGCGCTCGAGACCATCAAGCTGATCGTCGCCGGCATCAGGAACGAGAACGAGAACGAGAACGGGAACGGGAACGGGGACGGGAACGGGAACGATCCCCTTTTCAAGGAGCCGTCGACGCCGAGTCTGCTGCTATTCTCGGCTACCTCGTCCACGCCGTTCCGATCGGTGAGGATGCGGGGCCGCCGGGCGAACTGTTTCGCCTGCTCGCCGTCGTCTACGCTCACGCTGGAGGGGCTGAGGACCGGGTCGCTGGACTACGTCCAGTTCTGCGGCGTCGCGACGCCGGTAAACGTCCTCCGGCCCGACGAGAGGATAAGCGCGGCGCAGTACAGCTCCGTACTGGAGAACGGGGCGCGGGGGAGGGGGCTCCTGCTCGACGTCCGGGAGAGAGAGCACTATGACGTCGCCAGCATCCCCGGGGCCATCAACGTGCCCTTCTCGACCTTCCAGGCAAAGAGTAGGCCGACGCCGGACGGGGATGCGCCTCGCCTCGATTGGCTTCCGGGGGACGTGGCGTCCGATGTGCCGATTTATGTTGTCTGTCGAGTGGGAAACGACTCGCAGCTAGTCACGAAGAAGCTTAAAGATCTAGGCCTTGACAGGGATGGAGAGCGGTTCATAGGAGATATCAAAGGCGGCATGAGAGCTTGGAAACGCGAGGTCGATCAGACGATGCCTTTTACATAGCAAATTGAACCGATATAAGTGAACCAGAGATACCGGCGGGGCACGCATGGCTGGAGAAGAGGGTTCCTTGAATGACTGCCTCTTTTTTCATGGTCCTTGCTAATAATGATACAATCTTGAGGGAGAGGCTCCAAAACGCCGTCACAAATCGAATCACCGCGTATAGACATCTCCAAAAAAAACCGGTTTCAACAGTCTGGTGGACTGAAAAAGCATCCCTAATTGCCCCGCAATCTTTTTCGTCATATGGCCTCTCTCGTAAGGTCCTACCTAGCAAGACAACATTCCCAGTATCCTCAGACGAAGCTTGTTCGCTTTTTGTTGAATGCCCTCTGGTCCTTCAGCCACTGTCTGTATCCGGCCACGCTTGAAATCTTCTCACCATAGAAATCAGGCACTGCAAGCGAGGACGTCTCGTATTAGCACAAACCCCGGAGACGTAGTGCGTGCGACCGACCGCTCGATCTATCGCATAGGGCGTGAAAACTCACCGGCATTCCCACTCAGGGAGCTGTTACTCGGGTCTACACGGTTCTTCTTGATGCGGCTGAAGAACTCGGACTCCTTTATGGCCATGGGCTGCTTCACGCCGCGCTTGAGGCTGTAGAAGATGGCGGACCCGAGACTGGGGCCGGCCAGCCACCCCAGGCCGGAGAAGCTCAGCGTGATGATGCCGAGGGCGAAGATGGGGTCCATGGGCACCTTGCTCAGCAGCCAGTCCATGTTCATGTTCACGAGCAGCATGGCGCCGCCCGTGCCGCCTATGGCCATGGTCACTATGCTGCTCGCGAGCTGGAATCGTCGCCGGGTTTTCCGCAGCTGGAAGAAATGGTTCCAGTCGAGCTTCGAGTTTGTGGCTGCCGTCGAGTCAGATGGCGAGGTGGATGCGGATGCCGTGCTGGCACTTCGTCGCGCGGCGAACTGGCATTGGAGGGATGTCGGTGTCGATGTTGGCTTTCGGGGCGTGTTCTGGAAGGAGACCTTGGTCGATATCTGTCTCGACGTCGTGCAGACGGCGCCGGGCCGTCGGGCCAGCGACGTAAGGGGTGATAAGCACGGGCGTCGAGCCGCTCGCGAGAAAGCCATCTTGGAAGTCGACTGGAGAGTCGTCTGAAGCGGGAGTGGGAGTGCTCGACTGCTCCCGAGGGCGACGAAACGCGCTGCTGCCGCGGCCGTGGTCGATGTCAACATTGTGTCATTCGTCGTGTGAGCTCAATTGGAAAATCTGCCTATCCAATTCAGCTATGTTACTGTGGCGGTGGCGATGTGAATGGGTGGTGGAGTGGGGAGTTTCTCGCTTCTGTTGTCGCCGCGGGCTTCGTCGAGAGCTTGACGTCGTGTGCTTTGGGAAGCTGGCGGGTTATCTTGCCTCGAGTGGGCTTGTCGGGGAAAAGGCTTATCGACAAGTTCGATGGAGCTTTGCCAGTGGGTCTCTGAGTCTCCGAGGAGCTGCCTGGGGAAATAGTCGCCGGGTGTTCACTGTTGGCCATTGCTAGTGGATGCGGGGCATGACAGCTGGTGCAAGATACCCCTCTGGATTGGATACAGTGTGTGAGAAAGTACTAGCACTCGTGTGGTAAAGTGCCCAGGTGGGTTGACGCCGCTGCCCTATAGACGCACTCTCGTCCAATAGAACGCAACCTCGTATCTTATTTCGGAAGTTGGAGACGGAATCTCTGATTGTATTTCGTACTTTGTACTTCGTACCAGGAATTATACCTGCCATTTTGTACTCCACAAAATGTTGTATGCAAAACGTCACTAACAGCTGAGGTGTGTAAACGGTGAACAACTGAATAACCAATACTTTGTTCACTTTCTAGCCCTACAGGGAAGAGGTCACATGGGTAGCTCTTCTGTCTCGGCAGTCAGGTGGTCTAGATCATTTTATTACATGAGCCGTGGGAATAGCCACGAAAATGTTCAAGTAGCAAAAGGGTCTAGATCGACCTTGCGTAGTTGGAGATGGCGCACGTACCTTGCATCGTCTACCACCTTCATCCACATAGGTACCTCCCTACTAGCAGTGCACCTACTAAAGGTATTCCGGCATTTATTGGGGCGCTGCCGTGATGTATACTTCTATGTTGGGACTTCGTGTAGTGTACCTAAGGTACTCGGTCAGGTTGACCCTTAGCTCGCGGGACATATCCGAGCTGCATGTCGTAGCCTACGAAGTACTTACACTTAGGCAACCCGTCACTGACCGGCGACAAGTATCAATCCCTCTACCGATGCCCTCCAATGATCGACCTCTTGCAGATGCTGGGCAATCATTTGAACTGCCTAACATGTAACAACCATATTTTCTCAACAACGGGAAATTGCCATTGACCTGCGGGGAAAGCTTGCAGGTTCCCGGCTCCCCTCTTCAGCGTAACGTAACATGGCAGATGATGGGGTAAATCCATGTATGTAGATAAAATAACAGCATCATTTACACCGGTACGGAGCAATAATGGCTGCTTAAATGCCACATGAGGGCCGCAGGCTTCCTCCCCTCCCCTCCCCTCCCCTCCCCTCCCCTCCCCTCCCCTCCCCTCCCCACATGCTCTCTGCTTGATGGCAGTGTTTCGTCGAAGCTAGCGTAATTACCGAGACCGCCATGAGAGGATACGGCTTATTCTTGGGACTATTCGTAGGGTTCCAAGCGGCCAACGCTGCTTCACTGCTCTCAAAGCCGGGTGATTCGGCAATCATACCCTCATGGGATATCCAGAGCACCGCAAAGGCAGGCAACAATCTTCAGGCCCTGTCTCAGGTCGGCGTTGATACATCATCATGGCACCATATCAGCAGCTCGAGATGCACCCTGATGGGGTGCCTCTTACACGCAGGTCTCTATCATGAAGATGACCTATTCTACTCGGAGAACCTCAAGAAATTCGACGTCAGCCAGTTCCGAGTTCCATGGTTATACCGGAATGAGTTCAATATTGACCTGAAACAAGGGAAACACTACTTTCTGCAGACACATGGCATCACTTCCAAGGGTGACATATTCATCAATGGGAAGCAGGTAGCCAGCAGCTTGACGCAAGCTGGAGCTTATGGCGGTCACGAATACGACGTATCTAAAATATTGGAGAAGAGAAATGCTTTGGTCGTGCAGGTTCACCCCACGGATTATAACTATGACCTAGCTATAGGATTCGTCGACTGGAACCCGTACCCCCCAGACAATGGGACCGGCGTTTGGCGGAACATCGAAGTGAAGCAGACCGGACCAGTATCCCTGGGACCTTTGCGAGTGATGACCCAAACGAATTTACCAACAGACGACTCTTCTGCTCGCGTTACATTGAAATCGACCGCTCGGAACTTGGAATCACACGAGGTCACTGTTGACGTTAGAGGCGAAGTAACTTTAGAGGGCCGCCCGAGCCATGCTTGGAAGCAGACTGTCAAGCTGGGCGCACTACAATCTAAAGAAATCACGATATCGACGACGCTGAAGAACCCCAAGATCTGGTGGCCGAAACAATGGGGCAGCCAACCATTATACACAGGTCAGCTATCGGCGTCGGTAAATGAAGAACTATCCGATGTGGTCAATGACGAATTCGGTATCCGCCAGGTCACGTCCAAGGTGAACTCCCATAATGACACTATATTTTACGTGAACGGGCTGCCCTTCCAGGTCATTGGTGGTGGCTACTCAGCCGACATGTTCCTGCGCTGGGACAGCGACAAGTTTATCAAGCAAGCTCAGCTGACTCAAGATCTCGGTGGGAACACCATCAGGCTCGAAGGAAAGAACGAGCAACCAGAACTCTACAAGATTGCCGATAAGATGGGACTGATGATCCTCGCCGGTTGGGAGTGCTGCGACAAGTGGGAAGCTTGGTCCTACAATGGGGATCTGTCGGTGAAGTCGGAGTGGTCGGAGAGAGACTACGGTATTGCAGATGCGAGCATGAAGCACGAAGCCCTCATGCACCAAAACCACCCAAGTATGCTAGGATATTTGGTAGGGAGCGACTACTGGCCGAATGACCGCGCCGCGGGGCTATAGTAAGTAATAATCCGAGTTGTCCCCCCGGGCCGGCGACTCCAGTGGCGAGTGTCTCTTAGATATCGCCCTGGTGGCCCGCGACGCCAAGAACCACAATGACTGACTATATGTATTACAGTACCTCCGCCATCAAAGATTCTGGCTGGCAAATCCCAATTATCGCCTCTGCTTCCAAGAGAGGATTCCCTGATATCCTCGGGCCTTCGGGCATGAAGATGGATGGCCCTTACGACTGGACACCGCCCAATTACTGGTATGACGTCGAGCCATCCGAGGACAGGCTCGGTGCAGCATTTGGGTTTGGATCGGAGCTTGGTTCAGGAGTTGGCACTCCGGAAATCAGCAGCCTGAAGAAATTCCTGACCAAGGAAGACCTGGACGACCTCTGGACAAAGCCGAATAAGGGGCTTTACCACATGTCTACTAACGTCTCTTCGTTCTATAATCGCAAGATTTACAACGATGCCCTATGGGCACGCTACGGCGCCCCTGTATCTTTGGATGACTACCTGCTCAAGGCCCAGATGATGGACTACGAAGCGACCCGGTCTCAGTTCGAATCCGTGTCCGCTTTCTGGAGCAAGGATCGACCTGCTACCGGTCTGATATACTGGATGCTGAATAACGCGTGGCCGAGCCTCCACTGGAACTTGTTCGACTTCTATCTCCATCCAGCGGGGTCGTATTTCGGAGCTAAAGTAGGCGCGAGATTGGAACACGTCGTCTACGATTATCTGAAGAAGGCAGTGTATCTGGTAAACCACTCGATCGATAAGACAGGGCCAAGGACTATCACCGTGGACGTGATTGACAGGAATGGAAAAACACTCTATACGACAAGAAAGACGGCTGAGACGGAACCGAATACGAGTCGCAACGTCCTCGATCTATCAGCTCCATTGAAGTCGATCACTGATGTTGTGTTCCTGCGTATCACGTTATCGGACAGCAAGAAGAGCACTATTAGCCGAAACGTCTACTGGCTAGCGAAGGGACTGGATGTTCTAGACTGGGAGGACTCCGACTGGTTCTTCACCCCGGTGACGACGTACGCAGACTACTCGGCTTTGGAAAAACTACAAAGCGCGAAAGTCTCCGTGTCCACCCAGGCTTCCAAATCCAAGGAGGGCGCCACCGTGACCCTCGAGAATAAATCCGCTGTCCCGGCCTTCTTCATCACCCTGAATCTAGTCGACAAGACAGGCGGGGATGTTCAGCCGGTGTTTTGGTCCGATAATTACGTCACGCTTTGGCCGCATGAGAAGCTGGAGTTGGATGTTAAAGGTGATGGGGCGGCGGCTGTGCAGATCAGGGGCAAGAACGTCCAGTCGGCCACGGTCATGTTTTGAAAAGGTTGAGATCGAAAGAGGCGAGACGTTGAAGTAAATTACTACTGACTTTGTGAAAATGGCTGTAAATAAGCCCAACGAGCCTCTTGATTCAGCGCCCGCGTACTTGGGAACCTGTGCTACTAATATGACTTCTTTTGGTGCAACAACATCGACGGTGTGGCTGAGGCACAGACCTGAAATGTGTTCTCATGCATTCGCAAGACGAGCACATAAATATTACATTAATTATGCCTTTCAGAGATAGCTTGTGAACCACACTAGGTTAGGCATTTGAAAAATTGACATTTGAGGAATGGAATAACCATCGGCTTCAAACCTCGTAGGACTTAACCTGAATTTCTCCCCACAACTATTCGCCAGTCATACTCGCCCCTATATCGAACACGTACATGAATTACTGTATAGTCATGAAGCTCACATGCTTATACTACAGTACTTCTCATATCACCCAAGCCAGAATCACAGTAGTTAGAGATGGATGGTATTGAATAGACACGCTTCGCCCAGCTAATAACAAACACTACTGAGAACTCAACATTAATCTCATCTTAGGGGATGACCTCCTTGTTCTGCAGCATGTCCCACGTCGCCGCCGTGCCCCCGCTGAGCTTCCCCTGGCCGTCGAAGCGATGAGACGCCCTCTTGGCCTCGATGTAGTGCATGGCGGTGTCCTTGACCTCGGCCCACGTCTCCACCGTGGTGCCGAGCGCCCTGTCGTCCCTGAGCACGGCGTCGACGGCCTCGCGCACCCACCCGACGCAGTTCCAGCCGGGCGTCTCCGGGCGCACGGGGATGCCGCCGATGATGGACCGAAGGCGGCCCTTGTCTAAGACCTTGCCGATGATGACGCGCGTCAGCAGCATGTACTGCGGCCCGCGGTCGATCTGCTGCTCCTCGTAGGCCCAGACCAGCCGCGGCGGCGAGGAGTCCGCCGACATGCTCTCCTTGGCGTGGAAGCGTATCGCCTGTCGGTCGTCGTCGGGGTTCGTCTTCGAGGCCACTATGAGGGCCCAGTGGTATCTGCGCAAGTGGTACACAACAACACGTCAGCTAATTATGTCCGTAATTAATCAATCATCTGCTTGTCTGACGCGACGCGACGCCTCGCCTCGCCCGGCCCCGCCTCGGCCCTCCCCGGCTGGAAACTGACGCATCCTCACGCCCCGGCATGGTGGGCATCCCTCCCCTGGCATATAGGGCGAGGTAAAGACGATCCTTGTTGTCCGGAAACATGGCGCGGAGGAACTCTCGGGTGTTCCGTATCGGCAAAAGAAATGTAGATATGATGATTAATAATTATGAATCGTAGTAGTCGTCGTCGTCGTCGTCGTGTCGTCGATGGCTTGCCGCTTGATCCCCTTGCCTATCGAGGTTTAACCTTCACTCGCGCATTTATAATGCTCGCTCCTCGACCTTCGCATCTCAGCTGTGTAAATTGTTTAGGCAGGCGTAAACAAAACAAAGTTCTTTTCATGTCGCAGAGCCTGGGTCTGAGGGGCTGGTTCTCCAAGGCCCTAGATCAGCCGTGTCTCATATCTAGTGCGCGTGGTAACCACTGGGTTGCTCTTAGGGAGCGATGTATGGTTCTGGCGAGGCCACCTGTCAAACAGAGGTGGAGCAGAGTGCTACAGTGTAATAATAATAATCATTGATGTTTTGGGTCGATGCTCAACATAGTTGGATTGGGCATGACTGGGACTCCTTGAACAACATGCCCGAGATCGTGAATGACGCTAATTAATTAGCTATCATGGCTTTGGAACAAGACGCCACCTACCCAACCTATGTTGTATCACCACTGGAAACAGCCCGAACCTGAGGGACGAGCTACGAAGGTATGTCCACGCTGAAAACGCCGCACGTGCTTTATGGGAATGATGGCCAACACATCGCCTCTCAGTGAAACTAATGAGCAAGGCGGTAAATTAGTTTCATTGATTCATATCTGTCTGCTAGAAGTGAACGTCGTTGGCAATATTTGAGCTGACAACGCTCTGATGCGTTGAAACCATCCCTCTGCTGGGCACTGCCGCTGTCGTGTGACGTTAGACGTACGAGAGGACTGAATAGTGAGCTGAGGTTAGCATTCTCCTGGCGGTGTACGTGAAGCTGAAAATCGCAAGGGGATATTCGAGATTGCAACATACAATATTGGCAGTGGCGCCATCTCCCTTCGAGTTAAAGGGATTTAAGCTTATTTAAGTGGCAATGGAAATTAATTAGCTAATTAGCGAGAAGACGCCAACATCGATGAATCCCCTGCTGCGGCGCTGTCTAGTGAAGATCAACCACGAACGGGCAAATACTAGAAACACGGACTAGTCAACGCCATGCATCATTCTGAAACAATGGCTCTGCAAGGAGCATTTATACATGATAGATCACCCCCGAATAAATACAAGTACGACCAGCATCGCAATGGCATTTAGAAGCACACACTCAAGCATAGGGGGACACGGTAGGACGCTTGAATATTAGCATATAATTATCGGGTGCTCTTGACTGATCGAGAAGAGAAAAACCATAATCCCAGGTTGCTACCCAGCCATTATACAGCCGAAGACGGATTATCAAGACGGCCAAGCCATTCTCGCACGAGTGCCTGTGTGTTTGCTTGCTGCCCAAAGGGATCTAGGCGGTGAATATTTACGAAATCCAATCTCCGGCGTTGCATCACGGTGTTTACTAGGGTGAACCCAGACTGTGGCATTAACTCCGACAGCTTTATATTGTTGTTTATGTTGAGAAATGCAAAATATCTGTGCCTGACTTACTATCCCCCAACATGTTCCACCCGACGAACCCGCCTTGAGCCTCTTGCTGTTTTCTCTCCTGCAATCTCATGTTGTGCGACATTTTCTCCTGCCCAGCCACCTCTTGGCGGAATAGTCTGACCGCCGCGAGATTATGTGAGGACGCAACGTGCGTCGGCACGGACGCTTTTGAACGTGTCGTTATATTGTCACCTGGCGTAAAAACAGTTCATAAATGTCTAAGTATCTATAAAATTAACAACACCCCCGCCGTTTTATATGCTCGACGAAGAGGTCGTTTGTTACTATCTGACTGGATAGGTGCTCGGCGCTTTATCATGTTCTTATTCCAATTTGTAGTGGACGATATTGTGACTGCGTCTTTTCTGCCTCCGCGTGTCGTCTTGACGACATAAGCTAATCGATTTTGTCTTCAGGCTGCATGATACTCGACCATTTTTTAGTTCTATGAGAATGCCATTCTCTAGACTAATTATGGTTATGAAGGATAACTGAGTAGATGGGGAGTTGGAATGCGAGGTTTGCCATTTAAGGAGATACTAATTGTGCCATCTCAAGCTCTCTCCCTAATGTACATATTGTGACGAAGCTGGCATTACCACAATGAAATTCTCAAATCAACATGAGAATCTACAAGATTTGCCTTTGCAGCAATCCCTACTTCACAACAAGAGTATAAATCCGACGCGAACATGTCATATTGCGAGTATCGGTTCGCGACAAGACCAATAACAAAGCAATGGAGGAGCACAGCCTGATTTTACCTGCCGGTGTCGGCCAGGGGACACTACCCTAGAAGTAACTAGCAGGGGACTTGCGGCCCGTGCCGTAACAACGATTTAGTGTAGTGGGCTGCCTAGCCAGATCGTTGGATCACCCTCGCGGACAGAGATACAGGCCTCGACACCTTTGTCAGTCCCCACAGTAGCTTCTCACACTCAGTTGGGCCAGGTAGTTCTCTCAAAGGTATCCTAATTACGATCATTTCATTCCTCGACCCGTCATAAATTACATGTCAAAGTGATCACCATCTATATTCCGAGTCGTAATGTAACTGTTTTTCATACTCACCTAGGTTAATTCATTCCTAGAACTTATTGAGGGGTTAAGGCATATCTTGAGTCTTGGCGAAATCAAACCCATCTGCTCACAAGCACGACCAGGGGACTGTGAAACAATTATGGCATTTCAATAGTTGGCTCGGGGAGGAAGAGCAGAAGAAAAAGGGATTAAATAAGCAAGGGAGAAAAAGCAAGAAAAAATTAGATCAATAAGATCAATCAAAATTTAAAACAATAGCAGCGTGCGCTTATCTCATTTCCAACACCTACGTCTTAGTAAATTCAAACAGACTCGTTATTCCATGTCGTAAATCCATCGTCTAACCCATAGCCAGCAAGAGGTCACAGGCAGCTGGCCCACGGGGACGACGACCGGCGCGATTTTCATACCTCACGTCTTCCACGGCAGTGGGAATTTGGGCTCGCTAGCAAGTAGGTGAAGCAACTCCTTCGTCAATTCGCTATTCGAGGAGCGCGGGGAATGGTACGGCTTCATGTGTGAGGCTTGGCTCGGTTGGGAATTGGCAGTAGCCGTGGTAAATATAGCATGTGCTTGGGGATCGCCGAGACCAAGCCGACGACCTACTAAGTTTCTCTGTTGAGATATAGCTTTTGGGGACAGCATGAATGCGCTGTGTATACGTTGCAACAAGCAGGTAGCAATGTAGTGAATCCTGACAACAGTGAATTGGGCTATAAGTTGGCGTATGATCTCTGTCCCAAGGAAGCACGTTGATTCCGTCAGGACAATAGTTATTGGCACTTGTGCATCAAAGTATAGGGGAACGCCCTAGAGCTAGACAAGAGGCAACTGAGCATTTTCCACAGGGAAACGAGTTTCCACATCCCAGCCTATGAGCATTGAGTGGCAGCTTGCTACGTTTAGAAGTGTTAGCGGCTGTCGTCTCGTTTTGAAGTCGTACTGCCAATGATTCAAGTGTGCTGGCTGAAGAAAAGTAAGCTAGTTGGACAGACGTGCGAGACAGACTCCGTATAATTATCGGCACAGAGGCGGGTGAGAAGCAACGAGTTTCCACTGACAGAAAGGAAGTACGAGTTCTTGCTGATACGGAGCTTCATCCCGGATCTAGAATGTACGTCTTCCTACACCTTTTTGAGCTTGCGCTCGGTCTTGGCCCAGGTCAGGTCTTTGCTTCCAAGCTACATCTCGTCATAAAGAGGAACGGCCATCAATAACCTCATATCCAATTTGCCTCTTTCCGTGAGGGGTAAAATTTGCAACGGGCACAGCAGCGGCTGGCCGCATGTAGATGGTTGAGGTAGGGATAACAGTATTAGTTGTTGGAGGAACTTGTTAAGATCGGGTCGATATTTTCTCGGGGAGAAAAATACATAGGCTATGAGGATTGGGTCAGTTTCTCCATGAACGAGGGTGGCATCATCCGACAAGGCGCCTCCCGAAGCCACGAGCCGAACCTATGCGGGCGAACAATTCAGAAACATGAAAAGTGATACCGTTGCTTTCTAACGCGGCATCAACTTCAGTAGGACCTCCTCTGTTGTCGCCCATGATGATTGTTTCTCCAAAGACTAGAGCACTAAATATATGTGCATCAGGCGCATCAAAGCCCAGCCCATTCTGCTTGCGCGCTATCTCTCGATAGGGATGTAACCGCTGGCCTGCCGACGCGCAGTGCATCGCCATATTGTAGTGATTCAAAGAGTTTCTTGAGGGCGTTCTGTTGAGAGCTTTGAACTATAGCTGCGAGTCTCTGAGGCGCATTTCTGACATCCAGTGCGACATAAGCCGAGTCTCATGATTCCCGAAATGCAACGAATTGAATATCACGTTCACTCGCAGGCGACGATGACCAATGTGCCTGTCATCACACCGGCAGCACCTAGGCTGGACTGTCATTGCGCTTTGGGATACATCTGGAGCAAGCCTAAGGTCTGTGCTGGTCCGAGCCGCATTTTTCGCATTATTCTGACGATTGTTTTGACCAGAGCTCGCGAGTTCGGACTGGTCATCGGCTCACTAGATGCAGCATTCCTCGGAGCCAACAAGAATGAATCGGCGACAGCTGCGCCCGAAGCGCGCTAGCGGGCGGTATTGTCCAAGCTGTACCCCGGGTCTCTAGGTGACGTGTTGAGAGTGGTGTCCAGACGCATTTGGCCGAAATCCGGTCGGCACCGGGCGATCTGATGTCGGGATGCGGCATACTGAGGTTGTAAGGCGCGACACGTTATACGGTCGCGTCGCGGAAGGGGATGGCCGTGGCGCCCATCGTCGGAGATCTGCCTCGATAGTCGTGATATCGATAGTCGTGATACTTACTCAGTCCTTGGTTATCCAATGGGCAAGTTGCCAGGTGAACGTGTATTCAGGGTACCCGAAGGCGCTGGGCAGTCATCCGATCTCGTCGGTTCGACTCATTCTTTCGGCAACATATATTCCTCCGACTCAAACCAAACCTTCATATAGGGAAGTCGTGCTTCTACTCTACAAATTGTGCAGGCTCAAGCAACAGCCGGATTTCCGATTGTGAAGCTGTAAGTTATAAAGATAGAAAAGTGTCAAAAGGACAGTCGCCGCCCGGACGGCTTACCGATCGACCCGAGTACAGCGCATATAAGCCAACAAAAAGCATGTTTTCGAGAACTTTCGTATTTGCTCTATTGGTTACTCCGAGCGATCTCCGATAACTCCGACAGTTGTTGCCTAACCACTATTGGATTTTATGACCTCAGAGTACAGGACAGTCCCCGGTCTTCTTACAACTTAGGCCGTGTGCTCTGAGCATTTAGGTTAGGTTGTTCCCTCAATGCCTATTTTGGGGCCTAATGGGAAGATGAGCAACCAACACCGCTCTCTCGCGGTAACGCGATATGAGGATGCGACGACGACTACACTATACTCGCATAAAGATCTTTCATTGAATCCCGCCAAGCCGTCGCAAGAGCAGAGTTCGGCGCCCGCCAGTCCACCCTTCCGCTTCTCCGAGCTGCCCCTGGAGATCCGCGAGATGATATGGACGTTTGCACTCCCGGAGTCCCGGGTCTTCAGTGTCTTGGTCTGGTCATCGGTCACCTTGAACATGCAGCTGCTCAATCGATACCAGATGAGGATGCCCTTGGCTAGTGTCTGCTTTGAGTCCCGTCGCGTCGTCAAGGAGGCCGGGTATGTCTTGGCCTTCCGTGACGAAGACGAGGTGGGCGACACGGGCGTGTGGTTTCATCCGCGAAGGGATACGATTGACCGCACTATTTGGGGGCCTGGCGATTGGAACATGGGAACTTGAGTTGCCGCCGAGCGCCGCCGAAAAGCCCGCAACCGCAACCGCCCACTTGGCACCAGTCGCATCTTGACTTATATCTATCTGCCTGATCATCGTTGACGTTTCTTGCCGTCCGTTGGTGACCGGCTGATTCGCAACCCCTAATTAGTCGTGCTCGGAGTGCAGCCGTCTACGATCGTCTTCCGCCAGGGTATCTCATGATGGTGCTCGAAGTGTTGATCCGAAATCCGCTATTTCAGCCAAGATGCTACCCCGATTTTTTCATCTTGGCTAGAAAGCTGATCAATATGCCGGCCTGGAGTCGGAATTTGAGCTCAAATGCTCGTATTTTACTATCGTCGCCGCTCTGGGGGAAAACACAACGAGCGATTATATATGTACTTATATATCAACATTTTTCAGAGGGGCGGAGCGCCACGCACATTTTTGGTAGCCGCTACCTTTAATAATATAATGTTATAAAAGCTTCGAAGCGAAATTGGACATATCTAGGACGTAGCTAGTACACAATACACAGCCATGCTTAACACCATGCTGCAAGTATTCTCCCCTCTAGTATCATCCATCACACCTTCAACCCCGCCCTTTTGACGAACTCCAGGGTATAAGCGGTGTCTACGAACTCGACAAACTCGATGATCTGCGTTCCGTCCTCGTTCATCTTGAGGGCCATGAAATACTCCGTCTCGCAAGGTCCGTAGGGAGTGTTCCCCGCGGATTTCAAGTGCGCGAGGACCTGGCGCGTCTTCTCGTCCACGATTGGCTCGAAGTCATCCTGGACGATGAGGCGCAAGTTCGGCACGGTGTTTTTGAGCTCCATGACGAAATCGGAGTATTCCTTGTTGGTGCGGTCCGCGACGCCGGCCGACGCGGGGAACATCCGGTGCACGCAGTCCGGGCTGCGGTAGGCGATGACGGACTCGGCGGTCATCTCGCCATATTTGTCGAAGGCTGCCTTGGCTGTCTTCCAGAGCTGGTCGCGGAACGATGACATGATTATCCGAATACTGGGCTAATTTTCGTCTGTTATAATGAAAGAGACGTATCAGAAATATCCCCGTCTTGAACTTGATGTTTATAGATAGGCACAGCACCTTTCACCCAACCCAGTCTTGCGTTCGAACTACTATCTATTTATTGATGCCCTCGGAGTTTTCGGTGATTTCGTGCTAAATTCCGTGCCCAACATACTAAATCTGTTCGTTAACGAACGGTGAAACCTATCTCCGAAATCTAGACCACCACAATGTCATTCTCTGTTGTGCAATATGCCAGTATCTTCTCTCGATCTTTAGCCTTATCCCCTTTCGAAAGCCGGAGTATGCCTAGTCGTTCAAACCTGAAACTATCAGCCGAAACTGGCCTGAGCACAAGGAAGGTGGGCTCAGTCCATATATCGCCCCAAAACAGCAAGAATACTCTCCCAATAGCGCTGGCTTCTTCGCGACTCATCACGTAGTCCGCTTGAACCGAGATGCTCGGCTCCTCTCCATCGCCGCCCTCTCGCCGCAAGCCGTAGACTGGCGGCCTCGACTCAGAGCCTAGGCTCGTAAGTTCCGCCCGCATGTTCAAACCTCGCCCTTTCAGTCGTATGAATCCCCAAATAGGACTAGAGCTGGTCGTGAGAATCGCTCCCTCTGCAGTTGTGCAGCTCACTTCCGTAATCTCCACATCGATCCTGGACCAGGCACCGCGGAAATCCATGCGATTCGGATAAACCACCGACCCAAACACGGAGAGCCAAGACCAGCTCGGCGCAAGGTACGCCTCGGGTCTCTTGTACGTAGAATGAACCCCCCAGCATAGCTGATGCGCCAGACCGTGCTCCCAATGTCCGGCCAGGTACCTACCCCCCTTGCCAGACTGAACCCCCTGCTCGGCAATGCCGGCCAGCGCGACCAGCCGGTCGCTATTATACGTGAACTCGAGGGACGAGTACTTCTCGCTGATGCGCATCCACATGTACGCCAGCGGGGTCTCGCGGTCCGCCAGGAAGCGGTGGTAGTCCTGCTTGAAGTTCGATATCACGGCCATGCCGCCGCACTGGCAGTCCGTCATGGCCTGGCACTCCCACTTCAGCTCCGCCGCGTCGTAGTACACGACGCGCGGCGCCAGGATGCGCTCCTGCAGTACCCAGCCGCGCTGCAGGAGGGGGTGGCGGGAGGTCTGGTAGTAGTTGCTGCCGAAGTACCGGTGAGTGAGATGGGGCTGGGGCCGGATCTGGATCGAGGGGTCTCGGGAGATCTTCCGGGCCGGGTATTCCGCGCCTAATGTGCTGGATGCGAATAGGCTCCCGTGGGAATCTGCGGCTTGCACGGCGGCTATGTTCAGATACGAGCTGCCGTAGACTTCTTTCATCTTCCCCGCCTCTCTCTTCCAGTCCTCCGTATCGTCCTGGATGATGCAGAGAGAGTCAATCCAGATGTGCTCGATACCAAGTCGGCGTGTGACCTCTATAGACTGTTGGTATGCTTTCGGTATGTCGTCCCAGGGGATGAAACTTGTGAGGTCGGTTATGTTTGACTTCGTCAGTTTGAAGCCTTCGTTCGTGCCCCATTTGTGACTTAGAGTCATATATCTACCTCGTCTACCTTCGGTGTTGACAACTCGTACTTGGCCATCCTATATGTCTTCAGCATTTCAAGACCTCATATGAAAATTTGAGGACTTACCACAACTTGAACAAGGCGTGTGGGCAGGACAGGATCATCACTCGTGTAGCAAGTGTGCCTTTTGGTGCAGTTTCTGATCCAGTCCTTCAGATGTTCCATACTAGCCTCAGAGTCCGTGTGCTCCACAGGATGGTGGTTAAGGGGAGGGAAAGCTCGACAGCGCTCATTTTGGTGGCCTAAGAGCTATTCAGTTTGATGAACGCCATATCCAAACCCACTCTCAAGGCATTTACCGGGGTTTCTTTCACGCCATACGTTGAAGTGTCTCCAATCATCTGATACCTCAGATGCCCGCGTTCGTAAGACTCTCCGCTCATTTCCCATGTTTGTCGGATTAAACTCTACACCTATCGCTTCCTCGTCGATGCGCATCTCATTAACCACTCCCGAGCGCTGAGCCCGAAGAGCGGGTTCGATAGATTCTTGCCATATGTCTCTAATATTCGGGGTCGAGAGAGCGTCGAAGACAATGGCGCATGTTGTACAGCCGCTCTCCCCGCTCTTACGCAAATCTCTGAGAGAAGCCCTCAGCGGACTTTCAGAAGCGCGCGCTGCCTGCGAGCAGGTTGCGGGGTTGCATTTTCTATGCAAAAATCCGCAGTAGCAGGGGTCAGACGAATCGGGATGATTCGACATGGTGAATTATCTCATGTCGCGGAATCAGGAGATGCTTTCGAAGACCAATACTCACTATGCATGAGTTAAGGAAGACCATGCCAAACGCTGTCGGTTTGAAAGAATATCAGGGAGCATATCTACATAAAGTGAACGGAAGTCATGGTCAGGGTATTTTCAGCTTGTCGTGTTGCTTACAAGAGACGTTTATCATACCCACTGCCAGCCCCCTTGTCTCTTTTCCATTACAAGATAAGCGAGCTATGCGCCCCCAACCAACTCTTAGGCGTTTGGAATCGAGCCATAGCGAGTCACCTCGCACGGGTTTTACAGCCGATAATAAGAGAGAAGTTGATGGGTTATTAAAGGCTCGTAAGCCTGAACAGATGAAGCGTGGGCAATTCAATACTGGCATGGTATTAGTACCTGGCCCCCTTTTTAATATGCTGGCGCTATCACCATTCGGACAGCAATGGCGGCACCGAATGGGCAAGGTGTAGATACCTATTTATAGCATCTCTCTTAAATGATTGCCTGTTTGGGAAACGTTCATTCCTTCAAGACATTCAGAATCCCTGAGAGCTTTATTTCCACGATGTAGTATCTTTCACACGTCAAAAACACGCCCCGAATTGAACGAAACCCAGTTGAATGTCATCCCAAAACACGGCCTACAACCAAAAAGGACGTTGTAGGAGGCTGCTCTTATTCCTTGTTGACCCCTGGTAACCTTCAAGTCAATAGCGCTTACACTGATGTAGCCCATACTACTTCTATGATCAACATGTTGCCATCGTCATTCTGGGACGACACCACCCTCCGCGCGTAAGCGTTCGACTGCAGCGCGGTATGATCAAGTCTTGGATTGGGATCGCCGAGCTTGTTATCAGGGAACTTAGATGCGCTGTTTTCCCCGATGGCAATAATGTCATTGGCTCTGTCAAACGCTCGACCCGATGTGGCCTCTATCCCGGCTGTGTGGGCGGAACGACTTGCATTCAAATAACCAGCTTAGGACAAGCTCCTGGTCGAACGCTCTGGACACAGCGGGCCGCTAGTAGTCCATCTCTGACATCAAGAAAGACAAGCAGGCCATTCTAGACTTTGTGGCAGGCGGAGCAGTAGCCAAGATACTTTTTGGGCTGCTTTTTACGAACCGGCGAGCGAAAACCTCGGTATGTTTTACGAAAATTCCTTAGGCTAAGCTAGGAAAAGCATCTCGCTCCGAACACAAGCACCACTTTGCCTCGAGAAAATATTGGGAAAAGAGTCCGTTCATTAGTGCCCTTCAGACTAGGTGGCGCAATATTAATGCTTGTTTACGAGCTGCTCAGAGTCGATTACTCGGGCATAGTGTCCACTCAGTTCCAATGCCACGACATGAATCACAGCTCTGATCTTGCTGATCCTGGTCGTCTCTGAGGCGCATTGCGGCTGATAATTACGCACTGTCAGCCGTTCTGTACGATTTTATCACTGAAATCCTGTTGACTCAGTCACGCCCGCCACTCTGGGACCTTCGTGTGTGAGTGAGAGTTGCACAGGTATTTTGGGGATTAGCTTTAACTATAGGAAGGAACTGGCAATTACCTGTACAACTTGGACGTTACATGAAGTTGACAGAGATGATGTAACTACATGTATCTACTTACATATGTATTAGGTTCCTAAAGTTTCTAAGCTATAGGTAATTACATCTAAAGGTACCTATTAAGTACTTAGAGGTACTAACTTAACCTTCCACTTGTGAGAGCGTAACTTACAGGTATGAAGTGTAGGTAGGAGTAGGTAGGCAAAAGGCAAGAGCTACCTCTGCCGTAGGAGCGCAAAGTTGGTACTCCTAAGGTACCTACAACGTTTAAAACTCTGCGTGTACAATGTGATACATGGAACTTTAGGAGGCCACTCTTGCTCACACTTTAACTTGCCTGGCAGCTTACCTCAGGTACATGTAGGCAGTATCTACTTGTCTACTTGTACTTGTTGTCCCCTCAATGTCAAGTTCTCTACCTACCATTCTAACCACACTCAACCTTCACAGGCTAGAGACGAGTATCAGTCCTGCTTCCTTCTCACTGCTCGTCCATCTCTTCAAATCTCTCACTTTGCGCTTTCGTCACTACACCTGCCGTCACCATGCCTCTTCCTGAATTTCCTGAGCCTCCTAAGGACCTAGTGGTAAGTTACTCGTCCCTAATCAGGCACTACTGTCGGGAGAAAGTGAAGTAGACCGTGATATGCTAACTCAATCAAAAGTTCGGACTTGACGAGAAGGCCTGGCTAGACAAACGATTGGATGCCATGCGCCAGAAGCAGAAGGAGCCTAAGAAGAGAAAGAGAAACATGGAGCGAGATGCTGCTACGGTACGCTGACGACATCTATTGACGCGTAAATAAACTACACTGGCTGACTGGATGAGAAGGCGGCAAACAAGGAAAACGCCGCGGTCATCAAGACCAAACTGGATCTCAAGGCCGACAAGCCCGCTGCTGCCGCGAAGCAACACTCGATGGAGGTAAGCGCAAGACAGAACTTTTCAAACTCGACGTATGAAACAACAGCTGACATGGTGCGGAAAAGACAATTACCAAGCTCCACAAGTTGGAGAAGAAGAGCGAAGAACTTCAGGGCTTTCTCAACCAGCTCCAAGACGCTGTTGCCATCGGCATGTTCCAGTTGCGTGAGCTGAAGGTCAGTACTACTGAGACACACACTGCACTCATACCCCATTCTCGATCCTAGATACACGTGGATGCGCTGCTAGACTTCTGACACCTGACTTGCTAACGATTCGTTGACTATTTCAGAAACAAATCGCCGCCACCACTGGCACCCCTGTAGATGACGAGGAATAAGGATGCGAATGTTTCTTGGTCCCAGAACTAGCCTTCTGCGCAGTATTCAGTGGTTGTTACTCGATGATTTGCATGGTTTGTCGTGATCTCTTTGTGCGGATGCATTTGACGGCGAGGTTTCAATGGGCCCGCAGGCACAACCAACGAACCAAAAGTTCGCTGCATTTTTTAGCCATATCAGGCTTATGAGGTAGACTACCGCGGGAGATTTCCATGATATGAAATCTACATTGTCCACGCTCTTCCATTCGATCCTTTCAGTAAATGCCCCCCGTGATACTCTGAAATCATGCTCTTGGTTCTAGGAGAAGTCGTTCAACCCTAGTTGCTGCTGTCGAACGCAACTCTACAGCGTGTGCGCTATGCTTTCATATCATTTTAAGCCCTTGTTCTATGCGCTCTGTTTGACCAGACGTTTGCCGTTCCCTGAGAAGCATATGGGGCTCTGTTGATCCACGCTGCGAAATTATAACTGAAAATTCAAACGCCTCTGCATATTAAATCTTATACAGATGATCGGTTATTGGGTTATTGCGTCAACGAAAAGCCTTCGTATGCAGACCCTTCAACGAATCAATGGTTGATGTGGTGGGACGTAAGTAGGTAAGTAGAGTATATCCAGTAGTAGCAGAGCAGTAGGGGGGGAGATGAGTACGATGGCCCGTCAGAATTATTAAGTGGCGAACCTGCTTGTCTCGACTCAGTTTTCAGACCCTTGCTCAGGATTATTTGCTGTTTGGTATTCCTTAACTAGACAGTGGCTGATAATTTCGTACTGTTGACGGATAGCCGCAGGCTGCAAGTGGCTGCCTGCATCAGAAACTGCTGGAAGGTACATTCGCAAGTCTCTTGACAACATATTTAAAAGTTGTGCGGAATCTCTGATGTAAAAAGCAAGCGAAAAAGAACGCGACACAGATAAGCATCTATTCTCCAGCAGAAAACTTTTGCAGGCATACTTACCAGACACCGCGTCATCGTTAACATCTACTCATAAACAAGACACATTACTGTCCGATCAAGCATCCAACTATGGCAATCGGTCAAAGCGCTACGACACCCACAACCAGCGACATATTCGCCTGTTTTGGCCCTCCTACACACACCACTGGCACTTGTAGCGATGCCTCTCTATCCTGCGCAAGTCTTCCCACCAACGATACTATCGCATGTGTTCCCGTGCCCCACGAAACGTACATGATCAGAAACGCCGACACGGGCGGAGCAATCACAATGGAAGATGGGCTCTTGACTTTGAAGATGCCTGTTGGAACAAGAGGAGGATGGCACTGGCACTGCGTCGAGCGTGCTGGTGGATGGCTCGGGTTCCGCGAAGCCGTCTCGGGTAAACACCTGGGGCGTGACGGTAAAGGCGGTTTTCAAGCCCAGTTCAATCACTTCGACGATTGGGAATCGTTCTGTCTGCGGCCGCTTGGGGAAGGGAGATACCATTTATTGGTACTGCGAAAAGAGAAGACGTGTTATCTTCGACGAATTGGAGTTGCAGATGCCAGTAAGTTGGTCGAGGTCGAAGCTGCTGCGAAAGCTACCCGATGGGAGTTTGTCAAGGTGTGAGGGTTGGCTGAGCTGGAGGGCGGCGCTAGGCAGGCAAACGACGAGCCGCATTTCTGGAATCAGATTCGCCGAACAATTTCTGCTGCCCGGGACTGGAACCATTCGACAACGATAAATAGAGCAAGGAGTAAATATTAACACATCATTTCTTCATATAATGGGGTGCGAGGTATAGCTGTTGGTAGCTGATGATTATATCTTGCCTGTCACCTGTGATCATTTCATGTGAAATGTGTATATGCTTTGCCGAACAACATGGAAGCACCGGAACTAAATGTCCCCTAGTCTAATCTGCGTAGGTAAGGATATTCTGTTCCCGATTGAAGACTACTCATATACAAAGTAAACAGCGTTGATGTAGGTGTAGTGCCTGGCAAAACACCGTTAACCCGGCCTCGGGTTTAGGGGCGTCATTTTCGCCCCTTTTGAATGTCTACATAACGGATCTCTACCCGTAAGGGCTGTACATACATCATGCGTAGAGTAGGAGAGATGGCTTGTTCAAATCGACTAAGACCACGTATCATTCGTTTTTACAATATGTCCAACAACACTTCTGTCAGAGAAGCTGAGCTGGAAATTATATTTTCTTGGCCACCTTTCATTTCGTTTAGACTCCAATGTGAGTCGCTGCACCAGAGCAGCGAATTTATGGTCAATTTTCGTCCAAGTCGAACAATGTTGAATTCTATATACTATCGCGATCTTTTCCGTGCTTTTATAAGCTCAAGTACTAATTTCTGGAATGCTTTCCACAAGGATGCTTTTTTTTCCGTCTAACCCGCAGATATACCGTAGATACAGGGGTGGTATAACTTTTCCTTTTTTGCAGGCCTTTATAACAGAGACGTCATCGAAACATACCCGTCAACTTTTCCTATCCTCCGCTTCTACTTTTAAAATAGAGAGAATAATAGAGAGAATGAGGAGCAGCATGGAGAGCAGAGAGGAGAGGAGATAGGAGGTCGGAGAAGGAAGGATGAGGAGAAGGAGAGGAAGGAAGAAGGAGATTCGGGGAAAGGGCGGGGAATCGAAAAAGCCGCGTTCCTTGAACTCTCTCTCCTCCCCAGCGAAGATCTGTAGCTGATCTCCAACATGCGCAACATCTAGACCCCGGCGATCCAAGCTCAAGGCACGCCGCTCCCCGGGCACAGCGCAACATTGGCAGTGCCTCCTCGCCGGAGAGAAGGGGAACGTACGCGGCTCGAAATCGCGGATCCTCAGCCCCTTGTACATCTCCTTGCTGAAGTCGTAGAACTCCCTGAGCTCCTCGAGGTCCTGCTCCTGAACGGAGCACAAGCCCGGGCTCGCAAAGTAGTTCATGATGGAGTTCTCGTTCTTGCTCCCCCACGGCACGGACCCCGCTTCAGCTTCTCTGGTCTCCCCGGTCTCGTTCCGGATGACGTCGCCGGCGAACTCGTGGCGCAGGCCGAGGATGTGGCCCAGCTCGTGGGCCAGGATGTTGGCCAGGTAATCCCGATTCCCCTCCTCGAGAGCCGATCTGTACACGAACAGAGTGCCGCGCCACTCGTGGGGGAAGAAGGCCTCGGCGAAGACTTTGGGGTCGTAGTCGGACGGGGAGTCGCGGTACTTGATCTGGAAGGTGGCCTCGCGATCGCGGTACACCTGCTCGAATCTCACGCCGATGCCCCGCCACATGAATGTCGCCTCGACAGCCTTCGCTGCGGTGAAGGTGGCGAGGCGGTGGTTGCTGAAGCTCTCCTCGCGCACGATGTATTTGATGGTGGACCCCTTCTGCCAGCGCGGAATGTATCCGTCATGCCCTACCCGCGCGCGGGCGGTGGCGTTAGCACGCTGCTGGGTGGCGCAGCGATAGTGGCCTACTCTGGGAGTAGGGTGTGAGGTGCGTCGATGGTTGTCGGGAACGGAACTTGGTGTGAGGTGGGTGCCAATGCTGAGAAAGGGGGCAGACGGGGAGCGACTGGCAGTGGCAACCAAAGAGACAGCTGTGTCGCCACGCGGAGTACGAGACTCGACAACTTCAAGTCCGTCGTCATCCGTGTCGGAGCCGGAGTCGCTCATGGAGTCTTTGGATGACGGACCGTCGAATCTTGGCGCGAGCCCAGGCGTGTCGGCTGCCCTCCGAAAGGTCTCCTTGTTGAGCCTTGGCATGGGGTTTGCACGACCACAGTTCACCTGGGGCCCTCCCATTTTCCTCGCCGTTACTTCTTGGTGTGTGCAAGGTGACGCTGTTACACAGGTAGATATGGCGATGCTCGTATATTATATGCTATTCCGGCATGGGAAAAGCGGCGGAAGCACAGGTGTATAAGACATCCAAATAGGAGCACTCCGATATGTCTGTTCCTGTACTCGAGACGGACGATGAGCTTGATACGTCGTTGACTTGCGGCTTTCGACGACCTTTCTCATATTATGCTCCGACGCCGCCTTGTCCGGTCCCAAGTGTCAGTGACAATGCCAACACGCCACGCAAGTATCATGTAGCGCACGGTAGTATTGCGCCTACCTACCTTACAACATGGTATACAGAGTGTCTTGCTGCCACCCAATTGAGTCACCTTAGGCATCAGCACCAAACATAGAAGGGGGAGAAAAGAAAGCCCTCGACAGTCTCGTAGGCAGTTGCAGAGCGGGAGCGTCGCATTGTTAACAGGTAAAAGCCTAGTAGCCTCGCAATGTACTCGCATGGCCAGCTGAAGTCGAACTCTTACACACCATCGCGACCAATGAGCCATGATGACATGTCGTCATTCGACATGCCGAGTGCCACGCATCGATTTTCGTAGGCCGCCGACGTGACTGAGATTCAGCCTGCACGGCTGCTCGCAGGTTAGCGAGGTGTTGTGACTGATATCCGAAATCCCGTTCCTGCGGCATCGCACGCTGGTTTGAGAGAGAAAGGTGAGAGCCCGTAGCCCACCGCCAGTGAGCTAGGTCTGGATCTTGGGGGGTTCGTCGTTATGTGATGTGTTGGAACTTGGGGTCGGTTCTTGGCAGGGGTTAAAAACAGTACCAAGTCCACCCTCACTACTACCATCCCGCTCAACTTCCCAGGGGGGGTCTTCGGACACTCGTCATGCTTCCGGATGTCTACCGAAAAAAAGCTCCCCAATATCTCCAATTTCGCCTCGCATCTTCGGCCTGCCTTGTCTTCCGCTCGACTGGGACTTATGACCAGTTAGGTATCTATCTAGGTAATGTAAGTAGATTTCACCCTCTCAGAGCACCCATTATGCTTTTCAATGAGTATTGACATTTAGATGCTTTTTACTTCGGATTCTTACCTACATGACCTTGTAGATTCTTTGTGGACCTACGATCGCCAGGATATAATTGATCTTATTTGATGCCTGGGCTGCATAGACATTCCTCTATGCGGATTGGGTACCGAGTATTGGGTACTTGGTCATCATTGGGTTTTTACACATTCTCTCTACTACGGATATATGCCGGTCCTGCAGGATTGGTGCCTGGCGCCTGGAGGAGGCCCCCCGGGGTTAGCAGCATATTCAGCCCTCGGTTACACTCTGATCTTGTCCACGTCGAGTCCCGCGTCAAAGATTTGTGTTAAAGTGCTGGCATTCGATGCGACTCACGTGGCCTGGGCACTCTAACGGCGTAGATCTAAGTAGACAAGGTGAGGCCGCCTGGGTAGGACAGTGGCCTACCAATTTCTGTTACGATGGGAGACTCATTCGGAGCCGTGTTGGGAAAAATGGAACGAATTTACAGTCCCCTACCCCCCTTTCGCGATTATTAGGTAGAGGTACCCTATCTGGTACTAGGTACTTTATAGAAGATATACTAATCCATTTCTTCACGTCAGTAGTCTATAACTCGGATGACATTACCGCATAATTTCTATATTCAAAATCATATCGCATAGCTCATCAACTAAGATCGGTTACTTTAAGTACTCGAAGTTGGAAGTAATAATCTGGACAAGGTAAGTAGGTATTTCAGCATGTCAAACACTGGGAGTTTTGATAGGTATAGTGGGTATATGGCCTATATAGTGGGGTTAAGTACTTCCTACGGTGGATGATCTCCCCGGGGTTACCGAGGGGTACTTCAAATCTCGCCGTCCTCATGTTACATCGCACTTAACGCGCTCAACGCGTCTTAATTTATATCATCCGCCTCAGCAACACCCAGTCGCTATGCCGCCACCGCTATTCACAGTGGAGTCGGGCACTTCAGGAGAGGAGAAGACGACGGTGAATTTACTGCCTTGCCGGATTCATCACGATGGAGATGTGAACCCGTCCGACGCGTTTTGGAATCCCACCAGCACTGAAGGTGAGTGATCGACTCATTCACCCCAGCAAAAAAAGTCCATTGGAAACCCTGACCGGTCTTCTGCGAGCCAGATAGCGCCCCAACGGTCTATCTGAGAGGAAGAAAGCTCCAAGGGAAAGCGGTGAAACTACCAGAGGGATATCGCGGGCTGGTTGTCGAGAAGACGGACGCGAAAGCCGATACATCGTCGAAAGGAGAAGCGATTGATGAGGACATCGAGGTCATTGAAAACCCCAATGATCAGCTTCAAGTGGGCGCGATGCAGGGCAAGGCCGCATTCGACGAATTGATGATCTGGGGCCACGAGTCTACGAGCGATGCTAACGTAGACCCCTATGTCCGAGGGATGGAGGAATGGATCGCGTTTGCCGAAGAGGTTGGTTGGCTGGTTTTTCTTGATGAATATGAAAGACATTCATTGGCTGACTGTATCCTAGATCCATTCATCGCAAACAGAGCCGGAAGTTTCAACAAAATGAAAAATGCAAAGTGGGAAGGAAGTCAACCAGTTTCTTTGGGTATCAGGAGTATAGGCGTTCCATAGATGATAAACTCCCTGAATTCAGGCTGCGAATGAGAGAGAGAATACACTGATATTCACACCGAGATGGCTCTACAGTGCGCAAATACAGTCTATCAATTTAACAAGCACTGTATCTTAGCGCGAGGGACCTAGGTAATTCTAAGGTCGTCTCAGTTTAATCGCCCCTCCACGAAGTAACCAAAAGCAACCAACTTCGCCAACATCTCCATCACCCCCAACGCATCGCAACCGAATTCCATCAAAACCGAACCGCGAACGGCATCGCTATTCGACCCTCATCATGAGTCCTAGTGCTCAGAACGGGGAGGCCGCCGTCGGGCCTGACGGGCCGCGACAGAAGAGCAGGGCCACCATCGACACGCTCGGCATCGGTTGCATCGCCATGGTCGAAAAGAACGGACAGGCCCGCCGCGCCGAGATTCTGAGCATCAAGGACACCAAGAGCGGGCGCCAGTTCTACTGCAACTTCGATAACTTCAACAAGCGCCTCGACGAATGGGTCCCCGCCAAGCGCATCGACTTCGACCAGGACGTCGAGTGGCCGAACCCCGACAAGGACAAGCCCAAGGACAGCAAGGGCAAGAACACGACCGTGTCCAAGAAGAAGGCCCCGAGCAAGGCCGCCCAGAAGCGCCTCTCCAAGAGAGAACAGTCAGTCCTCTCCGAGGCCGTCACGCCTCGCCCGTGGCCCGACGTCGCCGATGCCCAGCAGCCGCCCAAGGCTTCCTCGACGCCCCAAGACGTCGAGCAGAAATCCTTCACGGGGACGCCCGTCGTGGGAGGCGACGAGATGGACATCGACGTCGACGACGATGAGCAGGCCGCCGCCGTCAAGAAAGAGACGGGCTTCAGCAGGGAGGCCGAGATCGAGAAACTACGCACCGGCGGCTCCATGACCCAGAACCCCACCGAACTCGCTCGTATACGGAACATATCCAAGGTGCAGTTCGGCCAGTACGACCTGTTCCCCTGGTACTTCTCCCCGTACCCAGAATCCTTCACCCACGAGGACGTCATGTTCATATGTGAGTTCTGCCTGAGCTACTACGGTGACAAGAAGTCTTTCGCGAGACACCGCCAAAAGTGTACCCTGCATCACCCGCCGGGCAATGAGATCTACCGCGATGATTACGTGTCTTTCTTCGAGATTGACGGCCGCCGCCAGCGCACCTGGTGTCGGAATCTGTGCCTTCTCTCCAAAATGTTCCTTGACCATAAAACCCTGTACTACGACGTCGACCCGTTCCTCTTCTACGTAATGACCCAGAAGAGCGACCGGGGCCATCATCTCGTAGGCTACTTCTCCAAGGAGAAGGAGAGCGCCGATGGGTACAACGTCGCCTGTATCCTCACACTCCCCCAGTACCAGCGGAAGGGGTTTGGTCGACTGCTCATCCAGTTCTCCTATGCACTCTCCAAGGTCGAAGGCAAGCTTGGATCTCCCGAAAAACCGCTGTCGGATTTGGGACTTCTGAGCTACCGCCAGTATTGGGCGGAGAACATCATAGACCACCTGCTCGACGCGAATAGTCGCGACGAGAAGGCGACCATCGAGAGTATCTCCAGTACGCTCTCCATGACGACGCAGGATGTTGAACATACTCTGCAAGCGCTGAAGATGCAGGTGTATCACAAGGGGGAGCACAAGCTCGTCATACCCGAGTCGATGATCCAACAGCGAGAGAAGGCCAAGTTGAAGAAGAAGCGGTACATCAACCCCGACAACATACAATGGAAACCGCCTGTCTTCACGGCGGCTGCACGGACATGGGGCTGGTGATCGTCGCCTCTCTTGAACTTGGCGACACACTGCTTCTGTACCCCTGGCGGTTTGATTGTACGATTGAATGTCCTTGTATCATAGAATGGCTGAGCGACCTTTGATTCGAATTAGATTAGATACCCTAAACTCGTTAAAGTCGAGTTTCCAATACCCGGTGAAAAGAATGAACTTTACGATCTCTTCCATTCACAAGTCTGAAGCCTGTAGCCGTTTTCTAAAGACACGAAGATGCAGATTGACTAACCCTCATTTCCCCGGATCGGCAGCATCGCCTGTAAGACCCCAGCTCCCCGGCCCCTCCGCCAACATCTTCCGCACAACCCGGCCGAGCCTCTGGACCCCCTCGACGAGGTTCCCCTCGTCCTCCCACGCGAAGCACAGCCTGATGGCGTCGTCGAAGCGCGCGGCGTCCTCGTCGCCGTGCACCGCGAACAGCTCCCCGTTCCCGATCAGGAGGTCCTCGTCAGCTTGGCAGCGGGCCGCGATGGCTCGCGCCGCGGGCCACTGCATTTCCTCTCCTCCTCCTTCCCCTTCCCCTTCACCCGTATCCGAAGTTAGAGCGGCAGCGGTGGTGGTGGTGGTGGTGGTGACGGACTTCGGCAGCGTCATCCACACGAAGTACCCCCCGTACACGCCGCCGCCGCTCTCTCGCTCGCATAGGCTGTCCTCGCGCACGCGGATGCCGAGGGGCGCGAGCTCGGCGCGGATGGCGCGGCTGAGGAGCGCGTGACGCCGCGCGTACGAGGGGAGGAGCGTGTCGCGGATGTGTCTGTCCAGCTCGCATTCTCCTTCTTCTTGTTCTTGTTCTTGTTCTTGTCCTTCTTTCTTTCTCCCTTCACTCCCTTCTTCTCCGCCTCCTTTATCATGGTTCTCATCCTCGCCGCCACCGCACGGCGCAGATCCAATCTCTATGAAGGAAGAAGAGGAAGAGGGGGGGCGAGAAGGGGATGATGACTGCTGAAGCAGCAGCTGACAGATGATGGTGGCGGCGAGCTGCGACGCGGCGCCGCCGGAGCGCGTGGACCCCGTCTGCGAGGCGCCGAGCGCGAAGTCGGCCGTCGAGTACGTCCAGCCCGTGCGCGTTCCCGGCGCGACGAGCTTGCTGAAGGACCCGTTCGACACGGCGTGGCCGAAGCGCTTGCCCGGCGGGTCGTGTGGGGAGCGGCCGGCCGCTAGGTCGAGGTCCACGACGCGCGGGAGGAGTGCCCTGTGGAGATTCCGGCGTCCACGCCGGGATGGGGATCTCGATGAGGACGGATAGAATATAGAGGTAGAAGAAGGAGGAGGAGAAGAAGAAAGTGGGAAAGAAGGTGGCTCGACGTCCCACTGCAGCATATCGTACACATCGTCGCAAATGACAAGCGCATCGCGCCGCCTTGCGAGGGCGACGAGCGCCTTCCGCCGCGCCAGCGTCATCGTGCGCCCGCTTGGGTTGGAGAAGGCCGGCACGCAGTACACGACGTGTCGATAGATCTTGCGATGCGGGCGCGGGTCCTTATAACCGGCCTCCAACCCCAACTCCCCTCTCCCTCCATCCTCCCTCGCCTGTTTTTCGAGCTTCTCCATCTCCCTCTCCAGAAAAGCAACGTCGACGCCCTCGTCGTCCTCGGGCGCGGCCCGCATGCGCCCCGCGAACCCGGCGTCGGCGAAGATCGGGCACGCGAGGAAGTAGCACGGCGCCACGACCCAGACGGCCAGGGTGCGCGCCGGATCCGTGAACGACTGCAGGAGGCAGGCGAGGCCCTGCGACGCGCCGCCTGTGATGGTTATGCGGTCTGCTTCCTTTTCTTCTTTTTCTCCTTCTCCTCCTCTTCGTCCTTCTTCTTCTCTTCCTCCGCCTGGCCCGATCCCTCTACCCCGTCTCGACGCCGAATCAGCATCATCGTCATCATCACCCGCTACTACCCCTCTCCCTCCCCCTCCGACGTCCCGATAGAACCGCGCCAGCCACCGCGCCAGCGCCTCCCGGAGCGGCTGATACCCGGGGTCGGGCCCGTACTCGAGGCCGGGGCCCCAGATCGCCGGGTCCGAGAGCGCCGTCTGCGACGCCGCGCGCAGGGCCGCCGCCGGGAGCAGCGTGGCCGAGGGCCAGCCGCGATGCAGGTTGATTGGTTTCTTATTCTTCTTCATCCCCCCCTTTTCCCTCTTCTTCTTCTCGTCTCCAATTGGACCAGCATCGCCGACGCCCTTTTCCGGCCCCTCATCGATTGGCTCCGCCCCCCCGCTCCTCGTCTCCGACTCGGACGCTGATTGCGCAGCTGCCATTCTTTCTTTTATTTTCCTTTTTCTGTTTCTTTCTGTTTGCTCTGCGCGTAGATCGGCAGAGCTATCTCCGTACGGTGCGAACCGTTGCTGTTAGTGAGGTAGTGTGGTATAAGGTAAAGGGCGGTGGTGTATTTTAAGGTACGGTAGGTAGTGTGTAAAACTAACCCAGTGAGTGCAGTCCAGTCGTCATTGCGGCGGGGTCGCGCCGATGTGGGACAATCAACTGTCTACCACTCACGATTGGCTTTGATTTAAATGCAATGACGAAGCTTGAAGTTTTTTTCCGCGAGGAGAGTGAGTTTAACTTGCCACACACATGTTGTTCCGCGCCTCTAGAACAGGTGGCCTATGCGTGGATTTGCTAAATTGAATCTTTGTTTACAGAAGGAAAGCAAGTTGAGGAATTCAAGCCTGCGGGGCTTTCCGACTGTTCACGTAAATAAATAAAATGATAGATGGGTTGCTACACTATGAGCGACACAGCATGAAAATACATCGATTGGCTTATTACACGGCAATTGACCAGCCTCTCGTTGGAAAAAAATATCATTTTACCCGATGGGCGTAGCGCTGAGCAGATTACAGCTCATGCTCTACTGGTCGACTCAAAACCACTATATCGTTAAAACTTCCTTCATACACTCGACACATCATACGGCGTCGGATCGGTGAATATCAAATGTGGTTTACGCTTTGCGAGATCGAGGATCGTCGAAGCGAAGACCCCGTTAGCCCCTATCAGATAAAAAGTCAGCAGCGTTCAAATCGAACAAGTCCTCTCCCGTTCGTCAGTTTCGCAAACTTACATGCAAACCAACTCCCTGTATTTTCACGTTAGCTGTGTGTCTAGACATCAAAGGCGGGCGAACTCACTCGTATAAGAACCCAGCATGTTGACGTCAACGCTTTCGTGGATTAAGCCTAGCCTGCTAGACCGCAGAACCAGGTCAAGACACTCAGTTATCTCGTCGTCGTCGTCTGATGTGCGGGCTTGGTTGAGCAGACTCATAGGCCATGCGTTCATGAGGCCAATATGAGGTCCTATAGTCGCGTCAGTCTAGAACTGTCAATAGAGCTGTGGTTGGTCAGCTCACCTCCAATACCATGGAAATCTCTGCCCTTGAGGTAGTACGGGTTAGAGGACTTAGAGAGTAGCATCTTTCTTGTGTTCTGATAAGTCTGGTCGTTTGCATCTACGAAACCCATGAGTGGTAGCGCGAGGAGAGATGGGTAATTCGCATCGTCCATGATAATAGTTGAACCATAGCCGTCCACTTCGTACGCAAAGACCTTGCCGAACCGACCGTGTTCGACGACACCATATTCCCAGATACCCTTCTCGATCTTCTGGCTCCACTCGTTCACCGTTTGCGACAGGTCGTCTTTGCCGACGGCCTTGAGTACCTTAGCCGTTCGTTTCAGCTCCATGGCCATTTGAGCATTCGCGGGTATGAAGAACCCCAAGATCGTAGCATCGTCGCTTGGTCTGAAGGCCGACCGGATTAGACCAGTCCCGCCATTCAAGGGGTTGCCCACTCCGTTCAGGTTCAGTGTCTCCGTACCCGTATTTGTGTTTCGGCTGAAAGTATACTGATTCCTGCGGAACCGACTGGTCTCCGGATCAAAGGTTGGCTGTGACTGCTCGTCCAAGACATTCAATACCATCTGTAGGGCTTGATACCACCGTGGGTTAAGAAATTCTTTTGAGCTCGTATGCTCGTAAAAGTCGTTCCCGAGCGCAAGGAAGTGAGCAAGGGAATCCAGCTCATATTTGCATTCAAAGACAGCGGTCGGCTCATACGCAGGATGTACGATATCGTCCTGGCCGTTACTAGTAGTAGGCAAATTACTGATCGGCGGAGGCTGAAAAGCGTTGCAGTAGGGCGCCTCGATGACGAACTCGGATTGGGTATTGATGGCACCAAGGATCAGCTGATATATCTTGGGGTCTTTCTTCGCGAGGGCTTGGTAGGGTGACAATTGATTAGTCGAGTCTCGAAGCCATTCGGCGATGATGTCACCTAGAAGAAGCATTAGCAAGACATGCACTACCATGGCGCGGTTATGAGATGGCCGGCGACGTCGAGCAGATTAAAGGATTACCCGTGATGATGAAGGATTGCGGCCCTTCCCACTGCCCGCCATCGTCTGTTTCGGCGCTCCGCTTCATATTATTCGCACCACTTGTATGAAACTTGACGGTTGTATCTGTCGTCGACTATCCACGCCCGTCAGCTCATTGGCCGAATCACATAAAGTCATGACGGGCATCATCAGGTGAGAGTCAACTCACGGGAAATGTGTTCTCGAACAACTGCGCAAGATCTCGATCCTTCATACGCGAGCTGACATCCTGAATAACCTTCTCTATGACATCCGAATTGAAGGTGCGACACTTCAAATGTGGTCTCTGATAGGGAAGCTCGAGCGGACCCTCGCTCAGGGGCAGACTATGAACAGTGATAAGCCGGTCAATTGAGGCGGTCTCACGTCAAGCCATTACTCATCCAACGAAGCGGACAGCAGCTAGATATCGGGCAGACAGGCACCACTCACTGGGAATATGCCGCGTACAGGGCATAGTCCGGACAGGCCTCTTGGTAGTCGGTAGTATCATCGCTCAGGGCAATTTGCTCCTGTCCATAGCGGATAGGGTCGGCGGCGCGGATGAGTGACGGGAATGAGGCCACCAGAGAGAGCAGCGTGTAGAGCGCGATTGCCGCCATCTTCAACTGTGCCGTGCTGCGCCGGAGTCTATCGAGTTGCTGAGATGCTATGAGATACGGGAAATACGTGAAATACCCGATGAGAGGTGAAATGTGAGATGTGAAATGCTTCGGTGAAATGCGTCGGCGAATAGGATGCGCGACTATGCGCTGATCCGACCAGTTGTGCTTGACGCTCGCTCACTCCCCCAGCCCATTCAATCACTCGCTTTCGAAAAGAAACATCCGGACCGAAGATGGAGGTGGAAGCATCAACTGGCCTGACCTGTTGTGACCACGCATATAAAGTACCTACCACCTTACATACACATCTCCAGCTCCAAGTCTGGGCATGATGAATGTAGTGGCGTGGAGAGCTACCGAGGTGGGGCGCTGCAGTATAGATGTACTAGAGTACCACCTACGCCTCCATGTACTTCGTAGGTACCGATGTACTTGAACGAAGGTATGAGGTATCTCGGTACCTTTACCTTAGTTTATGTGTGGCTGAGAGCGGAACTGGACCCTGATAATGACGTCACCTATGGCTAGCTGACTAAACATATGGTTCGTGCTCTCGGATAGGTACAATCCCCAATCAATCTTATCTTATCTTATCTACAGTACTAACAGCACCCCGTAGGTCTCTCTGTCGTCGGTCTGAGAGACGCGATGCTGACCCCAAACATACGCAGTAGAAAACATCATGGGCTCTGCGGGCTTATATTTTTCAAACGGCCATTGAGTCATCACCATGTCTCTCATTAGGCCATTAACTCCCTCGTACAGTATAACCATAGAAGCCGTATCCCCCTGAAACGTCACACCAGCATTGCGATCATGGCCTCGCTCACAATCCGCCGTCTGGCGGGGTCGCGTGCCTGGAATTCCCCTCTCGCCCGCCCTCTCACCCGCAATATGGCCTCGGCACCGGCGCGGAGGCGGGCCATCGAGACGATTCCTTCGACGCCGATAAAGATCCTGCGAACCGTAGACGCCTTGCGCATGTGGCGGAGGCCACAGCTCCTCGACCACCGCATCGTCAGTCTCGTCCCCACTATGGGCGCCCTTCACGAGGGCCACCTGTCGCTCATCCGTGCCGCCGCGCGCGAGTCGCACCACGTCGTCGTCAGCATATACCTCAATCCGGCCCAGTTCGGCATCAAGGAGGACCTCGCCTCCTACCCGGTGACGTGGGACGTCGACTGCAAGATCCTAGCCGCGCTGGACCGCGAGCTAGCCGACGATGGTGGGAACCTCGGCCGCATCAGCGCCGTCTTCGCGCCCACCACCGGCGAGATGTATCCCTCTGGGTTTCCCGGTCAGGAGGTCGATTCGAAGGGCAGCTTCGTCGTCATGACCCCCGTGAGCGAGCTGCTCGAGGGCCGCACGCGCCCGACCTTCTTCCGCGGCGTCGCCACCGTGTGCATGAAGCTCTTCAACATCGTGCAGCCCGAGAAGGTGTATTTCGGCCAGAAGGACGTGCAGCAGACCGTCGTCATCCGCAAAATGGTCCGGGATTTCATGCTGCCGATCGATGTTGTCGTCGGCCAGACAAGCCGGGAACCGGACGGTCTCGCCTTGAGCTCGCGGAACGTCTACCTCGGCGAGCGACGCCGCAAGGTCGCGACGGTGCTGAGCCGTGCTTTACAGGCTGCTGAGAAGCAGTACCTTAGTGGTGTGTTGGATCGGGAAAGCGTCCTCGCAGCCGCGAATTCCGTGGCGGCGGATACATTGAACGAGCAGATGGCCCTTAGCCCTGCACAACGAGTGAGATACGAGGTCGACTACATATCGTTAGCCGACCCTTCGACCATGGAAGAGATAACCGAGATCGACCCCGTAGTTGGTGGAATTCTTAGCGGTGCCATCAAGATGCTCCCCGTGGAGTCGCCACAACCCGGAGAGGATCTAGGACACAGCGGTGGGCCAGCCGTCAGATTGATCGACAACATCATTCTAAAGCCGTCCGCTTGAGGGCAAGCATCTCCGAACACAAATATGCATATTCGACATCCGCCGACGTCTAGACTTGACTTCGAGAGAGAAATAGAGGTTCAATTAATAAATCGCGTTCCAGAAGAGATAATATGTTTGTGCTGGGCTCTACCTGGCCAATGTACGGTGGAGTTTTTCGAGCCACCATGCCTATATATACTCCGAGTGGAAATTCAATAGGCATACGAATAATTATACCCAAAACTACCCGCGCTGTGGCACACGAGAGTTCCCTCATGCCCCTTGTCGCCTTCTTTAGTGCACATTCTTCTCCAATCCAGCTAGAAAGACCAAGATATTCGACAGCCATAGTCCAGAAGCACATACATAGTTAATTTCTCCTTTTAGTTATACACATGTATCGTAAATGTTACGCGACGCCAAAAACAGGCCACACCAAGCTCTACCGGAGATCCATCACATAATTTTCTCAACTTCGCCGAATTCAAAGCAGAGCCAACACCCCCATGGCGTCAGTGCCGAAGAAGAGGCAGAGGGCGACGTAGATGGCTGAGCGGGCCCTCATGATCCGGACCTTGCCTCAATGGCGCATGTTGTATGTTACATCTATGACGAAGCTTGGCGGAGTGCTATTTTATGCCAATAAACACTCATCTATAACTTGTATAATTCGACGTAAACAGAGCGAGAATGGGAGCGCAAGGATAAAGGGGGGTGGCAGAGGGTACCTAGGTACCTAGTAGCTTACACGATTTCGTTGTGTGAAACTCATAGTAAGCCGCAAACTAGCACTCCCTGGTGGTGGCCTTAACCTTAATATAGCACTTTGGATGCTCTGGGACGAACGGCTGTTCCGTCATCCTATTCCAATGACCTTCCCCCTTTCCCCTCCCCCCAAGCCTCCTCGTGGCAGGCTCACAGCTCCGAAATTCAGGGATGAGTACCTGACCTGATTCCCATCCACCTCGTATCGAGCATCTTCTACCTCTAGAGCATAGAACTTGAAATTTTAAAATATCCACGTATCCTTGGTTTGTTTTATTGATCATGTACATCGGTAGCAGCGCCCACGCCTATCGAGCATTATCACCATGAAAGGGGTACAAAGAGCTAGTACGGTCGAAGTACTTCGTACCTGTCAAACGTCAGACCCGCTTCGGGGATAGCTATTTTGAGCTTCCCCGCACCGGAGTCGATCAGACGGCCGGAGTGAGCGCAGCAACAAGCAATCCATCTCCAATCGGCATATTACGGCACGGCGCTGCGTCAACTTAAATATTCCATTCCTACCTGCTTGGCTGTGAAGTTTTTTTTTCACACGAGGTTTACACCCATCTATCGCTCGATCCACTTACCTATATATATCTATCTACATCGATTTAGACAATTGTTTTCCCCTCCATTGTTCCCTCGGTCGGTCAAACCCAGTCGATCAATCAAGTCGATCTCCCCTGACGATCCCTTTTCTGTGAGACCAAGGACGCTTCCCGCTTCCCGTCCGGTTTAGCTCACCTCGACCCAGTCTGATCCGGATCGGGTGTGCCCTGGCTACTTATCTACTGAGCCGACTATCGTCCGAGCCAAACATCTCCGGCCGTCTCTCTGGTCCAACCCGAGCCCAATGCCGAGCTCAGCCCCAATTGCCGTCTCCGCACCGGGCAAAGTGCTCCTGGCCGGAGGTTACTTGGTACTTGACAAAGAGTACACCGGGCTGGTCTTCGGCCTGAGCGCTCGCATCAGCGTTGTGGCCCGAGAGATTAAGACGATCCCGGGCGTTCAGCTGAGCGAGATTGTCGTCGACAGCCCCCAATTCCTTGCGGCCCAATGGCGCTACGGCTATCACCTCGCACCCGAGCATGGCGGTATTAAGGTGACACAACTGCACAGGTGAGTTTTGTCATATCATTTGATGGCACAGGTCTCGGTTCCATGAAACCGAATCTGTTGCGCGCGCCAGTTCGTCGTGCCCAATTGGCTTTAGTTAACTATCTACCACCCCGATCCCCCGCGTCGTTCTATTCAGTGCTTCTTCATACAGCTATAAATACTCATTCTCAACTAGTGGCGAGCAAGTTGACGCCAACCCGTTTGTCGAGGTCACATTAAACTATGCGCTAAGCTACATCACGGGCACGGCGTCTTACCGCTCGTCGCACGCCTTCGGTCCGGCACAATTCACCATTCTGGCGGACAATGACTACTACTCCCAGCCTCACTCCATGATCGGCACGGAGAAGAACCCCACTCGCTTCGGTAAATTTCCGACCACGCTCAAGGGCGCCCATAAGACGGGGCTCGGCTCGTCCGCCGCTCTAGTCACCTCCTTGACGGGCGCCGTGCTGACGCATTATCTGCCCCGCTCCGATTTTGACATCACTACTGCCGAGGGCAAGCGCAAGCTCCACAACCTTGCCCAGGCGGCGCACTGCGCGGCCCAAGGAAAAGTCGGCTCAGGGTTCGACGTCGCCGCGGCCGTTTATGGCAGCTGTCTCTACCGGCGATTCTCCCCCTCCATTCTCAAGAGCATACCGGAGTCCGGCGCGCCAGGCTTCGCGCCCGCTCTGACCAAACTGATCGACGAGACCACGTGGGACACCAATATCGCGAAGGAAGGCGTCAGCGTACCCCCGGGAACCGCCCTGCGCATGTGCGACGTGGACTGCGGCAGCCAGACCGTCGGCATGGTCAAGAAGGTCCTGCACTGGCGCGAGTCCAATCCCACGGACTCGAAGAAGCTGTGGGACGAGCTGCAGTCGCGGAACATCAAGCTCGGCACTATCCTCAGCGAGGGCAAGCTCGACCAGATCAGGCCCGCCGTCGCGGACATCCGCGAGCTCATCCGCGCAATGGGCACGCAGAGCGACGTCCCCATCGAGCCCGAGAGCCAGACGAGCCTCCTGGACGCGCTGACGGAGGTCGAGGGAGTGTACAATGGTGTCGTCCCCGGTGCCGGCGGGTTCGACGCCGTCGTCATATTGATGAAGGACGACGAGGCGACCGAGAAGCGCGTCAAGGACTTCGTGGCCAAGTGGAGCGAGGAGAAGGGCGGGCAGGTCAAGCTCTTGAGCGTCAAGGGCGAGATGGAGGGCGCTCGGACCGAGGATACCAAGGAATACGATGGGTGGATTTAGTCACGATAAATCGTTCGGTAGATGAACTCCGTTGCATAATAAAAAGAGAATGTTAGTCACCATGTTATTAGTTAGGTATCTGGGGGCGGGGGTATACCAGTCAAAATTTCCATTTAGTTCCATTTGAAGCGAAGCCATTCTTAAGTTTCCTAAGCCCTTGGAACTATGAAGCTAGATCCTGAGAACATTTAACATAAGCAGGGGATTTCGCCCCCTTGGCCAGGATGGATTCGCCCATCTACTTTCTGAGAAGAGGGAATAAATTCAAGTTTATAATGTTTCCTCAAGTTAGCTTTGTTGACTTAGACTGAATAGGACTTATGAACGATCACCAATGATATTGTTACACAAAAATACCTAGTTGAAAGAAGATAACCGAAACTTGTTAAGAGGGAACGATCAAGCCCTTATCTACTAAATCCCGATCATGAGGTGTCTAGGGTTATGGAAGTATCGTAGGGGCGATGTATACTGGAAACAGGATACAACATAGGTAGCTACAAGTAAGAGTCACTAAGGTGCATACCTACCACTCTCAATAGCACATGAGTAACTGGTGAGTGAGTACCACCTATTGTAGGTAGGTAGGTAACTACCTGTGTGTACCTAATAAACAACTCCCATTGGCTCTTAGTAACTCAGTCAACAACACAGCAACGAGGAAGGTACCTACCTGCCTTACCTACCTACCTACCTACCTACCTACCTACCCGCCAGTACCAGTAGGTAACCCCAGCCACCAGTATATAAACCAACCTAACAGCGCCGTCTTCCAAGCAGCCTTCACTAGAATCGTCTGTCTAGTAATCCTGAGTTGGGACTATGGCGAAGGTGGTTTACCACCGAGTCCTCCCCCAGCTCCCGAGAGCAAGCGGGTTCGAGTGAAGGGGACGGTGGTGGGCCTGCGTTTTTTTTCTTCCTCTTTTTTTATTTACATCATGAATCATTTCATATTCTACGCTGTACTTGGTTTACCTGATCATTTACTCGTTGATCCATTTTCTGATTCAGCTAGTACATACCATCATTGGTCTACCTTGTTATATCATGAGCTACACACAACCTGTTCATGTAAACATACACATTATATTATGTTGTTGATATTGTATCCCCACCTACTTTATTCTTGCATCTCTGAATCTTCTACTTGTTTTAGAAGATTTTTGCTTTAGCGAAATCGATTGAACATTTCTTTTTCTTCCATCAACGAGTAGTGGTCCTAAGTGACTACCAATCGTGACCCGATACTGGCGTAAATATATCGTGACTCGACAACCCTCCAAGTAGAGAGCACTGTTCGGTCTGTTTCTTCTTTACCCTAGTGCACCACTTGTTGATTGATGGTGTTTCTTGACACTTCTTAGCCAGCACCGCCATCCATGGAGTTTTAGTATTTACAACGCCACGCTATTCGACTTCATGCTGCTCGGAGTTGCGCGGAAGGACTATCTGCACATTTCGTTACTATCGTCGGGCCTGGGAATATGACAAGTCTTTATTTACCACCTACCCGCATTTAAGAATGTTCTTCATCCTAGTACTACGTCCCTCCGTAGATGATATGCGTTCAGGTGCCATCTCGACAAATGACCCATTAGCTTCCGTGCCATTACTCTAATGTACAGGCTGTTTCTAGTTAATGCTAGCAAGAAGCTTGATTTGCTGTCAGCTCTGCATTTGAACTATGCTCCGCAATACCGCGACGAAGAAGACCTACGCAGCTTCAAGTGCATCCGTAATGATGTGAGAGGTCCCAAAGTACCTCAGATCCTATCGTGACAAGTTAGTAAGTAGTAGTCATTGAACCCAATACCTGGGCTGACGGAAATGATTCAGGCGTCGACGACGGGACGTGCACTGCCTCTCCTGTTTTATTGTCTGACATGTTGGTCTGATATCGGCACGCATCCTATTCTCGAGGCCATTGAATACATCCTCGCTGAGACTTGCATCGTTTTTCGGGGAGCTTTAACTCATGCAACGACCTGCGCACGCCTCTGTAATCGAGCCGGAGCTAGAAACCATCGTGACGATGGAGACGATGTCTCAACCATTCGGGAATTGGAAGTCTTATGGAAGTCCGAAGAGTATCGCCTATCAAGCTCAATCAGTCTGTCTGCTATAGGGGCCCCTTGTGGGTGGGTGGGTATGTCAGCAATCTTGCACCAAGGGGGCTTTCTATATGCAGAGTTCCTAGACGAGCGTGGACGGAAACGAAACAAAATGGGCTAATCATCAGCAGGATATCAAGTCAGCGAGTACACTGGAATATCGTGAGTTTGCCTCTGTGAGTGAAGCAGGTCAGTGTTGGAGTCTTGTAGTAATGGTAAGTATTGGGACCTAAGTCCAGCTGCTGGCGCATCGGCACCTTTAACCTGGAATTGAGCGGAATTTGATTGAAGTGCAGAATTATAAAATTATTTCTCAAAATAAGATAAAATAAATGCTATCAAATTCAATCCATTAAGGAGAGGGGTATCTTCCGAGTATCCAACGCCGTCAATCAAATCCATCAACAATAGACAAGGGTATGACCTCACCCAGGTATCTTCCCATCCCTCACAAGCTCCTCCCTCAGCGCCTTCTGCGCCTTCTCGATATACTTCTCCTTGGTGTACCGATCCGCGACCAGCGCCGTCGTCGACCGCAGCGCTGTCATGCTGGCCACCGCAAACCCCGCGGCCGCCGTGCCAGTTGGGTCGACGGGCGTGGCCAGGAGTGTCGCACCCGCGGCGAGCACCGACGCGCCGGTGATGAAGAGCAGGCTCGAGGCGTCGCGCGTCATTCCCGCCGCCTTCACCCACTTGTCGAGGAACGGCGGGAAGTTGACCTTGGTGCTGTGGTCCCCGATCATCTCGACGAAGAGGCGCCCGAAGACCTGGCAGTTGTTCTCGTCGATGACGTACTTGCCGCGGAGCGAAGTCTGCCAGATTCGTTCGGCTGGGGAGGGGTTTGATTAGTCTAGAGTTCACGTAAGCATTTGGGTAAGTGATGTACTTACCAATATATTCAAGCGTCTCTTTCGAAAATACCACAGCAGTATAGCCCACCACGGGTGACTTCTCATGGCCTCGTTTCTGACTGTCCTTGTTGTCTATCCAGTCGGCCTCGAGAGAGACTTTCATGCGATGTTTCGGTGCCTTCTTGTCCTTCTTCCTCTCCTGAGCGTTGTTTGCCATCTCGTAACAGTAGCCCCCAACGCAGATCGCCCAGTGGTTGATCAGGTCGTGGCTTTTCTTGACGCCAAAGTGTCTGGACGAGACTGATAGGGGCGCCGTGTATAGGAAAATCGCCCGCGGGTCGTCCTTTGTGGGCCGGGCGGGTAGTGGAGGCCGGTATGAATCCATCGCTATGCTGAGAATAATTCCTAACTAGCGTGCTGTGACGAAAGCTTAGGATAGGCTTGACTTTCAAATTTTTAAGTAATAGTTCTTTTCGTAACTGGAGATCGGGGTCTCGCCTTCCTTTAAGCCTTTAAGTCGAGGGAAATGAAGCTCCTATGTATGCCCAAAGCTTCTAGTTTGCTATTCTTATAATCCGGCATGTTTTTTTCTTTCCGCCGGTTCCCCTGTAGATATATGGCTCTCGTGATATATCCTTGTTCCAAGGGTCTTCGTCTCTAAATGCGTCCGCGTCTACCAGTCTCTTAGCTTCTTAGCAGCCTTAGCATTAGTTGTGTAATGCCTAACACTGCCGTAGGACTAGATTCAGGGAGGCGACCGACGTTATTGCAGCTTCTGACACACTTGGCTCAAGTACCCACGCTCCTAAGATCATAAATAGCAGACAATATCCCTGTTCAACGTTGCTAAGTGGCAGGACTTTTACGCTAGATCCTTCGACGCTTGGCGTAACAAGATGTGGCACGACTGCTCTCGCATTCGCATCTCAGCCCTATTTTAGTTTATGCCATTGGGAATCCTCGTTTTGCTACGAAATACCCGGCCAATCTTTCTCTCGTTACTGGTCATGCCCTGTCCCCATTGCCGATCCGCTTCCAACTAAGCTAAAGCTGGCCAATGAGTTGTAGCTCATCAGTTTTCATGGCCCCTTGACAACTACCAAGACTCCACTTCACTCCCACCTTGTATATGATCTATTCACTCAACTGGCATTGCAACGCAGGTAGATTGGTTAAACGCATGTATTGGGCGGAAGTCTGAGCCTCTATTCGAGCCCTGGCAGTAGTGCCGCTTTTGTACCGTTGTACGAAGCCACCTCGAACCAGGTCTCGAACAGCTGCCCAAACCTTGCCCAATTATTGTTCATTCCATTGGTATAGAGGGGGTGCTGCAGGCTTTGTACGCGGGACGTACGAAGCCTACAGCTAAATGGAGGCAAAAACCTCCGACCAGACCAAGCCAAAACCACCCCCTTCGTGGGAGGTGGAAAAGCGAGGTGACGAGGAAAATCCCTCGCTGCAGGCTCCGGGGCAAAGGGACCCCTTTATAGGGCCCTTTGCCAAGGGGCTAGCCCGTTGGGGAATAGAACACACCAAGCTTACCTGCTTCGTAGATAGGCACTTCTTAGTTGGTTAGATCGCCTACGAAATAAGTACCGGCAATACCCGTCGTGACTAGGGGTTAGCAGCACTACTACCGCCTAGTCTAAAGACGCATATTGGTCCGGGCGGGCGAACAGCCTTATGAGCTAATTATATCTCAAAAGTTGGCGTATTTATAAGCGACGGTGCGGCTCAACGAATGGCACCCTACACCACAGCCACTTTGCGACTTGCTTCAAGGTTTAGATATACTCAGTTAATGATTAAATAAGCACGAAAGACTTGATGAGAAACCGCGCGAGTCGATGTTTACTAATGCTACTTATTTGTTTCACACGCAGTGTTACTTTGCGAAAATCACTACCTAACCTGGCATGCAAAGTCCCATTTGTTAAGAGATACCGAAACTCTCACTAAGCCTGGTCGGGACAGTGCTGAGCGTACTAAGAACAACAAAAAACTACAATAATTCCGTGGGTTTTCAACTCAGGTCTTCGTACAAAAATGATTTTAAACTCATAAGATCTCGTATGAGTCGTGCGCAACAAACGCGTACAGAGGCTCTTCAAACTCTAGATTGCTCAATTCCAATCTCGTAAATGAGCGAGTTTCTCCTAGGCCGGCAATTCTCAAGCATATAGGACGCGCAACTATTAAACTTTCTTCGGCTCAGTCTTCAACGCAATACTGGGTACAACCCACCGCCCCCGCCAGCTACCGACATCGTCCCAGATATCGCAAGCCAGCCAGTACGCCAAACACCACGATGAGTCATGACTGACATCGTTGATTAATCGTATCTCTCGACAACACTTCTAAATCTTAGGAGTCACTCTTTCGTTACCCTCGTCTCTCTTGGGGATGTCATCTTCCTCCTTCCTCTGTTCATCCTCCTTAGCAGCCGCATCTCCCTCCCCTTGTTCCTCGCCCTTCTTGAAGAAGGTCATGGCGGTGGCTGATGATGCGACAACGCCACCCACGCCTTGTACGGCGGCAGAGACAGCCGCGACACCGTACCCGCCCGCCCCGGCGCTCTGCAACGCGGCGAAGAGCGAGGGCGCAATGACGCTCCCCATGCCGCTCTGGACTCCTGCAGCGACAGATCCTAGAACGCAATCATCACATTAGTTGGATTTCTAGTCATATAGCTCGTTCAGGGGATGAGGAATGAAAAAGACATGTTCCGAGGCCTGCATGTGCATTGTGCGCAATCTCGCCACGTACCGGCCGCGATCCCATTTGCTCCGAACCCGAACGCCGCCAGCGCCGGAGCGGCAACCATCATGGGTGCCGCGACAAGGGCTGCCCCAGCACCCAACGCGACCGACTTCCCCGGATTCGCGATCGCCCACTCCGCTGCTTGTCGTCCCGTATCCGCGAGGCGGTCCATATTTATCGAAGCAGTCACGTTACGGCCTTGTTTGATGACAGACATGGCGGTAGACATGACGTTTTTAACTGGGGGGTTGGACATTGATGCGAGGTTCTTGCGGTCGGTGATGTCAATATGGGAGGTTGGTTGATTGATTGCCCGAATGTTGGAAGATTCAGGAAGATTCAGAAGATTAGGTCAATGCGAGTAGAGACAAGTATTTAATCAGTTGTAGCAAAGTACGGAGATGTTGTGAGGATGACTCATATCTTCCCGTTCGCGATGCGATAAGCTGAGCCTCAATTTGATAGGCCGCCAGACCCATGTGGCCTACCCGGCCCCGGTCCCGGCCACTTCGCGCGACCGTGGCATGAAACCCGGGATGGGCCAATGAGAGCATTTATCGCCGAGACAGCCCGACACAGCCACGCCAACTATAAAGAATACGCCTCGCAGATGGTCTGTTGTCTCTCTCACAGAGGAGGTGGAGGTTGGGGAGACTCGCCAATCAGTGCCGTGACAAATGGTTTGGGGAACGTACAAGGCAATATTTCACATCCGATATGGGAGCCGGAGAGGTGCCGGAGAAGGCTCGAAGTTGTTAGACGTTAGTGTGGCGTATCCAGTTGTGTCTTGAGACTTAATCCAATATCCCGTCTTCAATACTAACTTAGGAGTCAGTACGTATCTACTATTTGGAGGGTGCTGCCATGTCCGCTCGACACGACTCTCTTGGGTAGTATGCGAAAACGGCGGGACTCAAACAGAAAATCCCTTAGCCATTCATTGACTATGAGTCGCGAATATCTTACGCCATCTTGACGTGTACAACCACGTCATCAGGGTCCATGAGCACCTCCCGATGGCTATCAATTGCCGGCATTATACGAAGTGACTAATCAAAATTTCCCCTCTGTCATAGAGATAGGAGCTCTGCTGTCCGATCATTGGAATGACCTGGTCCCTGCGAATATTGTCAGAGTCGAAAGATGTTACCGACTTGATTTTGCAGTCGTTCTGCGGCCCTGCACCGAGGATAGTCACGAATCTCAATTGATTACCAAGCCCCCAACTTTCAAGGCAGTAAGATAGGTCCATGCCGCTGTTGATACAACTACATGGTCTCTCATCTACTCCGGCTAAATAAGCTAGAATCTAGATCAGTTCTTTTCATTTCTTGTCCGTCTCTTCGGAGTAACATGACCCCTATCAACTAAGCACTTATGTTGCTTGTCTCAATAGCCCCAATCTTTACAGGGAGACTTGACAAGTTGAGGTGGCTTCTAATGCCCCTGCATGTAATTGATGTTGCACCCTCATGGCATCAATATGTGTTATATCATAATCAGCCCACTCTTATGCTATAGTGATTAATGATACATTGAGCACACAAGACCAACCTAGTAGGATACTGGGAATGCTAAAACCAACTTCCATCTCCAACTACCTGCTTTAGTGTTTATTAAGTACTCCGCGGGCCGTCCCGGTGCTAGTATGGCGGGGTACATATTTCCACTTGGTACTTAACCTAGATCTTTCTAGGTAGGTGGTGATCCGAAAAAGCAGAGGAGTATGTTTTCTTCAGTGTGCCTGTTTTCTTTTGGCTACCTCCAAGAGCTGTTCGCTAGAGATCATCTAGATTGCTATGTAAAGCATTATTTCCCTTATTCAGAAGAAGATCAAAATTGCATCAGTAGGTACCTATTTATCAGCAATGACACTGTGGTGAAGGGTGCACAGGCAAATCAATCGAATCAATTGGTAAGTCATCAGGTCTGTGATGAGGATGATTGAAGCAGTCAGCAGTATTCACATGGAGTAACAGCTTAAATGAACTTTTGGGTGAAAAACTACTGTAGATCTACAGATAGGCAACATATAACAATTAATAAAGTTACACCTGACTTCAAGGCAATGGAAAGCTTTCACTGCTACTAACATGTTACCTCACAAAATGTCACCATTCAAAGCTTTGTAAACTAGAATTTGATTGTTCCGAGTGCATGAAGTACAGTTATCTCCCTGATGCTATTGTGTCCTCCATCTTCTGTACCACGTTGTTCTCAATTGGCGCCAAACGCCAGACATTTATACACACATTGTACAAGTACCCAGGTACGTATCTGCCAGTGCCTCACATCTCAGGCATCCCAAGCCCCAGAGCCTCAAAACATCATGAAAACCCATCCCATGCAACAATTCTACCCTACATGCCCTATCGGCCTCTGGGCGCGCTTGCATTGTGCTGCTTGATACAGCGCTGCACTGTATCCCTGCGCGAGAAACTCTTGGTGCAGCCCGGCCACGGACAGGCAACAGGGTCAGCTCCCTGCTCTACTGCTTCACGCTGGTGCTGCCAGAAGTGCGCTGTCAAGTCCCAGTCGGTGAGAGCTCTTGTGCCACAACCTGGCCAGTAGCACTGACAACCAACATGTCGGTCACCAATATGTCGGACAAGGACAGACCGCTTTGCAAATGCCTTTGGGCATTGGCTACAGTGGAACGGTCTCTCCTGCTCCTCTTCTATAGGGTTGCGGGCATTCTCGGCGGCTGGTGTGGCAGCTGGGTCTTCTGCTGGTACTTCCCTATATTATCAGGAGAGATGTGGTGAGCAAAAACTGTTAGCTGCGTAGGGAGGCGTAACTGCACTTACGGATCTGCTGCATACTCAGTACTGGCCTGTGACGCCGAGCTGCTGCAACTAGCATCAGACACTGCACTACGTGGTGACATTGGCGTGTAGTCTGGCACCAGAGTGTCTTGTGAGCTATCACTGTCCTCCGATTGATCGCCTTGCTCTGCTTCATGCTGGGCCTGCATCCGTTGGGCATTTTTGTAAATGCGGCGAGCATTTCTTCGAACAGATGCATTATTGTCATTCATCTCGTGGACAACAATGTTGCAGACAGCAACTGAAATAGGCATTTCTGAGTCGGAATCCATTCTGGCGAGATGAAGGTGGTTGTGTGTGAAGTGTGCAGATAGGTGCAGGGAGAGTGGATGAACCAAGTGGCCTTTAATTAGATTTATTGTTAGGAAATTGACAACAGAAGAGAATGGCATGAGAGGAAGAGAGGCAACTTACAACTGTAGACAGTAGCCTTTGTGGATGTTGTGCAAGTGTGATAGAGATGGGTGAAGTGGTCGTGAGAAGTGGTAAGCACTGGTGAAAGGAAGAAGTAGTCAAGTTGAAGTGTGAAACTGGACGAGGGCAAAGAGAGAAAAGCGAGAAGAGGGGAAGAAGGTAGGAGAAGTCCCAATATATAGATAAACGAGGTCCCGCTCTGCTCTGTGTAATCACCCATGCAACATTGTGCCTGTAGATAGGTAGGCAGGTAGGTAGGTAAGTAGTAGGTAGTCAAGGCAATAACGAATGCATTGTGCACCACCAGGACAATGTCAATGTGCCATGGTAGTCACGCGTGACTACCTACCTACTTGTATTGTTGATCTGTTTATGCATTGACCGCAATGACAACAATGTACTGTTGAGAGTAACTCCATATAATTAAATGGGAGAAAACAATGTAAGGTACTTGCAGTGATATAACCACAGAGTACAACTATGAACACTCTACTTCTTGATATTCATGAGAGGGAAGGAGCGGCAAGTAGCTCCATTTACCAAAGCTTTAATGAATTGAAGTAAAGTGACTGTACTTAGTTACCTACAAACTTGAGTTACCTTGGTACTTCAGGCTCATTACCTGCCATGATCAATAGGTAGAATATAAACAAATCATGTACCTCTGTATCTTGAGGTCACTATGTACCCTAGGTAATAGCCATGGAGTGAGGAATTGAAATTTGTAAAAATGGTCTTCTTCCTGTTGAAGTACTTAGAACAATAGCAGCATAGGGACTTCAGTATGTACCTAATGAGCCTCCCCTTTACTTTTTCTAACTCCTTCCTCAACCACCTAGATAGCAACCTCTAGTTGTTGAAGTAAAAATCATTTTCAAATTATGTGTATATGTGTGTGTGTGTATATATACAGGAATAGGTAGACAAGTTGGAATCTTACTGATAGAAGCCGGTAGAATTAAAGAGAGTAAAACAGTTTACAAGATAGGAAGTGTTTTCAAACCGCAATTGACGTTATGGAGGTGTACCACATTGCCGCTCTGATAGTTGCTGATACACCAATTAGTTTTGTGATTTGTACCCGTGTAACTACGTAAACACTTCTCATAAAATCACTTACTTACAGTTTGTCCAATCAGCCTGTCGGTAAATATTTCCTCTTGTGGACTCGCTTAGCATCTACTAAGTGCCTGATTCTCGCGTTACCTCCATAAGGAAGTCGCACCTTCCACTTTTTCGGGTTTCACCAACCTTTGCGAACATAGCCTTAAGCCACTCCCCTGATTCGAAGAAAAAAGTTTTTCGCCAAAAGTGAGGCGGCTCCAGGTCCTTTCACCATGCTGCGTAAGTACCTGAGTACTTCGTACACCCTTGGTACCAAAGTACCTACTTTAATACATACTTCAACCACCAGAGTTAAGACATCTAGAACTACATCCGTTTTTACCTTATCTTGAAAAGCTTTCCCCTCTGAAAACTAAGGTAGTCATTAGGTGCAACGGGATAATAGAGAGCAAAGAATGTAAAGTGAAACACTGTATTGACAACAGTCACTGTAACTGCTAGGTTAACTACCTAGCTAATCTCACAACCAAATCCTTCGTGACATCGAACCCCTCTTCTCAAGAGCACACTAGGTGCATGCGGCTTTGGCCAAGTTTCAGTGCTCAGCTATTTTCCAGCAAATAATAGCAAACAGGATGCCAGTTTGGTCAAATCTCAAATGCTCGTGCCAGTGGAATTGTGTGATACCAGTTTGGTCAAACCTCAAATGCTCATGTCAGCGGAGTTGTGTGATATGCGTCTGTCCCCAATCCCCAACAAAACTTGTAGACGCCTTCATGACACGCCAAATCTCAAAATCTCTGGCTTGCGTCCTTAGTGGTTCTGGCGCTCCTCGTTGTTGTGTCGCTTGATGCATCGCTGGACAGTGTCCTTGCGGGAGAAATTCTTACCACAGCCGGGCCACGGGCACACCGTAGGCTCACCTCCGCCCTCGATAGCGAGGCGCTGGTGCTGTAGAAAATGCTCAATCATGCCCAGCTCGGTATTTGTAGTCACTCCGCATCCGGGAAAGTAGCATCGCATGCCGACATGGCGGTCTGCGATGTGCGTCTGCATAGTGCTGTGTTTAGTGAACAGCTTGGGGCAGTTTGGGCAGTGAAACACAGGGACCGGCGGAGCCGCTTGACCCCCTTGTGGTTGCTCCTCTGCGGCCTGGGCAGATCCGTTTTGCTGCACGGCAGATTGAGAAGACGTGTGCTGAGCCACTACGTGCTGGGCAGTCTCTTGATGGGGCGCTGCGGGTTGGGCATCCTCTTCCTGCTTCACTGCAGCCTGTGAAGATGCGTTTTGCTGCATCACTGCGTGATGAGCAGGAGTAAAAGCAGAAGCAGGGACAAGAGCATGAGCAGGAACAGGAGCAGGGACAGGAGCAGGGGCAGGACCAGGAGCAGGAACAGGAACAGGAGCAGCAGCATGTCGAGGCGTAGCGCCAGCGGCGACACCCGCAAGGCTACCGTGAACACGGCGTCTAGTAGCTCTAGACGCAGCACGAGCCTGGGCCGGAGGATTGGCTTGTCCTCGCGATGATCTGTTCGGCGCCATGGCCTCGGCTGTACGCAATGATATATTCCTTTTACCGAGGCTGCCTGTTAGACAGATTGTAAGAGATATGTTGACGGGGGCCTCACAACTTGCGTAACAGCGGAAAAAACTTACACGAAACTCGTCCGCGGGTGGTCTGCCGTTCAGAGAGGACTTGCAAGGAGATTCTTTATGACGATCGAGATATACGAACCGTCAACGGTGATGACCTAAATAATAAGTGAGTGGTGTCTGGAGACGAGAGGCGGGCAGAGAGGACGCCAGAAACGAGCGCAGAGAGAAAGATGGAGAGGAGGAAAGAAAGGAAGTCAGAGAGAAAGGCAGAGAGAAGGACAGATATAGGCCGAGGACCACTACAACTAGGTAGGTAGCTAAGTAAGTAAGTAGATAATTAGCCAGAAGGAGAGGGCGAATTATAGGTAGAATCTAGTACCTTCTTGTTGATAAAGGCAGTTACGAGCAATACCTAGGTACTTATATATCATACATGCCACTGAGAGGTAACAAGTAGAAAGGCGGCGCACCAGTTATAGGCAGTGGCAGTTGTGTTGTCAATAAGTAAGTACGTGTAGTTACAGCTAATCAAGGCAATTGCAATAGATACTTGGTTACCAACCCCGAGCTACTGGGTAACGATAGGATCGGGAAAGAAATTAGCATGCTTTTCAGGTAATAAAGCCAACACAGCAGCAATAGGTACTCCTCTACAAGTGTTGCAGTTCTGTTGAACAACATAACTATGGTAAACCTACGTAACTTGATATCAAAGCTAGAGTTTGATACAAGTAACTACCTTGAGTACTTAGGTATGTAGAGTTGTAGATACGTTTGGAACACAATAGACAACTAAGACTTTTGGGAAACAACGAGGAAGGAACCCCTTGTACTACCTGTACACAAGGAGGTACCTTAGGTACTTGAAATATCTACCTTACCTTACCCACATACATCATACCTACGAAGTATGTACCTACATGTATCTACCTACATACAATGCATGTAGTAGGTTACCTTACGTTGTAACTAAGTAAGTAGGTACCGAGTACGTACCTGTGAAAACGTCGAGGATGAATTACCTTGTTGAAATCAGACTATTAGACTTTTACAGATCTTAATCAGTAAGGAAACGAGTCAACATAAAAGCTCTGATTGGCTTAAACTATGTAGCGAGCCTCCAAGGTCCAGCCAATCTCGTTTCGTAATTAATCACCCTTACTTTTCCCGCCTATTTGATGCAATATCTTGTGGAACAAATCAAAACAGGATAGACAGACAGATAGACAAGAATAGTAGCAAGATCTGGATCAAAAAATGAGCAACAATCAAGCATCATGATGAATTGCCTGCGCATCTCGCAGGGGAGGTAATATGGAGTACATATATTCATTGATACCAGGACAAGAAGACTTTGAAAAGAACACCACCACCCTCAACTCGGACGCCGGATAAAATGACGATTGCCTGCCTGCCTGCTTTTCTTGCAACGCCCTAGCCTCGGGCTAAACGACAATGTGGAGATAAGGAAACAACAGAGAAGAAGAAGAAGAACCTGTGACAAAACTAGAGTACAATTCCTAAAGTACACTGTATACTTCATGAATTTTATTCGAGGGGTTTCCCCCCCTCCCCTGCCAGCTCTCGGTCTGATCTGGTCTGCTGAATGAATATTTACCCGTGTAATACTAGAACGTACTTCAAAGCGTACCTACAATAGGCAGATTGCTGCATGTCCTGTTTCTGTGTATGTGCATGTGTGTGTGTGTGTGGAGTGTAGTTATGTCCTGTAATGGTGGGTAAGGACCACCTCCCTCCCTCCCAGCTCTCGGACATGACGCGTGCGTATGATGCAAAAGCCAGACAAGTAAGTCCACGACAGTGACCAGCAACTGAGAGTGTGCCATCGTGGTAATACCGTAAGATGGCATAGCACTGTAAGGTTTTGTCTGCGAGACATCAGTCTCTTGCAGAGACTCGCCTCGCCGAGATAGTCCGCTTAGATGACATTGTTCTCCTGCGTGTAATTCGAGCGTTAGAAACCAACTCATCGATATTCTCGTCTTTGCGGGGATAGACAGATTTATTGCCATGAGAGCGATTCAGTGCACGAAAATTGATTGAGTAAAAAAGTGTGGAGGGCGCGCCCGATGGGATAGGAAGCAATGTTGGGGGCTGAGGACAGATTGGACATACAAAGACCACGGGGGCGATGGGTCGTGCCGGCGAGGGTGGAGCACGGGGTGCCTTGCGGGGGCTGCCAAAGGCGGAGGGGCTGGCGACGCCGAGACGGGCCTTCTCTCTCAGGAGAGCGATGCTATTGAGGTTGGAGAAAAGTACGTCAGCTGCATGTATTGAAGCGAATCTAGTGTAAAGACTAATCCTGCCGGGGGTGGGTGGGACCGAGGGGCTGAAGCATGGCCAAGACAAGTTGGAGGGGCAGAATGGCATCGAGAGGTAGCGCGCTGCTAAATTGGGAGATGTAGGGGCGTGTTGTAACACGCGGGAAAAATAATCATTGGAAGAGGCGAACTGGATGGCTATGATAATGAGGCATGAGAACTTACTCGTCTTCGGACAGGCCGGGGAGGCTGATGCTCTCGTGCTTGAAGTTGAACGGCGCAGACTGCGAGGGTGAGAAAAAGGAGTGTCAGCATATTCTTGAACTTGAAACCGAGGGAGAGCCTATATCCCAGCAAGTTCGGGGGTCCAGTCTCACGATGACGGTAGCACGGAGGCACGCATGAAAGTAAATCGGCATAAGACTTACGATTTGGAGAGTGTGCGAGTTACGCTTCGCCGTAGCCTTGGACTTCAGACCGACGAGACGCTGGAGTCTCGTGGTGAACGTCTTGAGTAGAAGGCAGGCCATGACGGTGGTGAGAGAGGTGATGAGCCGACAGGCGGACAGGCGAACGGGTAAAGTAAGTAGTACCGAGTACAACACAACACTACTCAAAGTCGGCGATGAAAGAGAAATCGAGTAAAGGAGCGTTGGTCGCAGGTGTAATTTGCAATCCTAGATGAAAGGAGAGAACAACCAGCTATCCCAGGTGGTCGGCGGGGTGGAAGAGTGAGTGTTGTCAACAAAGGTACCGGCGGCTTGGGAATCAATGAAGCGTTAGAAACGTGGGTTGTGGGCGAGGGGATCAATAAATAAGTAAATAGGAGGTAAGGTAAGTAAGTGGTAGGTAGGTGGGTATAAGTACTCAAGTACCTACTTGGGTGAGCAGCAAGTGTAGGTAGGTAAGTAAGTACCTGGGTTAAGTACTTGAAGTGTGGTAAGGGAGGTTGCCCGAGAGATGTATTTGTTATACAACCCGGGCGGCGCGAATGTACTCGATTCAGCGCAATGGTTGGGGGTTGGAAACGACAACAAAGCTGAACAGAATGACAAGCTGAATTGGAGCGTTGTCCGTTGTGCGTGTGGTGCGCCCAGAGTGGTTGTACCTACGTGGATTATGTAGTGTGAAAGTTTTTGACTACGTAGGTAGATAAGAACAGTACGAAAAAGATGATAAATGTTAAAATTAGAAACTTTCAAGATGTTGTCATCTGCCGACTGGTGTTTGTCCGTAATTAGAAAACCCAAGTTCGCAGTTTCCTGCTCCGATATAATTGAAAGATGAGAGATAGAGGAGCAAGCAAGTCAGAACCGAAGTCCCTTAGTAGGCAGCTAGGTAATGAAAGGTTTGACAACAAGTCGATCAATTACCAAGCTATGTATGCACCACCTAAGTATGAAAGAAACCGGAGTCCTCTTCGGGAAATGAGCGGGGTAGAGATTGGCTAAACAACGAGCGGTCGACCTGCCCAGCACGAGGGCAAAACTCTCGCCAAGATCCCGAACGAAAGCGAATCTTTGTGATGCAGAACTCGGTGGTCAAAGGAATTGTCAGTTGGTCAATATCGCGCTCTACGAATGAGCCGGGACCCTCGCTAGCGGAGCCAAGGTGCGGTCTGACAGTCGCGGCTTGCTGCGACGACGAATAATAACGAAGGGAAGGCGAACGCAATACAAAGGAGCGACGATCAGCGAAAAATCATACGTCGAAGCCAGTCGGGGGGCATGGGCGAGGAGAGAAAGAAACGGCGGAGATATAAAATTCTAGAGCCAGTCTCGGAGGGGTTCGCTTTACAGGGAGGGAGTAGGCAAGACTTGCCGAGGTGGCTGCATCAGCGACGGAGGCTTGAAAAGAATCCGATTGAAACTGGCAAATACCGATGTAAGATGTTAGCGTCATGGCGACAGCCCCAATGGGCGAATGACGGGACGTGCCGTGGAATGTGGCCAATTCCCAGAGAACAGGGGTGCATTACCAAGATATTACCTAGGGTACCTAGACTCGGGTGTAGTGACTGGAAAGGCAGTGAATGTATTCTCGTCTCAATGACCCCGTCCCACCGTATAAACATGCAGTAGTGGTACTATGTTGTGTAGTGTGTGATGAAGAGGTTTCAATGATACTGGTAAGGAATTAAGAGAAGAGATCACCGTTGTAGGGAAAGTCTTAGTTACTTAGTCTACTGTCTAGGTACTACATGCATCGTACCAATCTATAAGACATCCAGGTACCGTGAAACCTCCCTGGAGTGGAGTGTAGGGCTATTAATCCCCGAGCCAGGTCGAGTTACATTGTTCCATTCCCTCGGGACGCGCTTCTCGATGGAAAAAGGAGTGGCCCACATTCCGTGTTTGTCGCTGCCCATGCACTACGATGCATTACCCCTGGCTCAACCCCAGGAGATAATCTTCGTCCGTCCCCGCTGCTCGTCGGCCAGTTACGGTAGACAGACTTATTTCGGGTAGTCTTTCAAATGAAAACTCTTCAGCTTGACGAACTGATCGAACCCGTATCGGCTCAGCGTGACCCCCCGGCCCGAATTCTTCCAGCCGGTCCAGGCGAGATCTGGACTCGGGAAATCTGCGCGGTTGACAAAGACAGTGCCCGCGTCGACCCGCTGCGCCAGCTCATAGCCTTTGTCCGTGTCCTTCGTCCAGATGCTAGCAGTCAGCCCGAACTGACTCGCGTTCATCCAATGAATAGCGTCGTCGTCGTCCTTGACCTTCATCACAGGAATCACCGGCCCGAATGTTTCTTCCGTCATGATCTCCATGTCGTGGTTTACGTCGATCAACAGGGTGGGTTTGACGAAGTTGCCCAGAGGTGGAAGGTTGCTAAATGTAGAGTTCTCGGGTGTCGCGTCCTTGGCGCCCTGTCCAATGGCATCCTTGATCCACCCCTCGATGGCCTCTTTAGACCTCTTCGAGATGACAGGCCCGATTTGGGTTTCCTTGTCTAAGGGGTCACCAACTTTGTAGCCCTGTAAGACCTTTTGCACAGCCTCGATGAAGGCGTCATGGATCTTCTCATCGACGTATACCCTCTCGATGGCACAGCAGCTCTGGCCAGAATTGAAGATAGAGCCGTCGACGATTTCGGCCGCCGCCCAGTCCAAGTCGACATCTGCCCTGACGTACGCCGGGTCCTTGCCACCAAGCTCCAAGCCAACGTTGACAAACCTACGAGAAGCCGCCCCCTGGACCGCCGCGCCGCCAGCAACGGAGCCCGTGAAGCAAATCAATTTAATCCTGTCGTCCTGCACCATCTCTTCCATGATCGACGGGGCGCCACAGTGGAAATATTGCAAGACACCAGCTGGCAGGCCGGCCTCGGCGAATATCTTGGTAACATGCTCGGCGATTGTAGGCGTCTGCGGTGAAGGCTTTAAAATGACGGTGTTGCCGGCAAGTAGAGCCGGAATGAGTGTGTTCACCAAGATCAAATAAGGGTACTGGGGAGCATCAGCCAGAGAGAATCAGCAACCGGGCCTACAGTAGTAGAGAGAGCGTCTCACATTCCAGGCGAATATCACTAGAACCGGCCCTACCGGGACCTTGCGGATAAATCGCTTGAACCCCTTCTCGGCCTCGCCATCCGTGTCCCCGAGCACCTCCTTGCTGATCTTGATCATGTAGTTGGCGCGTTTGATGGCCGTCCCAACTGGTTGCTCGTCAGCTACGTTGCCATCACAGCCAAAGAATTAGCATGCCTAGACCTACTTTCACCCGGCGTATAGGCGATGGGACGTCCCATCTGCACCGTAAGTTCCTCGGCCAGCTGGTCCTTCTGCTTCTCCAGAAGCCCCAATGCCTTCTGAATAATGATTGTGCGATCGGTCAGAGACGTCTCTCGCCATGTCTCGAAAGCCTCGGCGGCAATCTGCGGTATCTGGCGCAGATCCGTCTGGCTCACTCCATTGCGCGTTAGGATTGGTTCGTTGGTTGTAGGCGAGATTGTCGTGATAGTTTCAACCGACATATTGACTTTCAGTGAGGATTAGTATGAATGAAATACGAAGTAAATTAGACTTAGATTGGGGTTCTCTCTCATGTGATGCTATGTGAGTCGATTTTTGGTTATTTCTTTTTACTACCTAGGCTGGCAATTTGTATTCGTCGAATGTCTGCTATCAAATAGCCCGACGTCACTGATTCAGGTGATGGAGGGGCAACAGGGGCAAGTTAGGTACCCCGCCAGACGCCCCGATAGATGAATAGTCTTTGCCCAGTGTTATCATCTCTTATCGAGGCTTCCCCAAATCTGAGCTCCATTTTATTTTAGTTGATTCTCAACCTACCTGTATCATGCAAGACACGACGAAGTCTCGACGATATACGAAGTAATACATTGCCGCACGTTCTTGGCTCACCGTAGATCTTCGCTGAAATCCACTGCGACTGCTGCCATGCCAGCCGAGAAGCGAAACCATTTCCTCGACATCGACGAGAGCGACGACGACGACGGGAGTCAAGGCTACAACTCCGAAGTCGAACAGCCGCGGAAGGGCGCATCATCCAAGCGTCGCAAACTCAACCAGGAAGACGACACTGACGAAGACGAACCCCTAAGCGACGAAGAGAATCCAGAAGATGACGAGAACGGTGATGAACCCGTCGACGATGACGAACAGGAGGAAAAGCCGAAGAGAGACGGCGCAAAATTAAAAAGCAAAGACAAATCAGCATCCGGAGACTCTTCAGATCTACCAGACATATCGCGACAATTGACGAAAAAGAACCTCGTGGCCACGGAAAAGGCAGTGAAGAGGAGTGGTGTCATCTATATTTCTCGCGTGCCGCCATTTAGTACGTCTCTATTTTGGGGGGAGGCATTCTTCCTTCCAGCCATCAGTCACATTGGAGATCTCCATATCTCGAGAGTCCTCCCTCACTAACTCAATTCACTCCTGGCAGTGAAACCCGGCACGGTGCGATCCATATTCGAGCGCTTCGGCAAGATCAACAGGGTCTACCTAACACCCGAGGACGCGCAGGTCCGGGCGCGGCGGCTCCAGCAGGGCCAGAACCGGAAGAAGAACTTCAGCGAGGGCTGGCTGGAGTTCGTGCAGAAGTCCGACGCCAAGGCCGCCGTCGAGCTGCTCAATGGCACGACGCTGGCCGAGATAGGCATGGCGAAGAAGGGCAGCTACTATCGGGACGACATCTGGAGGTGAGCCAACGTCCTTTCGCGCCCGGCGCTTATATCAGTCTCTAACCCCACCCACCCGGTCTTTAGTCTACGATATCTAAAAGGATTCAAGTGGCGTACGTATTTCCCAATCCCATTCGTGCCCCAAACTCTCACTCCCCGGTATCGAACAACCACGACGCCCCGAAACTAACCGCACCCATCTCGTTCCCAGATAACCTCACCGAGCAGATAGCAGCGGAGACGGCGGAGCGCTCGTCCAGGATGCGCGCCGAGATCAGCAAGGCGGCCAAGGAGAACAAGGAGTTCGTGCGCAACGTGCAGAAGTCGAAGGAGCTCGACGGCATGCAGTCCAAGGCGGCGGCCAAGAAGAAGACCGCCACCAGGGAGGCGGGGGATGTCGATGCTGCGGGTGCTCCCGTCGCCACGACGGAAGAGGAAGCCGAGCCGAAGGCCCTGCGGAAATTCAAACAGGCCTCCGCCGGCAGGAAGAGTCGGGAGACGACGACCTCGGCCGCCGCCAAGAGGGTCCTCAGTCAGCTGTTTTGATGTAATCATAATACGTTCTTCGCTCGGCGCAGATGATACCCCCGTTTCTATTTCACGACTGTTTAGACAGACCCCTTGGATCTCTATGCGAACCGCATCCCCGCCCGTATATCAAGAAGCGAGCGGGAAATTGGGCGTGGAATCTTTATATATATATATGTATATATCTCTGTATTTACCAGTCGTCAGCGTGCGAACGCTGAGCCGGTTTCAAACCATGTCAGCCAATACCAGCAGAATTGAATGATTAAATAGGTGTCACGCCAATTGAACAAGTCACCTTCACCTAACTTATTTATTTGATACTTACCACGACGCTGCTATTCTACAATTCAAAGCTCCAGCGGCACACATTATGCCGTGTCATCTATCGTATAGTATTGCACAGCTGATACTATGCAGGTGTAAGAATACGGCATACAACTTAACGAAATAAGATTGAACCAACCATTCTGCCTTCCGATCTTAAAAGGGCGTGATAGTAAACACATGACTCAGAGAGAATGGAAATAAACATCGTGAAGTGGTAGAACATTGCCATTGAACTTTTCCTCGCTACATTTACGCCTCATCTTCCATGGTAAGCTCATCAAAGTCATCCAGAAGCTCGGCCATGTTGACCTCCGGCCCATCATCGTCCCCATCGTCCGTTTCAGCCACCGACATCTCGTCGGGATGTGCCTGCCTCTTGGGCTGTTTGTACAGCTGCACGCCAGCCCGGAAGTCGTCGTCTTGCTCGATATCCTGCAGGAACTGTTCGAACTCGCGATCCATGCGCTCCTGGTCGGCCTTCTTGGGCAGCAGCTCGCCCTCGTCCTTCGCCATGCGCTTGACCTTCCACTGCCTCTTCCTGTTCCTTTTGCGGTTCGGGTAGTGCTTCTTGATGATGACGACATCTGGTATCCGGGACGAATATGTGTGAGACTGTTCGATAGCCTCGAACTCTAGGTTGTTGAAAACAGTGCCCGACAGCATGTATCCTAGGACGGAATCGCCCGCATGTAGAAGGCCTCCCAAGTGTGTTCGGGTCCAGTATGTTTTGTTATTCGATCCCAGATCCGTAGCTCTCGCGACCTCGACCTCAGCCAGAACCCATTTCCCCTTTGTCGGACTTCCACATAGTTAGTTCTCATCCTCAATTAGATACAGATGGAAAGGATAACAAGGATCTGCTTTGGGCTTCGAGCGGGGGTAATTATCATGATTTTGAATATGATCATGAATAAGGGATATTAAAAAACGTGAGGATATCCGAGATAATGCTCCAGCCTTAGTGGGGTGAGCCGAAAGGGGTTCTAGGGGGTCGAAGCGAAATCACTTTCCCATAAATTCAAGTCAAATAATATACGTACCCTACTACTTCGCAGTCCATCACAATGAACTCGACCAAGTCTTTGGCTTCGGCTAGTGCTCCGAAAGGCGCTCTCCAGAATACTGGTGAACTAATGTCGGCCGTTTGGAGCGTCGTAGGATCTAATAAGAAGACCGAGGTACCAATTTTGTAGCATATTGAGAGAGGAGAGATGTTTCCGGCTTGTTTGGCCTGGGGTATCGGGAGAGCAACCAGGTCATCCTTGCATATGGGAATTAATTCCACCGAAAAGGTGAACTTGTAGCTCTTTTTTGCTGTATGACTGTCCTGCGAAATAAGTTCTGATGATTTCTTGACTCGCACTGGCGTAACGGAGTTGAGGAAGTCGACAAACTGGAACTGATTAGTGGCCATGCTGCTTACAATGGATCAGGGGCAAAATACCTTCTCCGCCTGATTCCTCGCACTAAAGAAGAAGTCTATACCATCTTTCGCCTCCTTGATGTTGATTGTATCTCGATGCGCCCCGTGCTTTAATATGAGCTGTTCGAGGTATAGGAATGTGCGTTTCTAGCGTGTATTCATCAGTACCATCAAATCTTCGATACCAAAGGCTCATCTATCCATATAATGGCCAGGATTCCGCTTACGTGAAGAACTTTCTAGAGCACAAGTTAGATCTAAAAATCCAGAGGGCGGCGGATTGACAGTTGTTAGTAATGCTACTTACCTGTCGTACTTGTACGCTCGCCCTCCACACATTTGCAGTATATGACTTCGCACACTCAGGGCATTGTTGATAAGCCACGACTAAGGTTTGAGTCAGCGCATGCGGCTCTCCAGAGAACAGTAACCGTGGAACCATAAATTGTAGGGGGAAGTCTGCCATTTTTACACAGCCACGACTGGGAGCGATGGGACTATATTCCTTACCATATACAACTTCGAGAGCCTGCTGCATAACCCTATCTTCCGCAACAGCTGCCTGTACCACCAGTTTGACCCTGACTCTCCGACTGTGGGGTTCGGTCCAGATAAATGAGGCGTCTATTATTCTCGTCCGGTTGAGACTCAGTTTTTTTAGGCATAAGGCGAGGAGTTCTCGACTCTCGGGTGTTGCGGTAACCCAACTACTGGGCGCTGCGAGTATGCAAGATATCTTATCAGCCTCCAACTGCGGTCTGCGAGGGATTCGATGCCCGAACCCGCTCCTCCTCGATGGAGTGATCGGCTCGTCTACTTACTGCGAAGTTGTTAGCATGTCATCAGTATCGAGGGCACGTGCACATACCGTTGAAGCCATCTATCACAATCTCGGCAAAAATGTAGCGTCGCCTCCCTCTGGATCCCTTGAGAGATATCTTTTGTGAGCTTGAAGCAGTCGTAACATTTGGCGTCGATGGCCGTCATTCCGTCGATGGGTGCTCCGCAATCCGCACAGAGGATTCTGCCATGATGATTAGCGATGGGAACCGTGGGCAGCGAATACTGGCTCCTGCGCCGAATACGGTTCCATTCGGAATGCAGGCATATCTGAAGTCCATATGACCACAGCAGCGACCGCAGGCGAAGAGAAACAGGCGAAGTCATGCGACGTACGTTGCGGTGACGGCCTGCGACGGTGCCGGAGCCGCAATGGGCATCGGCACATCCAGATCCATCGACATGGCGGGTAGCGTTCGTGCGGCGGCGGAGGAAATGTGTCGTCGATTGCGTCCCCGAGATGGTGAAGTGGTGTACTGTTCAGGGCCGTGTTCTAGTCGCTGATTCTTATGAGCAAACCATAAAATATGATATTCTGAATAGTAGCAGCAAGTACGAAGTAGTCCCGATCAATGCCCATACCAGGTCGATTAGGTAGATACTTGCCGAAGTGGTGGGGTCAGAAAATATTGCCCCTCGATTTGATTGATAAGCTTATCTACTGTAACCTAGGCGCATCATAGCAGCAGTTTCTAGCAGTTCGCCACTCGACTTTCAAAACTTCGACGTTTAGACTTTTTTTAGTACATACCCCAGATATCCCGATTCTTTCTTCCAATATGCAATAACTCAATCTTCGCTCAGGATTTAACATATATTCACGGCTTCTCCAGGCAGATACCTATTCACAACACGTCCATTTAAAAATTTTGCGTATCTTTATCTTATAACTATAGTAGTCAGTCTAAATGTAAGCCATCTCGTACGTTACACTTGACCGTCAGACTCGATTCGACACGATAGCATACCGTCACAGACAGGTCCATGGTGAGATAGAGTCGGGGACAAGATGTCGTCCCCTACAGCCTTCCCTTTAAATGCCTTGCAGCTCGGTTTTTTACAGTGCCTTATATCCCCTGGAAAATAGACGAGGAAAGGAAGGGCACGGGTTTCATAGAAAAGCGACCTGTTCTTCTACTGTGATTGAATTGTCGCTCCTACACTTATCAAAAAGCTTCGTCGTCGGAATAGTAACAGAATTTCAGCGCAAAGCAATTTTCTAGCCCTAACCTTTTTGAATCAGTAGTTGTCTTCGTCTTAAACACTGCGATCATATATGCTGCCAAACTACTAATCTAGGGAAGGAACATATTCCTAGCATCGCAAGACGCTCCCCGCCATGGCGACAATATCGAGAGATGGCCAACGAGAGATCCTCTTCCCCGATATACTCACAGCAACTCAGACACTGTTGCCGCTACGTAGCCTTGTCCAAGTACACCACACACGCACGAGAACCTAAGATATCATCACTCGGGTAGTCTGAGCTCGACTTCGGTCACAGCCAACGACATGGTGTTGATAATATCAACGAAAGTCCAGCTTACAAATCGCGATAGCAAATACTCCCAGACGAGCTCAGGTTTCTAAATAGACAGGTAGATGAATAATCAGAACCGATGAAGAACCAGCCCATGCGCCGAGTCGAGCAGCACAATCCTACCTAACCGTCCCAAACCGCGTCACATCGACCACGCTCTCGCCGCTACCAAGAACATGTAGACCACGTCGGAGCCAGATCGGAGACAGATATACTAAACGGTGTATTAATAGAGGAATTAGGTAAATACGCATCAGAGATAGGGTAAATACCTAGCTAGCAATCGTTCCCCCATGTTTTCGCCTGCCGGATTGTTTTTCCCAAGCACGACATACATACGCAAGCCGGAGATAACCACGTGTCGCCCGAACTACAAAATAAGACGTGCTCTCAGCCCTCGGAGGCGTTTCCGACTACCAGAACATTACAAACAAGGTATCGCCCGGATTGCATCCGTATTTAATGTACGGTATGTATGTATGTACCTATGCTCATAATCCCGGACTAGCGACCTTATTAGGCAATCCTATATATATGTGCCAGCGACCGACTCGAAAGGGGATGAATGATATCCCATCTCGGAATTCTGGGAGGAGACACAATCCGAGGACAACAACAACAACGACAACCCCATGCACGTCATCGTTTGGAGAAAAGAACAAGCGGATCGGTGCCGTCCGTCCGGGGCCTGGGACGGCTTCGGGGTAGGCTATGCAACGGCTGAGCAGGATTGCGTGATCGAACTCCACGCTAGCAACATGAACCACCACCCATCACCGTCCGTCCTTTTTTCCCAAACGCGGGGTTTCGCCACTATAATAAACAGTATCTATCGCCAGGCTCGCGCGTCCGATAACAAGGGCGAAGGGGGGGTTAAAGTGAAAAGGAGGAGGATCGGAGCAGGGCAGAGCTTCTGGGTGGGAGTTAGGAGGAGAAAAAAAACACGAGGTAAGCGGCACATGCCATTGGATAGCGAGAGCTTTGCGCCATCGTGCGTAACTCGCACATCAGATCAGTTGCGTCGAACACGGGCTCGACATCGGAGATGCCTCCGCGGGACCTGTCTGTCCCATGTTAGGTAGGTATATAAAAATGACATGAACGTCCGCCCACCCATCATCTCCAATTCTTGTCCCCCTCCGAACATCGCTCCGTTATCTTCAGAACCTCGTCTTGAAAACGACAGTTCACAATGGCGCCTTCAGCTACCACGACCGAGGCGGTGGTGCCCGTGCCTCAGCAGGTGCCGAGTAAATCCCGTCTCGCCGGCCAGTACAAGGAGTTCCAGCTCTACCACTACTCCCAGGAGGCCGAGGAAGGGAAGATCCCCGGCGTCGAGGCGGCCAAGTACCCCCACTATCTGCCTACGTGGGACAAGAGCCAGCGGTATCCGCCCCTGGAGCCCTTCGAGCACTACGAGCACGGCAAGGACGCGGACGCCTCGTTCCCCGACCTCCTCCCCGCGGGCGTCAAGATAAATCATCTCACGCCGGCCACCGGGACCGAGGTCCGCGGCGTCCAGCTGAGCTCCCTCAGCGATGCCGGCAAGGACCAGCTCGCGCGCTTCGTCGCCGAGAGGAAGGTCGTGGCCTTCAGGGACCAGGACTTCAAGGACCTGTCGATCCCCGATGCCCTGAAGTACGGTGGCTATTTCGGACGTCATCACATCCACCCGACAGTAAGGAGTTTCTTCAGTCCTATTACTTTTCTGTATCAGTGCCTTCTACCAGCTTGAATCATCGTAGTCTACAAGCTTGGCACGCCCATGACCACCCCCATAGACTCTCTCGTGGCGGCGATTACTAACCCCGAACGTAGTCCGGCTCACCCGCCGGGCACCCCGAGGTCCACCTTGTGCACCGCGGTGCCGGCGACAACAAGTATGACAAGCAATTTGCCGCGCGCGTCAGCTCGGTGGCGTGGCACTCCGACGTGTCATATGAGCAACAGCCCCCCGGAACGACTTTCCTGTACATCTTCGACTCGCCCGAGACAGGCGGCGACACGCTCTTCTCCAATGCCGTCGAGGCATACAACCACCTGAGCCCCTCGTTCCAGGAAAGGCTGCACGGCCTGAAGGCCACTCACTCCGGCATCGAACAGGTCGCGGTCGCGGTCGCCAACGGAAGCATCAACAGACGAGACCCGGTGACCAACGCCCACCCGATCGTCCGTACCCACCCCGTCACGGGAGAGAAGGCCCTATACGTGAATCCACAGTGTAAGTTTGCCACCTTTGAAAAGAGATGCGAGCCTACCAACACTGACTCACAATGCTAGTCACCCGCGAAATCGTCGGCTTCAAGAAGGAAGAGAGCGACGCCGTTCTGAAATTCCTATACGACCACATCGCCTTCGGGGCGGACTTCCAAGTCCGAGTGAGGTGGGAGGAGGGGACCGTGGTCGTGTGGGACAACCGCGTGACGCAGCACTCGGCGCTGCTGGACTGGAAGGACGGGGCCCGGCGGCATCTGGCACGCATCACGCCCCAGGCGGAGCGCCCGTTCGAGACTCCGTTTGTACAATAAATTTCGCTTCACAGAAAGTCTGGTAGAATGTCGTCCAAATCAGACTTGACCTTCCTGATGCTGCTCGTCGTCGACTTCCGCTGCTCTCGGCTTCGTTTCCGTTCCGCCTGTCGCTTCTTCAGGCGAGCGATGAAGTCCATGTCTTCCTCGTCTGAGCCGGCTGGTCCTTCTGCTGCCCGTTTTTTGTCGTTCTGTAAATCTCCTGTGCTATTGTGAGAGGTCTTTGATGCCGGCTTGTCAACCTGTCGAGGCTCTGGCTCCGTCACTCTGGAAGCCACGGCAGATGCTCGCTGAGGGGTTCGGGCCGCGACAGAATGGCTTCTCGGGGCCCCCTTGCCATCTTCAACCTCATGCGTAGTACGACGGGTCACATCAGACAATACTCTCGTCTTAGTCCGACTCGGAGAAACGGGATCAGACGTCTGTCTATTGTACCCAGCCGCAGCACGAGTGATGGACGTAGCTGACGGTAGCCCATGTAATCGTCCTGCGCGTTTCCCCGGGCTCTCCATGAGACCATAGAGCGATTGCTTCTGCCACGAGCCGTCGCCATCATCATCATCAGACCCAGAGTCGTCGGCATCACCTTTGCGAAGCTTTTTCGCCGCAAGCCGCTGCTTCTCCCCGCGCGCGTTCCGCTCTTGCTTGGTCCTCACAAGCTCCGTCATCTTCCCGACCACAGGCCGCGAGATGTTCTGGATCGTCTGCGCATTCTCGCGCTCGGAAGCCGCCTTGAGCCGCTCGTACTCCGCCGCGTGTAGATGCGCCGTGAACTGCCGCGCCGTGGCGAGGAACTCATCCTCGACCATGCGGTAGCGGTCGTCTCCATCTATGCCCTCTATCATGGATCTGCTACCCCCATCATCTAGTCAGCCAGTCTGTCTGATTTCATCAGATTATTGCGTTAGGTGGACGCACCTCTCTTCTGGCGGAGTCGGTGTTGACAGGTCTAGATGCTGGTTAGAGCCGTTACACATCATGCGGAGCTAACGTGCGTACGAGGCCGTTTCACGGGCTTTTTGGTAGTGGCCCCGGAATCTGAAGACGGGTGCGAATCCGACTCATCCCGGACTCGCTCAGCATTTTCCCGTTTAACGCGTTGGACGGGGCTGGAACGCGCAGAGGTAGGGATCTTGGACATTGCCTGCTCACGGCGTTTCCAAGGAAGGATACGAGGCATGATGTGATGGACTCCCCGCTAAGCACATTTTGTAGCTTTGGATAGTTGGAGTAGAGAGTTGATAGGATCTAGGATTACCTTGTACGCGCCTTTGTGAAATGGTCCTGAACTTATACCATAAAGAATGCCTCGTGTGGGTCGTGATCACCCGAAGCAATAGCTTACTCGATATAAACATACTTACTTTATAGAAGAATATTTCTGTATGCACGTAAGCAGTATAATAGATATAATAAAGACAGAGACAAGATCAAGATCAAGATCAATCAATACCTTTCCAGCAAATTCGTAGCGCGTTCGTTTCCTTAACAAGAGGTCTAGTTAGACTGCTTCTACGTTTATCTCTCTCTTTCTATACGTATATCAGCCTCCGAGCTTCTGTGATATTTGATCCAGAAGTTTTAGGACGTCCAGCGATCTCTCCACAGACTTCATCTGCGTCAGCTTCTCCTGCATCTCCCCAATTAAAGAACCCTGGCCATTGACAGCGCCAAAAAGGCCCTTTTCCCATGCCGTCGCAAAGGCAAGTAACGCTTTCGCCCTGGCCGTCCTCTGACTCTCCAGCACAACGTTTGCTTCGTCCTGAAGCAATATCCGGAACCACCTCGTCGCCAGTAAACTCTCATCGCTACTTGTGGCGGCACCCGACTGGGCTGCTTGTTCGAGAAGGTCGCGGGCGTTGGTAAATAGCGTGTCTTTGGCGGCAGAGACAGCCTGCTTTGCGCCTTCAACTGTGATGACTATTTCGCTGAGAACACTAACCGGAGCGGATCGCATTCTCGGGCGATTATAGGCCGTCATAGCGGCCTTGAGTGCCGCATCGATGGTTTTCTGCTCCAGCGCCGTCAATTTGTGTGCTTCATCACGCGAATCCAGATACTGTGATACAAGCGCCACGACTTCAGCATACATGTCCATATCCTCTCGTACGGCCGCGTAGTCAGCAAGGGCTTCAAAGGCATATGGTCGATACTCGTCATTGTTACGCTTGGCTTCACGGAAGGCAATCTTCTTGGTTTGTGCCAATGTCGCCGGGTCGCTCTCCCACCATTTCTTGCCGTGACGAATTAAAAGGGGATACGCAGTCACCAGCCGTTCCTTGCCTTTGAACGTCTTTAGTGAGAGTGCCTTGTCCAACACCGGCCATATCTGTTGGAGGGTTGATACATCGAACTGTCCATCCTTTCCAGTAGTGTTGCTGAGAGCAGTAATCATCGAGGCAACAGTGAATGCCGCGGCGTGCTGTAAAGCCCATTTCGAAGTTTCGAGGCCTTTCGAAATAAGACCTACAATCTCACTGATATAACGCTTTACTGTATGATTTCCTCCAGCATGCTGGCTCCAGGCTGCTTCGAAAACTTCCGAGACATAATCATCCGTATCCAATTTGGCAAAATATGCGAAGGGCAGGAGCCGAGTTTCGAGATCGGTGAAAGCATCAGGCGACGCCTTGGCAATTGCGAGGACAGCATCTGCTACCTTCTGTCGCCGTAAGTCATCCTCGGCACCAAAATACAAGTCTACCAGCCTCACCGTGTAGCGGTCTCGGGTTTCGGGCGACGCAGACCTTAGTAGATACGCAGCGCTCCTTGCATATGCTTTACTGACCTCATTGTTTCGATCGAGAATCTGCGTGTAAAGACTTTTGACGAATATAGCGTTGAAAGGGGCAAGGAAAATACTGTGGCGTATGGCCAGCGTGCTCAGCACCTCGCTACAGCCAATCTTGGTTTGCATTCCAAGAGCGGATTTGATGGTCGCTACCAGCTGAGGAGCCAGCTGCGACATGACAGCTTCATCAGTAAACCGAAGACAGTTGACGACACACTCAAACAACGGGGACCGGGTGGCTGCCGTGCTGCGTAGCTTATCAAGCCCTTCCCGATCTTCCTCGCTGACTCTTTGATAATAATAGTTGATTTGCGCCGGCTCAACCGTGCTGAGAAGACCGAGAGTGTGGGTAATAATAGTAGGGATGAAGGGCTTCAAGGCATCGCCACCATTCTTCACGACGTCTAAGACTGTGCTGATAGCCATGAGCTTGATTTCCTCCACGGAATTCTCAATTCCCTTGTCAGACAGCAAGAACGGAAGAACTTGGGCGACCATGGCCTGAGCTGAAGAGGAAGAGTTATTTTCCTGCAACTGCGACACTAGAGTTTTTGAGAGACCCATGCAAAGTTTTAATGCCGCAGCTCTTACAGACCCTTTCTGGTCATCCAATACTCTTAGAGTGACTCGCCAGATATCTGTATAATACTTCTCATACTTCAAAAAGGGTTGTCCATAGATGAGATCGGCAATTGCGGCACAGCTAGCCTCTCTAACGCGCCATTCACGGCCATCCAGAATACTCTTGAATAAATCCGTCATAATGGCATCGAAATGCACGTCAATTGTGACCGTCTGGTCCTTGACAACCGCCTTCCAAATATCATCCATGGATCTTCTGACGTTAGGATTGGGGTCAAATCTATATCGATAGAGCTTTGGGTATATTTTAGGGTCCAGGTCGGCATCGGACAGAATATTACTGAGGCCGAACTTCCCAAAAGCCGACCGTGCAGTCCATGTGGCAGCATTTGTTGCAAGAGCCATGAACTTGTAAATGAGCCTTTGATCTCCTACTTCGTTTGCCAGATTAATGATATCCTTGTACGAGGTGATTGATTTGCCTTCGCCCGTGGGCAGCGCTCCCGCGTCGAAGAGTTCCGTGTCTTCGTCAACTTTGAGCTGCGCTTTTGTGCCAGTAAAACTACTGACGAGGTCCTTGACAAGATCGCCTTTCAATGACTGATCACCCTTCTCATATACCAAGGCAAGGCCCCGAGAGGCAGTTTCCTGTACAAGCTCGTCGCGGGCTGTCAATAGCCGCATGAAAGCCACCTGGCAGTCGCGAAGGCGTGACTGGATGTCTGGCAAACTAGAACAGTATTGGATTATGCAAAACAGCCATATGCCCGATGATTTGATGAGCGATGGCTTTGTCTCTTTGCAATTATTGACAAGCTTATCAAGGGTGGCACCGATCTGTTCCGGCTTCTTGCGGAGGCTTCCGATGATGGCTTCGCCGTGTCCAGTTGGCTGAACATCAATGCTAAGCTGGACCGAATCTGAGTCCCAACGAGCTATCGCTGCGGCGATTGCTTCGCCTATAGCAAAATGAACCTCTGTCCTTTTAATTTCCGACAGACTGAATAACTTGTCTAACACCTTCCCTGCCGGCGTCTCTTCGTTGTTGGACACTTCGCTTAATCCCGGCATAGTGAGTCGACCAAGGGCGTGAATTGACTTCTCATTGCCTTGCAAGGCGAGAGATGTCAGACGCTCGATTAAGGTATTTAAATCCTCCTCTCGTGAAGGCCACCCGATATCAGCAGTCCACAATTGGGCAAATGAATCCATGGCAACATTTTGGATTGCTGTGTCGTTTCCTAATAGACCTCTCAGGGAACACGTGTTGACAAATTGTATGAGATCTGACGCCTCTGGCGGGGATAGTCGGCCATAATATGTTGACGTGGCAAGAAAGCTAGCCAGACAGGCGAGCGAGCATTGGTACTGCGCCGAAAGAGATGCCGGTGGTTCATCAGTGGATGACAGGAGTTCCCGCAATTGAGCAATATCAAGCGGAGTCCGGTCATTCCAGGGTGCAAGAATGCCAAATGCTTTCGCGACTAACTGTCTAATCTTTTGATTATTAGAACTGCGCAGAGAAAGCAATTCATGCGTCCTTCTCGCGATCGAAGATATGACAGTGTGTGTAGGCGCGAAATAAAGAATTTCAGCCAAGCAGGCGACACAGTCTTCCGCACCTATATCGGGATGGTCTCGAAGACCATCGAGTGCTGCATTCAAGATGAGCAGGATCGTATCAGGGTCAGTCGCCTTCATATACTCTCGAATAGAATGGCGAGCAGCGAGGTCATTTTGTATCTGTGTGTCTAGACGTGATTCCCAGTCTATTTCAATGTTATTTTCAGCCAGGGCAGTGAGAAATAAAATCTGCTTGACAAAGCGTATAGCAATCGGAAATGCCTGGAGACGGTCATTCGAGTATAACGCGTATCTTGATGTCTGGTCCACGGCCATTTCATGCTCTCCGACCTGGCGAGTGGTGCTGTCAAAAAGAAACGTTGCTAGCTCTTTCCAGTCAGGTAACTTTAGGGTCTCTTCTGGGTGTAGTTTCGTAGCCCACCAAGGATCTAATCCTCGTTGACCTTCCTCCACAACATCTCGTCGCTCGTTAGCAGCGAGAGCTAGTATGCTTATCCAGCGTGCTTTGATATTATGGTATGGCAAACAATTATTTGCAAATCGCGCAGCTACATGACGAGCCGTTCTTATGCTTTGTCGATCTGGCAAATTCATGTATTCTAGGAGTAGTACTTCCAAATCTCGATGCTGGGCAGCATCGGCGGATTTGAAAAGACCCATCATGCTAGAAAGGGAGCTCTCAATATAAACAACGATGTCCGGGCTAGAGTCAGACACCAAAGAGTCGAATAGCCACTTGAGGAGGGAGTCCTTTGCCTTGTCTTCAAGGCTACTCACTCTCGCCAAGGTGCCGATGGTCTCGTAGGCGTTGGCACGTAGTCTCTGTTCGTCTTGAGACTGAGATTGGTTGTTTCGAGGGTTGGGAGCTGGCCAACCCTGCCTGAGTACGTAGTCCTTAAGTATCATCACGAGGGCCGGCCCCATCTTGGTATCAGGTGCCGTGGATTCAGAACTGTTCCTCGCAATCCAGGAAAGAAAGCCTAGCAATGCTTTGTGTAGTCTCAACGCCTCGAGACCAGTTACCGGGGAGTTATCCCCCGTGGTAAGTGCAAAGTCCTCTTTCACGGCGTCAACAACTCGCTGCTTTGGGGCACACGCGACCGCTGATTTTGACAATAGTCTGAGGATTTGCATCCTATGAGCTGCTGGAAGATTACCGTGAGCCACAAATAACGACTGTACGATGCCTTCGCTTTCAAGGTCAACAGTAGCTCGCTTAAGGACGTCATCAGCTATCGATGATATCCTTGAATCTGCTGAGCCGGCCGCGCATATGATGGGCAGGTAGCGTTCGTCATCCCTGAAGGCACCGCTTGCGAGGAAACCGGCAGCCTTGGTCTTGCATTCGGGTAGGCTAATACTGTTTGGAGTGTTCGGCTTCCATGCCTTTGGATCTTTATTGCGCAAGAAGGAGACATCTTCTTTTGTCAGGCCAGATGGTGAAGCAGCTAACTTGGCCGATAATTCGTCTTCCGAGGCTAGGGCGATATCTTGTCTTAATAAAAATAGCTTCCCAAGCCAGTTCGCTACATATTGCGCGTCAGAGGGTTTCGTAAGGCCAAAGGATTCCCGAAGTGCAAGATCTTCCGCGCTCCCTCTTCCAGGGATTTTAATCTCCAGGAGAAGACGAAGAAAAATGTTGAAAAAGCCGGCAGCGCTCGCTGAGTTTGTCTCCTTCGATATATCGCGAAGTACAACCGGGAACAGGTTGCGCCGTTTTGGCTGGTCAAGACGAGACATGCCTTCTCTAATGAGCGCGAGATCCAGCTGTTTCACGATTGGTGAACTTGTCCGTTTATACTGCTCTAGGAGAGCAGCAACAGGTATCACGACACTGTCTCTCATGTCAGCTGTTTTTAAACTAGACTCCCACGGAGCGGCAAAGCATACCCCGAGGGCTGAACAAAGTTTTTAACGCTCATGAAAGCTTTGAAGGTCTAAATGAGATGTGAGCACTGATATCGGCGAGAGATTGGGTGGCTAGCACTTGCGTCTTCTCGGACAGCCTTGTGCAGGCTTCCAGCCTTTTCAAGCAACGGAGCAAGCTGTGATTGAAGAATCTCGCTCAGCTTCTTCTCGTCCCCAGATACAGCTGCAAGTTTATATCTGATCGATGAGACGAGCTTAAGCTCCGCGCTTTCGCTGGGTGCGGCCATAGCGCCTGATCGTGTACAGCAACGCCTACACGATACCCGCGGGGTTGGATCGGCGTGTGCCTTGTGTGCCTGTTCGTCAACAAACGTCTTCGAGGGCGAGTGTCGCAGGTCTCCTCTCTTGTGTGATCAGTCGTCCAAGGATTACGAGATTCTCCCATGTGCTACGGCGACTCGGCACAAAGCAAGGGTTCCTGAAGACCTGCACAGAGGGGTAATTATTGAGACCACTTGATTATGAGAAGGGCACGAAGAAGTACGCGATGCGATGTACGCGCTTTTTTCTTTCGAGTCTGAGTGATGATCAAATAGTAATTAGATCTTAGTAGCCTGGGGTTTCGCACGTGTTGGTTGCTGGTTTTACAGTGCCTTCTATGAGGCTTAGGTAGGTAGTACCTTAAGAGGTATCTTTTAGCCAACAAGCTGCTCACGTCACGCCAACACAGAGGTCGTCACTCCTCAACCCTTGGATTGGAAGGTTCCAGGGTACCTTCCTCAGGCTGCGCGCCACATGAGAGAATCGTGGCAGTGCAACTCATGTCCGTACACCTCATGAGGTACCTAACAGAATGTAGGCAAGTACCTAGGTACCTACATGCAAGCACCTGCACCACTTGAGGCAGAAGATGTCGGGGGAAATATCCACGGGTGCCTTCGAGTTAGCAGTACTTCGCCTAAGTATTTGTACACCGGCAGAGAACTACACATGTTGGCCATATAAGCTACATGTACATACCTGATCTATAAGTTCAGAAGAAAAGAAACACTTCAGGATGTTTGTTATAAAGGGTGTCGGTAGGAGGTACATAGTGCCTTTTATAATGCTCACAGGTGCGAAGAGAGGGCAAAAAAGGTCCTTCTATTAGGTACGGACCCTTGTCGCCAGAACCGGCATGTCTACGATAGTGTCGAGCAGACATGACTTGCGATCTTTGACAACTCCCGTCATGATTGCAAACATATTGCGCGAGGCCTGCGAATATTCTCCCAAGGCCTAGCCAGCCCTAGTGTCAGCCATAAAACCTTACCGAACCAGCGCAGACCATAACGAACAGGTAGCAACCAATAGCACAAAGCACTTATTTTCGAGGAACGGCAATTCGAGGCCGGCGTGGGAGACGCATGTATCTGTCGGCAGTTCGCCTCCCCGCGTCAGGTGAGACGCACGATTTGTTCGCTGACCTACTTCGTAGATATACCTTCTGCCTTTATTCTACCGCCACTTCGACAATGATGGGACGCAACGTTGGACCACGCGAAGCCTAGGCTGAAGCGAACATCCGATCACACACGAGCAAGCTAGCGGTCTCGAATGCCCATCTGCCTAAACTAACCTGATTTAACCCACCGTATCTAATTATTTCTGTAGGGAACGCTATTCGACGCCAGTGATGCGGTGCGGATTTCGTGCAGCATGTCTAGAAGTAGGCAACCAGGGCGGACGCCATGAGCGGCGCCATTTCATAAGATAGGTACACTAACATGCTCGACATTCGCAACGTACCTGGACGATCAGTGGATCCAAAACATACCTCCGCAGTCCTGAATTCCCTCACCCCGAGACCCTTACTTACTTACGTAAGTTACGTAAGACGACAACTGACTCGTGGAAACATGAGACGGCGCCGGCTCTAGCTCAGCGAGTGCGAGCTTCCTCGCTGTGACATCAGGCCAGGCGTGGTTTTACGCAACAGTCAGCTATCCCGCGGCAGGTGATATATATGGATGACCATAGTTTGACGTCGTTATGGTCGTCGGCGATGTCGGCATGAGCGAATTGTAGGTCCACTGTGGTGGCCATGCGAGAAAAGTTCGAAATCGATTGGCACGCGGGCAGAAAAAGCTTTTCACTTCCCAGGTCTGCGGGCGTTAAGTGGATTTTGAAATCCTTGCGAGATCAAGCTTGGCGTGCTCTACGCCTGGAGTGTAGACCTTGGTCACGGTTTTTTGTTCCCTCTGAAGAGCACCGTTAAATACTTTACCAAAATGGTAAAGTTGAAGACAGGTATGGCAACATGAGCTCCCAAGTTCTATCTAATGTCGCCTAGACTATGTCAGGACTATCTCTTGTTAACCACAGATAGCTACCTATCATACCTAGGTCTAAGGTACCTATTGTTTGCGCACCAACCCTTTCAAGGGCGGACAAGGGTTGTGTAGATCGGCGCATTTCTTGGAGCCCAACAGTCACTCCTAATTTGAGCTACATAGGCCTAGGTACAACCATACCGGTGCCCTTCGCCAGCCTTTTCACTTACCACGTGGAAGCTAGGGGAGCCATCACCTTCCACACCGAGTTGAAACTAACAATAGCAATTCCAGAGATATCCTTGGCCATCCTAGCATCCTAAACTATCGGGGGCTCGCTTCAACTAACTTATCTAAGGAGCTGCGCCCACTTCTGTAGTCGCAAGAGAGACAGGCTGACGGACGTAAAAAGTATGGAGAGGGAGAGAGAGAAAGCGATAGGACTTAGGATGCTAACTGTCATATAGCTATACATCGTAACGGGGGGAGAGAGAGAGAGAGAGAGAGTATAGATTTTGTCGTGCCAAGAATCAAGCAGCACAAGCAAACTGCACAAGGCTCTTGCAAACAAAAACTAAAATTAAGTACGAAACACGCTACAGTATATACACAGTACCTAGATACACGATGGGGTCAACAGCCACTGTTGCTTCGGAAATAGATATGCTATCCACGATCAGGCAAAGGCTGGATCGATTCCCTTCACCCCTGGGCCAATCAAATCGGCCACTTTCGTCATAAGGACAGGCCCTGAGCCCCATCTTGAAATTTTTAAAAAGATGCCTGTGGGAAGGTCACGTCGTACCGTCGTTTCCATAAAGTAGGCGCAACTCACAGATCATCTATGAGGTAGGCGAGCCACCAACTAAGAGGTTGAATGTGCAACTTTGAAAGTTACACGAAATGTGTCAGGAGAATCACTTATCAGTACCTACTCCTAGATACGCATGTTCCAATGCCATGGCTCTTCAAGTTGGGTATCTCCTGTAGGGTAAGGCAGGACAGTTGTGTAGAGGTGTACGAAATACTTCGTATACCCCCGAGCTTCACCGCTAAGGATTAGTGTATCGGAATTCCCAATGCCGAGTATTACACTAGGACAGAAGATGCCAGACTTCTGGAAAAACGCTAGACAGGGAATGACGATCCTTCTAAATGCGTCAAGGCGATGTTAATTTCGTCCTTGGTGAGGTACATGACAACAGCACTCGGCGGCGGAAGTTGTCATTATGGTCGTCAAATTCATGAACAAATACCCAAGGTTGAGATGCCATACTTCGTATCCAAGGAGGTAGGTATTATACCTACTCTCAGTGAAAAGGCCGTGATGACTCGGCAATAATATATATACTGCTAGTGTATTCTGCAGCAAGGCTCGTAGATAGATTGGTGGCATGCAAGGCAAATTCAGCTAAGTAGAGCCGACATCGACAGCAGGGAGTGGTCACACAAAACAAGTCGCACGTAAATGCCGGGAGCTAACACTCATTTCGATTTCTTAAAGCGGTATGGGTGCAGGCATTATATATTTACAAACAACAACATGCCTACGGTAGGTCTAATCTTCCAAGTTGTCATGTACGAGCAGAATAGAGATAAGCTCGCCTACATGCATCTCATTGCTGTGTTCACGTGTTGCTCAAACCGTCTCGATATACCTACCACCAATAGCTACCAGAAAGGCTCCAACTTTCTTCATCCGAGATCAAGTTTATTAGTTAATAGTAGGTACTAGGTAGGTACCTCTAGCAAACTACCCACCTGGGCAGCCATGTTGCAGGTTCAAATCCCTGTTTGCTACCCATACCAAGGTCGCACCTACATCTTCCTAAGGTACCCAGCTACCTCACTTAGGTGCTGCTACTTATCTTAGTGACCTTGCATAACTACCTTATGTAGGTACCTTAAGAATCAACCGAGGTAGGTTAAGAGGTCACTTCACTCTGTACTACTGAACTGAACACCTGGTGGGTACCTCGTACGAAGTTCCACCTGCGAATAAGTATGTAAGTTACTGCCGACCCACGAAGTAAGAGATTCCGGAGGTCGTTTAGATATCTCGCGGTAGCTATATCTACATGTATATGTGAAAGATATAGTAAACTAATAACCTTACATCCACCTCCATGCATGCATGTACATGTCTATCCACATTTACTTCGGGTTTCCGATGGAGCAAGCACAGTGAGCATTTAGCACGGGCATACTATCTCAGTACCTCTAAGGTAGACTGAGATGTCCTGACCTGATGTTGGTGAGGAGAGCCCCGCCAAGGCCAAAGTAAGGTTTTTTAGGCGGCAGGTTCTTCACTGGAGGCCGCCCTTTTAGACTTTGGTCGTCCACAGCGAGCTGATACAAATTACGCAGGCTTGATGGGGAAATACCTGGTAGGTAGGTACAGCTTAAGGTAGTGTAGAGCCTGGCAGCTACAATTAGCGTGCAGGTTCAGGGCTCCACACGCAGCCCACTCAATGAAGGAGTGTGGTATTGTGGTACTGGTAGGGAGCGTGGTAGGTAGCGTATACTAGAGGTACCTTTACTTACCTCCCTCTTGGTACCAGTATCTTTTTTTTCTCCCACTTACACATGCACACCAAAACCCGCAAACTAAAACTTAGTACCATCGTTGTCCTGTCTCTGCTTTTTGCGTTTCCTGCTCGTGTTTTATTCTCCTCTCTCTTACGGCACGCTCACTCACTCACTACCTACTCACTCATTCTCTCTCACACACACGCTCTCTCTCTCTCTTACTCACTTACCTTACTCACGCCCATTCCCACCCCGTCCGTTTCTCCTCCTTCTTAACCTCTCCGCCCCGTCCCCGGCCCTCCCAACCCTAATCTCTTCCAAGCCACAACCCCTCCACCCACCCACTTCCACATCTCGGTTTCGTCAGTTGCGCGCGCTGTGTCAGAAGCATCCTTTCGTCCCCAGGCCTGGTTGTACCTATTTTGTGTGCGCGTGCGCGGCCAACTCGCTTTTCCATCCTTCAATTGACCCCGTCATTGCCCAGACATACACGGTCGCCCTGGCTTTTCTTGTCATTCCATTCTATCGAGTCCTTCGCCAGTTACCACGTGGTCCATCCGAGCTCTGAGAGTCGTTTTATTCTATCGACAAGACAATTATTGACGTTGTGGCCTCGACCTCGTTGGAGTCCTCCGCAGGCCCTCCTACTGCTTTTCCACTCTATTCCGATTGGTGCCTAAAAGTAAGTCGGCCTTTCCTTCTTCTTTCTCGCTCCGCACGTCTGCCGCCCGAGATCCGTGCAAACAAAGCCTCCGTTGGCGTTCGAGATCCCAGAGCAATAGGTAAAACAGCTTGTTGTCGCCATTCGTGCTGCCGTTCTTGCCGCCGCCGCCGCCGCCGCCACTATTGTTGCTACTCATTCCTGTTGCTATGGTCATGGCTCTCGCGCTCGCCATTTCAGCCCTGCACTGGGGCGACGAGTCCAATTGCGCGCGTTGGCTCGGAGATATATGATCGGCATGAGGACCGTGCCCCCAGCACTGCGTCATCGAAGCTCCAATTTCCCACGTCCACCACCAACGTGCAAAGGTGACTCTGCATTTATGGAGTCTCGCTGTGGCATCATGACACTACCAACTCTCAGACTCGTACTCGCATCGCTTTGTGCGGGAGCCTGACCTCAATTCCTCTCATCCGATGCCCCGCACTAGCTCGTCATAACTCGGTGAACCACGATCGCACTTTCAAAGCTTGCTGAGCCCGCCTTACCGCTCAGCCCCACCTGCGATCTGGCCGCGATTCCACCCACTCATCATTGGCCCATCTTCTCACCGCGCCATATCACATCTCAGAGAGACGCCGCGCGTGAACGAAAACGTTGCGATACGCATTCGAGCCGCCTGAACTCCTGGTAACCTACAAACCCACATCGGCCAGTCCCTGGCGATCCGCATGTGGCCACACAACACCTATGAGACTTGACGATGCGGCGAACACATTGAAGAAAATGTGTGTCCTGATAGGGAAGGCCAACCGGCTCTGCCATAAATGTGGCTTTACTCGACCATACGCAACCATTTTTTCTGGTGTGAAATCGAGAGCTTTTCTATTCGCTCGATATTGCACTGTTAGACAACAGTCACAGCCAATTAACCGCCAACCGCCCATTTGGTTACACCGATGTCGACCAGGCTTCCCGAGACAGCGGTAGTCGCAGGCATTTCGACATTGTCAGAAGACCGGTGCACCATTGTCCAAGCAGCCGAACGTGAGGCAGCGAAGTGCTCAGTTAATTACCTCGACAATTGAGCCCGATTGCTCCACGAATCGCATTATCGTCTGGTCAATTTTGCAGATGAGTTCGAAACTCAAGGATCGACAGCTGCTGTACGCAATAGGAAATACGCATAACCGAATTAAAAACTATACGGGCCACATGGTATAGAACGAATTGAATCTGAATATTCGATCCAAAGTACAAGCTTCGTCACCCTACTCTTTGGTAAGTACACAGTCGCCGACCTTTCCGAGCATAGTTTCCTATCCGTAGTCCTCAATTTGTAGCAAGAATCCCAATATCTTCTGCAGCTCTGTCTTTGATCATACTATTGTCAATTTTCGAGATCTGGGTTACACACTGAAGCTGGTCTTTTCTTTCTTTTTCTTTCGTGTTCATCTTCTTCATACTTTGCTTACTTATTTCATTATCGCTCTCAAATTATCAAACGGTCTAATGGCTAACATCTATGCAGTACTGTTTCTCTACTTTAATGTCAATCAGCTTGGTTACAACCATCATACTTTGCATTACGGCTGGCGCGTTGTCTATTATCTTGAACACGATTATCTCGGGATCGCATAGTCGAAATGAATCAAATAACAACTATGTTATTGATCGGCGCACCTGGGATATTTTGTCATGTCTCCAACTTTACCAGCCTGGAAGCAGGAATTGCAGAGTCACCTTCGCCCGAAGTTTCCTGCTGAGAGTTATGGACATGGGATCTCGGGCACTAACTGGGACGACGAAACACATTTTCTAAGAACTACGCTTACACATCCCTTTAGGTTACGGATTCTTTAGTACCTCCTAAATCTGGTCATAGTCTGACCTCGCGGTTTCAATCTCCTTCAAGCATCCTCCTGTATCCTGTTCGCGAAACGGAAATTCTTAGACCTTAGACTCAGCTCCAATTGCTGTCGTTCGCGTTCAATTCTGCATTCAGACGTTGGGCGTCGGCGTTAATTGCTGGTCTCTCTGATTTGCACGATCTGGATATCAGTCAATTGGTCTTTTCCCACAAGGTGAGTTCGAGTAATTCGCAATACTTATATTTCGTAATCTTTGATCTACGAGAAACACCAATATCGAAGCATTTGGTTCATTTCCCAATACGCCAATGCATTTTGCTCCCTAACCTTGAACACCCTCGTCGTTTCCTCCAAAGAAGCATATTACGTCCAAATCCCTTCCATTACATGGTTATCGTGCAAGTGCAATCTCGTGGTCACTACGTGGTTTGGTGGGTGCTCACGACAAAGATGAAATACCAGGAGAGTCCGCTGAACCTCATCCCCATACTTCACTTTTGTGATCATACGTCATGATCAAGAGCATTTCATCGCAGATGAAATGAAGCATATTCTTTATGCTAGCGGAAGTTCATCGTTTTTTAAACCGTGCAGTATAAAGCTTATACAAGCCGCTGACGGTATTTTTTGCCCTCAGCATCAACTAAAGCCCTGTCCCGCCTCCCCATACTTACCCTCAAGGTCAGCGATACCCCTCGCTTGAAACCCAAAATCCATCTGCAGCTGGAATAATTTCCATCTCTACTTCTAGGTCCTGTTCGCTGACTATGTTTTCTTACAGGCACTTGTTCTGCGAGCTGCACCCTTTTCGCTCATCAACTGCAAATCCAACTTCAAAGTTGTCATTGTCCAGCTTGCTTTCAGGTGTATTTCGAGTACGTTGCTTTACACTTTATCTTATCTGTCCTAGTCAACGGAAACATCGCCAGCCGCGTACCTTGAGCTCCAAAGCACATATTCCCACCTCATTTCTTTCATTGTTGACGGCTCCACCCTCCTCTTGTCAATGCCTTGAAATTATATCGGATATCATTTCCTCTGTCCCATATGTGCATGCTTCTCAGTTCTGTCAAATTTGCTTGCAGCAGATTTAGGTTTTGATCCCCATCAATTTCCCCCTGCCTACTCTGCAGCACGGTTCATCTTTCACAATCTCTGGTGCGGAGTTTCGCGTGTGTCATATCGAAAAGAAAGATAAACAAGACCATACTAACCAATGTAGGGCTGACCCTGCATTTGGTCTCCGGATAAGAGACAGCTCCTGCACGTAAGTTAGCAATCTTCATGTGATGTACTTGTGTACTGAAAACGCACTGGCATCACAACTATCTTTCCTAGCCCAACATCTGAAAACTCTCACTGAACTCTCTACTTTGATGTTACTCACGCAACAGTTGCGCGTATTTATCCCGTTATCCTCTCCACCTCTCTCTTCCTTCTTGATTGCCTTCCCTCTTGGCTTCCCCCAATTTGCTAATTTTTATGTTATTTTTGGCTAGTTTGACTTTTTTATTTCGTGGGATCTTCTCGATTTTCCTGCACTTCTTGTAGTTAGTAAGTCTCTCCACATCACAGATATCAGTCCCCAGCGCAAGGAATGTTACACTATGAAACAAAAAAGTCCAGCCACTCTAGAACATACTGTCCCTAAAATTAAATGTACTGATTCATGACAGGCATCATGGACGGATTTAATCCTTACAACGGCCAGCCAGCCTCAAACGGCTCTGGATCCCAGGGAGATGCGGGCTCTCAAGGAGCGCCTGGCGTCAATCCTGCTGGCCTTCCAATTCCTCCTACCAATGGTCAAGGCGGTGGTGACCCCGGGTATACGTCTGAGGGGCCCCGCCAGACACTTTGGTATGTGATTGGCCCTTACAGACTTATTTGACATGTTCTCACACAAATGTAGGATGGGTGAACTCGCCGGCTGGATGGATGAGAATTTTGTCCGTAACATCTTCTCTTCGGCTATGAACGAGAGTGTACAAGTCAAAATTATTCGCGATCGACACTCCGGGTATGTATTTATGTCTACCCCGTCTTGATGCGTCTTCATTATGACTAGTTTTACATCCTAGGCCAAAGTTTTCTTCGTCTAGCTTTAGTATATTGTGGTGTTTACATTTCAGCTAACATCATGCAGGAACGCCGGTTATTGTTTCGTCGAGTTTGCCTCTCCTGAGGGGGCTCAAAAGGCTCTCCAGTTGAATGGCACCCCTATCCCCAACACCGACCGAGCATTCCGCCTCAACTGGGCCTCTGGCGGCGGACTGATTGACCGTCGCGATGAGCGTACACCTGAATTCTCCATTTTCGTTGGTGACCTTGGACACGAGGTCAACGAATTTGTCCTGGTCGCCCTCTTCCAGGCTCGATTCCCATCCTGCAAGTCTGCTAAAATCATGACGGACCAACAAACCGGACAGTCTCGCGGGTATGGATTTGTTCGTTTCTCCAACGAAGAAGATCAGCAGCGCGCGCTCTCAGAGATGCAAGGAGTTTACTGCGGCAATAGACCTATGCGCGTGTCACCGGCCACTCCTAAGAACCGGTATGAAACCCTTGATCTTTCTTAAACAGGCTCGCTCACCTTTCTAATATGCACGAGATCTAGTGGTCACCAAGCAAACAACTATAACCAGTACAGCGGCGGACAACCACAGATGGCGGCGCCCCCTCAGGCCGCACATCACACAGGAGTCAGTGGCGGTACCCCTTGGATGCCTCAGCCTCAGCCCCAGCCCCAACAGAGCTTTGGTTACCAGCCTGGCCCGGGTTTCAATCCATTGGCGATGAATCAATTCACGGATCCGAATAACACAACTGTATTCGTCGGTGGTCTCTCTGGTTATGTCACTGAGGATGAACTCCGTTCGTTTTTCCAAGGATTCGGAGAGATCACCTACGTGAAGATTCCTCCCGGAAAAGGCTGTGGCTTTGTTCAATTCGTCCACCGTCACGCCGCGGAGATGGCCATTAATCAAATGCAGGGCTATCCCATTGGAAACTCTCGCGTACGCTTGTCCTGGGGCCGATCGCAGAACAACTCGGGCGTTGGCACTCCCTATCGTCCTGCTCCTCCCCCTCCCCACTACTTCCCCTCAGGCCCGCCTGGTCCTCCCGGCCCTCCCGGCCCCCCTGGGCCCAGTTCCTTTGGCGGTACTGCTTTCGGTGGTAGCGGTCATCAAGGTCCTCCTGGTGGGCTTGGACCTCAGGTATGTTAATTTCGTAAACGCCATAGTCGCTTCTGTGCTTCGTATTCGGCTAACGCTGTTTTGACAGTGATCAATGCTTTGCACAGTTTGCATCCCGGCGTCCTGCGTTTCTGGCGTTCCGGCCTGGTCAATTGTGTGCCGTGCATCGATATCTTATGTTTTCTGCATTGATTTTCGAATGGTCTGATGGAACGTCTTGATGCTGTCTATGAATTTGCTCTTATGTTCATGAGACTTTCGAACCATTGCAATCGAGTTGAGTACTGGATTGCGGCGCTTAGTACTTTCCGGATCCGTTACCTTATTACGTCGTGTTGCACCAAAAGCTGGCGCTCGGAGTGGAATAGTGAACCGTACCTCAAGACGCCGACGATTTCCTTTTATGATTTCTTCTTCTCTTCTTTTGACCTGCTCGGACTTGATCAGTATCTAGTCTCCCTAGCGGCAATCTGGCAGCATATTTCTCGTTAATGGCAGGGAGCTTGATGAGCGTCACTACTACTACCTCACGAAACCCCTACCTTGGAATCTCGTGCGTTATCATGGTCGGGCGCTCATCCGCCTCGCCGTCTTCGCTTCGGCTCGTGCATCCTTGCAATATACCCCTTTCGGCATACTCAAGTACATGGTTGGAGGTTTTCGTGCAACTCAACCCGAATTCGGGGGTGGTGGATCATGGGATAGACAGGTATGCTCGGATAGGCCTTGGTAAAGTCACAAGCTCAAGTTGATGTTGCACACATGTGCGTTGCAATCAGCCGATTTTTCCTTAACAATACACTCTGCGTTGATAATTTGTGCTTCTACACATGATTGAGTAATTGCCCCGGTCGCCCCGCGTTGCTTCGTGTCTTGTGCCTGCCTGCCTGTATCTTGTTTCTAGCGTCAGTGTCTAACAGAGTCCGGTTAATAACTTCGATTTTGCGAATGATGCGCAGAATCAGTGGGCAATGTTTCATTCCTGTGTAGAAGCAACTCAGAACAGCCAGGAATATACTAACTGATTGACGAATACTAATGTGACATATTTCTAGGGAATTCACAACTACCCAAAACACGCCCAATAGTAGAACATTATGGTGAGCATTGAAAGGCGAAGCTTATCTGCAAACAGCCTCTCTGCAGGCTTGATGGTTGATTCACGCAACTTGCTCAGCCTCTAGGATCTTCATGCTGCAATTCCCAGTTTATGACAAAGCCTTGCCAATTCCGCTCCCACGCTAGACACCATCAGGAGCTGCTACGATGGCTCCCTGAAGATACCTAGTTCATAATGAGATCCATAACTATCGTACTTGGTCCCAATGACGAGGATGCAGTGGTGGTTATTGATTGGCCCCATGTAAGCTGGCAATGCGACTTTCGCGTCGCCACCATGGTCGCACACTTATGACTACTAGCCATAGAGGCCTTAGCCCCAACACAGGGAATGCTCGAACAAACGCGCCAGGCTAAATTGAAGCGGTTGTAGCAGGTAATCTGTCTAGTTTGACTGTCTAGAGTATGTGCTCTCTGGCGAGAGATCGACGGCTCCGTACCGCATGTGACCGTATTCCTACAGGTTAGCAAGAAGACAATAGCCACTCCTGACGATGCCTAGGTAGACGATGCCCAAGGTGTGCGCAGCCAAGACGGAGCCAATATGTGTCCTGAGGAAAAAGCAGAGTGAGACAAGTCGAGGGGGTTAAGTACTGAGATAGCCTCACAATAGTCAGGCTTGGTATTCCTTTCCAGCATGCCTCGGCAATGGAAATGCACAGACTACTCAACGCCTCCGAGGGGTCATCCCGCCTGGACCTGCATATGAGACCGAGACATCATATGCAGGAACTTGGGTTGTCTTGGGCCGCCCATCGGGGTACCTACTCTCACCCGCTCTGGTCTGGGCCTTTGTGGCTTAACTTGGGGAGCGCTGAGGAAGACAAAAGTGAATACCTACCTGGCTACCTACCTACCTACCAACCTAAAGATAAATCGAAGTTCTACGCAACATGATTTTGCCTAGTCTACAAAACGCGTGAACTCGAGAAGCCGAGTCGAAAGGGGGTCAGAGCACCACCGTGTTGGCTGGCCGCTTTGCTAACTTCGGGGCAAGGGACGGGAGCGGGCGGATAGTGGAATACAGTGTGAACAGATAGGTAAATGTGAAGATGAGAAAATGAAAGCGAAAGTAAAGTTAAAAAAAAAAGTGAGAATCAATCACACGCCCCAGACACGCCCCAGCGGGATTTTCCACCCCTCTTAACTATCACAGGAGCCGCCGATAGAGTTCCACGCGAAGCATACTTCGTAAAGAAGAAGATATAGTGTTAGGCGAGTAGGGTATCACAATCTCGACGAGGACAGGGCCGGGCCTCGCTCACCAACACACATAATCTAGGGTGAATCTTCGGCGGTATTCATCACAATAACCTCTCTCTATCTACATGCATAGAGTCCTACTGGTCCAACACTCACTCGCCTGCTTCAGATAACGGTCTTGCGGTAGCATACATGTCAGACAGGCAATGGCCAATGATGAGTAGAAAGGTATTCTGTCTATATTGGTCTGGTAAAAACAAACGACCGATACAGCCAGGCGTAATACCTAGTTGCCCATGTTCATTTGTGCCTCATGCAGGTATGAGTTAGATAAGTAGATAGATATCTATTTAGCCTCTCGGTCCCGAGATGAAACTTCAACCACCCACCCAACCAACCTACTTCCTTACTTACTATACACCCTATATACCGACTCCTGACTGCTGTTGTGCGACTTTAGTCTATTATCTCGCATACCGGCAACGCACAATCCCCAACCCCCAGTCCGAGACATGCCTTCGTTACCCGTACGCCCGGGGGTCGAGGCTCGAGCTGCGTCATCAACGGATCCAGGTAACCAGAAATCACACCGGCCTACCTACCTCCCTATCTACCTCCCTACCTGCTTGCTTGGTTCGAAGGGGGGCGCAAAGGGCTGGCTGGCTGGCTCATTATATAGGTAGACGTAACAGAAGAAACAACTTGCTCGTGCGTGTCACAGCATGCCCGGCGGTGGTTAACGTTTATTCATTCGCCTGGCTTTTACCGTCTCTTTTTCTCTTTTCCTCTCTCACTCCCCCCTCCCCCTTTCTATTCTCTCGCCCCTCGTCCTCCCACCTTCTACTCTACTCTCCCCCTCGAAAATGAACTTGTGCGACGCGACCAACCCCTCTTGCATTCCTACGAGATGGGAAGAATCCAGCCTTAATTAGATTTGCAGGGTATCGAGAACTCGTTCCCATATTCGCCCGTCCGTCGTCCTCGTCGTCGTCGCTGTCGTCGCTGCTGTCGTGGAATCGCACATGTACCCTGAACTCTGCACCCTACGCACGCCTGAAGCCGAATCTGAATCTGAACCGGACCATTTACCAAGCACAAATAAATACCGCGGCAGTAACATAACCTACCTACTTATCAACGGCGCATTTCGCGTGAGGAGGAAGAAAAGAAGCCAAGAGATTCCTCTTATAGGTAAAACGAGAGAGAGAGAGAGAGAGAGGAGAAAAAAAAGTGAAAGAGTCACAGCACCGAAATAGCCGGAAACCAAATTCCCGGAGGGCTTTTTCGCCTGCACCAGACAGACGGACGGACGGGAGTGAGCGGACAGACATCATTGGGGGGCGACGGTTGTTGTTGTTGTTGGTTATGATGCGGAGATTTGTGATTCTCTTTGGCCTCGTCGCCATAGGTGAGACTTCCATTTCCCTCCTCCTCCTCCTTACGATCCGCCCCTCTTCCACTCGTGGAAGCCGAGGTGGCGTGGAAAGGAGATCCCCACGCTGACGCCTGTCTGGTTGCGCTCTCTGTGTAGTAGCGACGAGCGCCAATGCCCAGAGTCCATCGTTCGGGGGGCTGAATGGCTGGGGACTAGGCAGCGCCAGCAACCCGTTTAATCCCAGCACCGATTCCGACGGCAGCAACGGTGGCGGTGGCAGCGGGGATGACGACAACGGCGGCAGCGGTAGTGGAAGCGATGGTAGAAGTGGAAGCGGTAGCGGGAGTGGCGGCGAAAACGGGAGCGGCAGCGGCAGCGTGGATGTCGGCAACGATGGCGGCGTCAACTACGGCGGCGGCTACGGCGGCGATAGTAATGGCAACGGCAACAACGGGGAGTTCTCGCCGGGATTCGGGTCCGGGTCCGGGTCCGGGTCCGGGTCGTCGGACGGCTTCACCAGCGGCCTCGACTACGAGCGACTGGTCCTCTTCCGCCTCAGCCACGGGCTCCTCGCCTCCCTCGCGTTCGCCTTCTTCTTCCCCCTCGGCGCCATCGTCATGCGCCTCGCGCGCGGCAGGTACACCGTCTTCGCGCACGGCGTCATCCAGCTCATGGCGTACGCGCTGTACGTGGCCGCCGCGGGCCTGGGGCTGTACCTGGTGACCCTCGCGCCCGCCGTGCCCTCGGGCCAGGGCCAGGGCCGGCTGGCCAGGCTGAGCACGAACGCACACCCCATCATCGGCATCGCGCTGCTCGTCATGCTGCTGTCCCAGCCCGTCTGGGGCGTCCTGCACCACCGGACCTTCGGCAAGGTGAAGCGGCGCACCTGGGTCTCCCACGTGCACATCTGGCTCGGGCGCGTGAGCGTGACCGTCGGCATCGTCAACGGCGGCCTCGGCCTCGCGCTCGCCGGCGAGGACGACGGCGGCAGCCCCGCCGCCGCCGCGTACACGGGCGTCTCCGTCTCCATGTGGATCCTCTGGGTCCTGGCCGTCGTGGTCGGCGAGTACCGGGCCGCCAAGGCGCGGCGCGAGAAGCAGGCCAAGCGGGAGAAGATCATCCGCGAGGACAGGGGGTGCCCGGACGTCCGCGGCGCGCCCAGGCGCAGCGCCGAGTCGTCCTTGTCAGAGCAGTACGCGCCCGCTGACGACGACGGCCGTTCCCCTCCTCCTCGCTTCCCCGAGCCGGCGGCGCGTTCGCCGCCGACTATTTCGTCCGCGTCGGATGTCCCCAGCCCTCCGTATTACCCGGGTCCGCATTACGAGGCACATATGGCTCAGGTCCACCAACGACAACAACAGCAGCAGCAGCAGCAACAACAACAACAGCAACAGCAGCATCAAGAGCAGCGGTCCCCTGAGCTAGAGATGCGGGAGATGAAGGAGGTTCTGGAGATGTCCGACTCCGCCTCCATCATGTCGGTGTCGTCGGACGAGATGCACAGAGGCCAGGTCTAAGCTTTCACGCGTCGGGCTTCGGAGGACGCGGCGACTTGGAGCTGGCGTTTTGGGAGTTTGCGGGGCTCGTTGGACTGGTCTTCGTTCTCCATCCGATTCTTGTCGAAGGTGTTTGGGTGGTCAGGTCATGTCGTACATTTACATCGCTCAGTTTTCTAGACAAGGTCGGAGACAAATGAGCCCGGCGTTTGGCAGGGAGAAGGGGGGCACCAAGGGGGCTTTAAAGAACTGGCTGGATAACTAATTGTAGCCCTTATTCAGTATATTGGGTATCTTCGAAAAAGAATTGCGAGCCAGATAGATCAAGTTCTGTAGGATGGCGCCTAGTGAGACTAGAGGTCTTCGGTCAGTCACGTCACAAACCGGAAGGTTTCAGCAAGGAAAAATCGGCTATTTTTCAAAATCCTTTTATTATGAAACGCGTCGCAGAGAAAGTCATGCAGGCCCCCTTACCATCTATACACACACACGGCTCGCCCTGATCCTTTTATACCTACGGAGCCAGCACTATTTCCACTGCACTGGCCAACCGAACGGTCGAATTACTCGCATATATCGAGATTCAGGCTCGAGGGCCAAACGATACGAGCTTCCTGCCCACCCCAACTCCAAGCCAAGTAAAGCAAGATTTAACCATTTGCTCAAAATTTGAGCACGTACCTGGCCCGCAGAGATCTAAACCCCCTCTCCCAACTCCCGTGAACAGAAGAAAAATCCTCGCCGTCATGGCTACTTCTTGTTCTTGATTAGAACCTCGATAGCCGGATACTCGTCATCCGAAACGAAGGGGTCTGCCGTCTCCTCTCGAATGTGAGCTTGCATCAACTCATCGGCCTGCTTGGCAAGATCCTTATTCTCCGACTCGGAGTCATTGGCGTCATGCGTTTCCACATTATCAACAGCCACCTCATCATCTACTGTCGCTTCCATTTTCTCTACTTCAGATGCCGACTCCGGCGACTCGCCCAGTGCAGGTGCGAACAGCTTGTCACCATGGAGCAGAACTTTAGAAACACCGCGTCGGAAGTCTAGTTCCTGCCGAGACATTTTCTTGGATCGGTCCACCTCGGTGCCCACTAGACCGCCGTCAATGCTAAATCTAAGGAGCCGGGAGGGGAACCTAGTTACCTAAAGTACGCATGTAGTCCATATGGATCGTATCAAAGACACCTTGAGTCGATTCGCAAATATCCTATCGAGCAGTCAGTCTCTGGATCCGCCTAAAAAAACTCCCAATCGCCTTGAACAAGAAAAGCCGGGCGAGGGAGATAGTTCTTTCTTACATGATGCACGGCCCGGCACATGACCTGAAATTGCCCTTTTACGACATCGTAAGCTTCACCGAACATGGTATGGCGGGTGATGTCAACATGATTAGCCATTGCTTCTTTCATGCGTGCATACGAGCCCGGACCACTCTCATTGGTACACTCAGTATAGGCATCCATCATGGCATTGCAAATAACGGGAGTGAATTGTCGGCTAGCTTCTCGCTGTGCATCAGTGATTTTGGCGCAGAGGGTCGCCGGCAGAGCTTGGAGAGTCCGCATATGCGCCATAATTTGGTTCGACAGGATAACCAAGCCAGCAGGATTGGTATGGCGTTGCTCCGCTCGACTTTTGACTGATTGATGAAAATCACGCAGCTTAACTGAGGCCTTCGTCGCAAACTCATTCAATATGCCGGGAATCCGCCGCTGGAAAGCTCGCTCCCAGCCAGTCGCTAGATTTCGGGACACTGGGTCAAAAAGTTCCTGGTTAAAGTCTCGAGGTCCAGAAGCACCACTGTAGACCCCCTGGCGGCGAACAGTTGCCTTGTACGTTGCCCAGAATAAGCCACCCTCGCTTCGATGCGCCCCCCATGAATAGGCGGTATCAGGGGCGGCAATGACTGCCGAGGGAATAGATGCGTCGATGTTCTCAAAAATGTGCTCCTCTAACGATTTCTGCATCTCGCTTATCGATAGTCTGAGTAATAACTCGAGTTCCTGCAGGGCCAGAGTTAATTCTGTTTGAGCAGATTACAATATCACAGGCATTTCTATTTTATGGACTCAACACTGGTTGGGACTGATCTTGAATTCAGCTGACCCGACTTAGATGCAATAACAGTGGTTTTTGCCTTCCTAAAGAACCGTGCTACCCGTTCCAGCCGTCTATCACTGTGAGGCAAACCGGGGCATGATAGATTCACATACCTCTTCTAAATTGTTCAACAGCTTGTTCAAGTGCTGTTCCTCCTGGCGCTTCTCGCCATCTGTTAGGGTCGACTGGGTGCCATCGTTTCTAGACCACAGCCGCATCGAATTGATGAGCTGAGATAAATCATTCAGTAAACGGCGGCAATGGCTGGTGCGCCCAGCCTCGGTCAGCTTCCTTGCGTGTTCTTGCAACTTCGGAACCTCAGTGTCTTCGACGGACAGGAAGCCATGGCTCTGAAAGTCGTCTTTCACTAGTCGTCCGCTGAGCTTTTGGTAAGCACGACTACTAACACAGAATACAGGGAGACTGCGGGCCACCTCGTCATAATCCCGAATATCTTGATCAGGATCGAAGGTGGTGTCGTCTTCCTCCACGGCATTCTCTTGGTCCAGTCTAGTGTAGGTTAGCAAGTAGTGGTCGGAAACAATTGCGTGAACAAGTGAGTAGCGAGCCAGATTATAGAACTCGGCGCCAATAAGTTGACTTAGTAGGAAACCACTTACTCCTTGATACCTAGCGCGAAGTCCTGCTTGATAGCACTTCTAGAGTAGTCGTTGCGACCTTGAATGCAAATTGCCTTGACAGATGCGAGGACTTTCTCGCGTTCATTCTTATTTTTTTCAATATCTCGTCTTAGCTCGGCGATCTGAGAATCAAGCGAACGCCTCTCTCCTCGGATCTTCTTCCGTTGCTCTCTGAGCGATGCAATACGATCTTCGATGTCTTCCTCTGTAAGAGGCTCGCGGTTCTGGTCTTGCTGCGAATTTTCCTTATCACTCAAGTCAGAATCATCCGCGTCCAATCTATCATCTGTTTCAGATTTGAAGCTTCCAAGAGATATTTCGCCTCGTTTACGCTTCTTCGAGCTGATTGATGGCGCGTAGACGACCTCGCCATTAGAAAGCTGGGATTGACGATCCTCCCACATATCAGTCTGGGTCTCGCATTCATCGAGCTGCTCAACCAGACGCGTCTTAACTTTCTTAAGATCAGCTATCTGAGACTCCAGGGACAGTTTGGTTTTCTTCATTTTTTCAGCTGCTTCCCAGGATTCGGAAATTTCTCCCTCAAGGCCGAGACTCTCAGCAGCCTCGGTAATAGAGATATCGTCTGTCTTGGAGCAGATGAAGCTCACAGCCGAATATGTCCCATCATACTTGAGCTGTCTTTTGAATGAATTGCCAAGTAAAGACTTAGCTGTCTTGTCGTCTACTGCGCGAGTAATTGGTGCTACAATCCAAAGGCCCGTGCAAGACTTCATGTAGTTATCCGCCACAGCCGCTCGAGCCGCATTCGAGTCTTGAACACCAGGCTAATGGTAGTAACCAGTCAGTATCAGGTTGCAAAATGCCTCCCAGAGCGGGATCCGAGAGATGCGTAACACATTTTGTGGAGCCGGGCAGGAGGCGAGGTAGGAACGAAGATTCATCAACCTACCAGATCAACAATGACGGCGCCCGTAGAGAGTGCATGCGCCTTCGTGAAGATTCGAACTACTTTGATGAGTGGCCAGTACTCCATAGGGGCATTTGCTCTTTTCTTAGGGTCACCAGGGCCGGTTGACTTCTCCTTACTGTCCACATAGTGCTGCATCCTTCGATAGAGATCCTTTGCCGTGGTGTTCTTGAGCTGCTTTGTAGTACCAAGAATAGTACGAACTTCCGTTTCGTTGGCGAGATCTTTGGGGTTGGCTTTGGCAAGCATATCCCTAGTCTTCTGTGGGTAGACCGCCTTCACTTTTGCGTAGGCGATGCCAGCATCGCTGTCAGTCTTAGTGGCTTCGTGAGAAATCTGGCCATTGCCGTCCAAAAGATCACTGAACAAAATTTGGAGCTCTCGGATCCAATCCTCGGTAGAAATGAACTCGATCTCGGCCCGGTAAAGCTCCTCGGGGTCGTCCGAGTAGTTAAAAGAGATCTCGGTAGGAGACGCAGTACATGCTCGTAAGCAGTTCGTAGGGAGGAGTCTAGGATGCATTAACAATGCTGGGACGAGCAGGAGAAGCGAGAGTTGAAATTCCATAGACAAAGCCCACAGCAGGATTGAGCTACTAGTTAGGCTGAGGGGAAAGAGAGAGAGAATAAAAAGAAACTGACCTTTCCTCGTCAAGCACCGCATTGATGACGGAACTCTTACCAGCGCCTGTGTTACCGACAACACCAACGACGGTGCGCGTAGGTGCAGTGCGCTTCTCCAGATCCAAGATAGCTTTCATCCAACCGTCGACATCCGGGCCGGCATGCGTGCTCAAGACATCTCGCAGCTGGTTGAGGAGACGGCCAGTAATCGAAATACCAGTCTCAAGGGATTCCAATGTATTCTCATTGCACAGTCGCTCGAGGAAGTTGGTCTCGTCTGGTTCAACATCGCCCGGGGTAGCGCTGGCCTCGGCCTCGGAGTGCCGGTAAGGGATCTGGGACATGGACAGTACATCTGAGGGCTCACCCTTGACAGGGTCGCCGTGAGAAGCCTCAAGCTTAGGCTCGGGCTTTACCCGCGGACTCACGGGAGGTTCCATGTTGGAAGGTTCACAGCTTAATACATAAAGTCTGGGGGTGCGCGATGGATGTAAAACAATACAACCGCTTAGGGTCGCTGCGAGTTGAAGATGGTGATCAAAGCAAGGATCAGTGTAGTGAGGGAAGTGGGGAGAAGTCGGAAGTGAGTATGCAGGTTGTCTTAAGTAGAGATTCTAGAAGGAGAGTCAACTAGGCAACCGAGACCGAGTACCTACCTGTCACATATAAAGTAGGTAGGTACTTCTATCTGCTACCTCTGTAATTGGGTCTCGATAGGTGGTGTTCATGTTTGTTTGCTTGTCGAAATTTTGAGGTAGGTACGGGCCGACGGCTGTGTGCATGCTCGCCCTTGCCTCGCTCAGCAGCGAAGACGCGTCCGAGAACGCGTTCGCTACAGACAATTAAACTAGGTACGTACCGAATTCTGGACCTGGATGTGCCTTGACGATCAGTACCTACGGAGCGAAGTACATGTACCTCTATTTAGTGCATCGATACTTAGCCTTATGGGGATCACGCAGGCATTTCATAGGTAACTCACTCACCTAACCCTTTTCCCAGGTACCCACCGACCCAGCACACCGGGTTGGATCGGGGTTGTACGGTACTTGATTAGGTACCCCGCCCCCTTACATCATGTGTGGAAACTTAAAAGTATCACTGCCCTGGCGAGTACCTCCCCAATCTACAACTTCAGTTATACAGGTACTAGATAGAGACAGATTTAGCACTTTACGCTTACCTTTTTTAATAGCTTACCTAGAGTGCCGTCATGATGTATTGGAATTGGATGGCATAAATCGTATGCTACCTTTAGCATTATTTGTATTAATAACATACTGGTACTTCGTATCTCCATGTACCTTGATTCGATAGGTACCTGCTCAAAGTATATCCACTTTCACACCGTTTCTGACACCGTCTTCTGCATATATCTTGTCAATGGTTATAATATCGTTCTATCCCAATGAATCCCTTCGGTATACACATTTCCAGTCGGATCGCGTTCTTTTAGCAGTCATGTTCCACTCCACTTCGTACCAAGCAACCTTCTCAACAATGATCTCCCAGCAAATTAATCCGCTTATCTATGCTTCAACAATATTTTTTCTTCGTCCTAACTTCTCTACTGTTCTTTACCATACGTAATAGGTAACTACAAGGGACGTGTCCGTTCGTCTAGCCTATGACGTCACTTAGTTTTCATCCGCAAATCTTGTCACTGTGAGAACTAGGTGCTGTGATAAGCATCTACGTCACTCACTACCCACAGATATAGATATTTACGTAGCAACCAGAAGAACCGGTGCGATGAAACAACCGCCGCTCTTGTTAACTGACTAATTCTACAGTCGACGGAATGCTATTCTGCTCACTCGAAGCTATCAACCAAGCACGTATAGTGAGCGACCTTCTATCATTCGTCTCCGCCTGGTAGTCTGAGATTATATGTCCTGCCATGAGTATAGTCCGGCGCAAGAGCTGCGATCGTCGAAAAACGCAAAGAATTAAGATACCATGGTACCCTATATTCGTCATTGCACAATCGAGACACTATCCGGCTTCTTTCCTCACGTTGATGGTGAAATCTCGTCTCTCCAAGCGGGCCGTCGGCCGTCTCGATGTTTATCCGATGCCGTGGCGACTCCAAGTCAACCAAGCCTAATTTCTTGTAGTCATAGCTTTCTCGGATTGGCCATATCTGCTCAGGGTCGACAAAGCGCCGGTTATCATGCGACTGGCTTGTTACATAGGAGTAGCATCAAACCGCATTCGACATGCTTTGCCGCAAGGATATAGTAACGTCCGGGCTTCGAACGACAGACGCAACGTTCATTCCAAAGACTGACTTGCCCAAGGGGGCCGAGCAATGGCTCTAGAAGCAGTGAAAAGTGCCGTTAGCGATATTATGCCGCGAGGCCAAAGCCACGACGTGACTGATCTTTCAATTTACCCGACCTTTCGTTTTGCTGCCTCGGCTTTCAACCATTCATCTGCAACGGGCTTTCCTCCATTCTTCATTACAGAAGCATGAAATGGCGTCCAGTGAAGACGGACACCGGAATTGATCGTGGCTGAAATTACCTAATAACCCGCTACAGTCATTCTGAACATTGAACTGCCAAGCAGCTCCCGTCCTCACAGGCCCCAATATTGGTCACCGTCAAAATCGACTTGACCTGGGACGTTTTCATGATGGGATAGATTTTGCTTGGTATATCAAGGTGACCATCTCGCTTGGCTGCATCATGTTGGCTAGGGTTGTGTACTCACTCTGTGAAGATTAGGTGTATATGAAAACACGATTCAAGATATCGTAGATTCTCTCCTGCTAACTCGTCCGCGCCTTTTAGAAGAGACGCCCTACTATGAGTGAGGGTATACGGTATCATGATGGCATTGAGCGCATACAACTTCTGTGCTGTGCTTGGGGCTATGAGCCTCTCGTTCTACCCCGTAGTGGCACAGAACTACCCCCTCGTTCCAGATACGAGGTGCAATTGTTATCGAACAAACACATCAGTATCTCACTACTACCGAAACCACAAGTTCTTCGATTTCAGATTCTTGTCACAATATGCCCGCGTATCTGCCCCTATAGACACAGCCCAAGGAAACGCAGATGCGCCTCTAACAAGCGCTTACTTCCAGTCGCCGGAGTGGACGAATACTTGGTCGATTCAGAATTGGAACAACAGCGCTTCGTTGGGTGGAAATCCGGATGGTACGGGGAGTGATGCAACGGTGCTCATGGTGAACTCCCCCAACAACATTTACATCCAGCACAACGACGACCGGAATCCAACCTCCACCACGTATCTCGTTATGCGGACCATGCGTCACGGGGATTTTCAGTCTGCTGCGGAGATCGAGTCCGGCTCGTACAACTATCGGTATCTGTCGATCCGCATGTACGCCCGAACGAGGGGGTCTCCTGGCGCCGTGGCAGCCATGTTCACTTTCCGCAATGCCGACGCGCTCTCGAAGGTTCAGGAGTCGGATCTCGAGATAAGGACCAACGATCCCGTGCAATACATCCAGTACACGAATCAGCCAAGCTGGAACGAAGACGGTAATATTCCCGAGGCCACACGCAACGTCAGTCTGCCCACTAAGCTGGGCTGGTCCGACTGGCAGTACCATCGCATGGATGTGAGTGAAGCCTCTTTGTTCTCTTCGCCTGGTAACTCAGTAGACATATACAATAGAATCTCGGTTTCAGTCCATTGAAACATTCGACTCTCCTCAGCTTCGTTGACAGCACCAGGCTGCCTATCGTCTGAGAAAGGACGGTGCTGATATCAAAGCAATCAGTGGACCCCCGGTTCTACCAGCTGGCTCGTAGACGGCGAGCTCGTCTCCTCGATTCAATTCCAGGCGCCCAAAGACGCCAGCCAGGTCATTTTCAATACCTGGAGTGACGGAGGGACCTGGACCGGGAACATGACGGTGAACTCGACGGCAGAGATGCAAATACAATGGATCGAGTTCGTCTACAATACCACGGACAGTAACGCCGGTACCCCCGTGCCTCCCGTGCAGCCACCGCCCTGGGGGTGGCCCCCGGGGATCCCCCCTCGCCCTCAAATGTGCGATAACATCTGCTCCATCGATCAGACGTCGAAAACGGGCACTCCAGTCCTAGTGCAAGAGCCAAAGAGTATGAACCGCCCCGTTCCCCCTTCCTGTTCCTCTTTTCCCGTCCATCGTCTACTAACTCTTGAAATACCTCTCTTTTCTTAAAGTCCCTCCTTGGCGCCGTAATTAGCTAACACGCAATCTCTTGTCCAGATCCCCAGAATCCAGGTGGTGGTGGTGGCGCCGGCTCGGGACCGGGGAATTGCACGGCTGCCAAGTACGACCAATGCGCCGGCAAGAACTGGAGTGGGTGTGGGAGATGTGCCTCCGGCACGACGTGCAAGTACCAGAATGACTATTATTCGCAGTGCCTATAGAAGTTGTGGGTTTGGAGGATTATGTGTTTTTTCTCTCTTTGCTCTCTGAAAAATCTGCTTTGTATCCATCTCGTTCCTTCGCTGGGATGGCTGCGATTTGCTTTCAGGAGTTACTGTGGAATATTAGGTTGGTTTGTTCGTTGGTCATCTATCCAACTCGTCTGTCGGACTAATATAAGCAATTCGACTCGGCAAGGATATCCGTCTACATCACTGTACTTGACTGCCCTTCATAATTTAGCCTTTAAAAGTGCTCGGAAAGTACGAGTACTTCTACCAGTAGGATGTTCAAATAAGCATAAGATAGAGTGGTTAACATAGGGGTTCCGAGTTCTTCTTAGCTCGCCGGGGTAATAATTTAGACATTATACAACCCCTATTCATGTTGAATTTCCCGCAGAATCATACATATTATTACTTCCAGGTCATGATCTTCACATTTGCAAATAGCGAAGCTAGATGCGACACATACCTTGATCGCGGCGATAAAAGCGCAGTTGCTTAACCTATAATGGGTATACGTCAACGTACACGATCTCGCTTTCAAAACTCCATCCAGTGATATAGCCATGAACCAGAAAACTGACAGAGCCATCTCTCCGTGGCTTTTCTCTAAACTATGTCATACAAGAAGAAGCAATGCCTGCCACGACCGGTACACAGATCAAGGGCTTATCCCCCTTCTAAGACGAGTGATCAGGAAAAGGGTAAATTGATATACCTCATGATTAGCATCTAATAATGCCCGAAATAAATAAAGACTCTATATGTTATTGAAGTATGACATCCCAATATACACAGAATTGTAAGTATCACCCCCTCGCCCTCCGAGATCGGGATCCCGTTCAACTATGTTGGTCAAATCGACGCAGGGACAGTCAAGGCTAAAAGACATAATTGTGTTTGTTAGGGCCTATAAGGAACAAAAAGCAATATGTAAGGCCAAACTGCTGTGATTCTTTCAGGCAGTAAGTGCCGCCCACTCTGCAGGGTGGCTGTATAGTGATTTGCCTATATATAGAGGGCGAAGCCCCCCTAGATATTTGAAGATTCAGGGATCAATTGATCACCTTTCCACCCCCTAACTATCTATCTGATCTGTTAAGCCCTATAGCCTTCGTCCTATCCTTCATCCTATCCTTCGTCCTAACCGCTATATGACTGCGATTGACCTATCTATCCACCCTGTGCAATGATATTCTGACAGATACTAAACGCTGTATTATCCCGCTGCCTAAGGGAGTACTTGCTCACGAAAACAACGAGACCAGTAGTTTCGATGTCGTCTGTTATATATCTCAGCTCCGGGCACAGTTCTCACACTCATATAGGTACTCAGCTATTTATAAGCTGATCTACAGTTGTCACTTCAGTAGAGGAGTATAAAGTTCGATACTTACTCTGCTCAAAGGCTCGCAACGAGGGGGGAAACCTGAAGAAATGGTATTCGACAGACATTGGAGAGTTATCCGTGTCTGCGTCGGTGTCAGCACGTTATTGACACCACCCTTCCTTCATGTATGGCATCGGGAATCGCGGGTTAAACTAGTCGCCTAGCTACCTGAATCACTCGGCCGATGGACATTCCCCCTTATCTACGGGTAACTGGCGATCCATATATCTAGAATTCACCCTGTCTGTCTCCTGCGTATACTACGATACTGGTCTCCATTGCTGTAACCGGGACGCTACTATGCCACAGGAGCGAAACCAACAGATTGAATTAGGGAATAGAGAATAAGGTACCAGAACTTGATACTGTGAATTCTTCATGCCAAGCAAGAGGAAGCTTCAAGACTCATACGGCGTCGAGCCACGCCGGTTTGTTTCCAAAGTGATGAATGATAGACAGATTGAGCGCCCGCGCTGTAAATCAGCCCCTGGAGCTCTCCTCTTGAATTACAAAGTCTAATAAGTACATAGCTTACACCACCGATCGTTATTGAGGCTGGCATTCTCATTTTGATTCTCTGAGGGATTCACTCTCCCGCCTGTCTCAGAAATCAGGGTGGGCAAAATTGCACATTCTTGCCTCTGTTAGGTATTCTCTCGAGAAAGCGCCCAGCTCCCTCTGCACGTGTCTACAACTGGCCTGCTCTGTACCTGGTTTAATCTGATCTGATCTGATCTGATCTGATCTGACCTGACCCGATTCCGCGTCCTTGAAATGCTCAAATCAGCCCGGCTCTCAGGAATTCAAACTATACCCATGGGGGACTCTGAAACACGGTCTACGAGCGATGTGAAATCGAAGTATAAAATCCTTTTCTTACGAGCAGGCGGTGGGAATGGCACGACGCCGTGTCGTCTTCCGGTTGCAAGGGCGTCGCGCATACACTACTTCCACGAGGTCTATATAATACGAGCATTATGTTACATGGATGGTCGGTGCGCGGACGGCATTACAAATCCGGGCGATCAGATGTTTTCTCTTTCCCTTCCCACCTACAGCTTAGCATTACCCGGTGTTTCAGACTGGCTTGGGTTCGATTCGTCGTCGCAAAACTAGGTAGGTAGGTATATCTCTTGCAACTATCGTGTCGCGATCGGATTATGGTTCGGAGCTGTGGCGCATACGAGAGAACCTGGACCTGGAGAGCGGAATCGGTCACGGCTGGTCGTGATACCTCGCTGACCTGAATATAGTGCCTGCCTCTCACCCCAGTGTACTCCGTAGCGCGCACTTACTTGTAGGCTACCTACCTACCTCTATGGTGACAGGGGATGAATGAATGGATGCTAGAATAGATACATAGATCGTAGGGCTTGGGGTCGACACGTTCGGGGTGTTGTGTGGGCCGGGGCGTCCTAGAGCTGTCGTCGAAAGAGGAATAGAAAGCCGTGAGCAAGCAAGCTGTGCTCTCGATGGCTTGCTTATGGATTTGGGCTCCTCGTCCTGTCATTGGGCGAAATGCGCCACACATGGGGTAAATAGAACATGTATGTCATACCGTGAGCTGACTGCGGCATCGCGCATACATACCTCAGCCTACCTAGCGTACGAAAGTACGAATAGTACCGACGAATACCGTACCTAATGATATGGTAGCGTACGCAGTATATGTAATACCTACCTCGATATACTAAATCTGGGTAGGAATACCATATACCTAAAGTACCTTGGTGTGGTAGTGTAGGCACACTCAAAGCAGACCAAACACACGGAGTCGGCGGATACGTTTTGGGAGCATTCGCCCGGCAACGAAAGGGGGCTGTTTCAAAAGCTGCATGCGATGCGATAGGTCGGTAGGTACTCGTACCTGGCAGTGTACGGCATGGCATACATAAGGCAGGTTACCTACCATGCTACGCTATCTCCCAGCGAGCTGAATAGGCATGGTGTTGTCGACGGGCTGCGATACCTAGATGCCGATAGGGTTGCGTCAACTGCAACGCTAAGGTAGGAAGTTGTACTGTACCTCCTGGTCGGCGAGCAAAGAGTCCCTACGACGAATACAGGTAGCAGTATCTACTAGATACTAGGTTAGCGTAGCATCAGGGACGCCATCATGCCGTGGGCAGCGGAGCATGTAGGCCGTCTAGCCAAGAAGATGCCTCGGTGATCTGAGCCTCGTTACTTTACCTCGTTCCTTGGAAGGGTATAGCTTACAGGCTTGGTACGGCACCGAGTTGGGATGCCGAATTCGGAATCGGTACGATAGAAGGCATAATGTACTACTGTACATCATCATGTAGGTTATTGTAAATAATTCTCGGATACCTTAGGTAGCGTGATGGCGGGTACCAACATGTAGTGTAGTGATTGCGATGCCAATCACGAGTTGTTCAATTGCCTCATCTCCCGCCTCCGATGTTTACCTATTCCTGTACGTTTTTCTGTAGGAGACGCCGGCGCTATTGGGTGCGGATCTTATGCTGTGCGACCTTTGAGCTGTCGCCGTGAGCGGTACCTACTAATTCCATTAGCAACCTCGTACCTCCTACTGTAAGCGTTCAACATGATGTGACGGGCGAAAAGGTGGAGAAGGTGGGGTAATGAAGGATTCGCGAATCAGCAAAGCAGAATGCTCACAAATGCAGGCCAGGGCGGGGTTCCAGAAGGCCCAAGCTCCCGTGCTACCCATGCTCGCCCATCGCAACCCCTGTCCCGCGAGCAGCCATTGGCCAGTCGAGATGACGAGACCCCGTGACATCGCGACAGGAGCAGGGGTTACCGTAAGCTCTTGGAGCCTCTGTGGAGGGGGTGCTAGCCTCTCTTGGTATAGCTGCAGCTCTTTTTCAGCTCTCCGCATGTTTACGTTTACGCGCTCCTTTTGCTGCTTGAGGGTTGTTTACTTGTTTCCATTTTTGGCTGTTGTCCACATTGCGCAGCCAGATACGATATACCCCTCAACTCCTCAACTCCGCATCCGCACATCGCCCTTGGCTTCAGGAAGAGACAAATCGGTCGGCCTGACGTCCCGAGGCAACTTTAACTAGAGTAACAGCTGATACATCCATCATTGGAGCTATTGTACCGGCCACTGGACCAATATAGGTACCCATTATATTGGTTGTTGTCTTATCTACTGCTGATTGAGTCACAATTGAAAGACAAAACGCTTGGGTTCCGCCGAGCTGGCATCAAACGTCCTGTTTCATCATTACCTAACCTGGTTTGGCCATTTCTGATGCCGCCTACACTATCTATCTAGTGTATCAATCTGCCCGTCTGCCAAGCTTCAGAACGGCGATCAAGCTACCTAATTCGGTGAGACGCTGGCGAGTAAGCCTTACACATTTTTGGGGTGTCGTCGTCGATGTCGTCGACGCCGTCGTCGTACGCGCTAAAGGCCATATCTAAATCTCTACCTATTCGGTGTAGTGTAGCTCGCTCGCTCTCGAGCACCAGCTAATGCGAAATTATAATTGGACATTCGACCAGTTGAGGCCGTCATATGGGAATCATTGGCGCCGATGATACCATGAATTAGCCGATGAGGCCAGGGTAGGCGAAGCCAAGGATTTGTTCTAGGGTTAGCGCACCAGGTCCGTGACGAATAGGGAGGGAGAGTCGACAAGTGGATCGTGATCTAAATCCTCTAACAAGCGGCTTTGTCTGTCCTGCAGGTGATTTATGCAAGGCAGAGAGCAGTCAGCAAGACATTGACGATCGCGAAGCTGAAGCAGGACCATGTGCGTGCGAGCCGCCGCCGCCGCCGCCGCAGGAGGCGGCTGCGATACCTAATGCGAAGAAGAGAACGAACGTGCTGTAGTTAGTCGACGATCTTAGACGCACACGAGATGTCTCTCGTCTCACGTGAACGAAGTGCTTGCATATGCAACGGGATGGTCACAGAGGGCTACAGAGGGCTGCGGATGGGTCCCGAGTCCTGGGTCTTCAAGAGAATCATGTTTGGCGCTAGGTGAATTTATCCTGTCGCCGAGAAGAAACTATGACGACATGACGTTGCTTTCGTCGCAGCAGCCAAAGGGAGAAAATCAAGGTTTACCATATTCAGCTGTCTCGCGAGACGTCATGGGCGGTCTTACGTGAACCACTAGATCGGGACTTTATTAGAAAATCGTCACTCTTCATTGATCGAGATCTATCTAAGAAGACTGATCGTTTGGTGTTCTTCCCTTGTGAACTAGTTAGTCGATTTATCAGTCCCTAGTCTCACCTATATTTTCGGATTACCATATCGATAACTACGCTTAAAAGGGGGAATTGTTTACACTTTGAATGTTGACATTGGACTTTTTGCGGTCTTCCGCCGACGCTCCTTCGTCGGCCTCAATAATTAACGACCCGGACTAAAACCCATCTGCGCTAGCTATTCCTCTCGGCTAGATACACTGTAATGCTCGCAAAAGGAGTCTTTTTCAATTTGTTTTTCTCCTTTTTTTCTTCATCCCTTAATGGACGCTGGCCGCTTGACCGCGATGAGAATAGCTCGGGGGGTTTTTTTTGCTTGTCGTCGCTAATAGGTTACGGCAAAAGGTATCAATTGAAATTGGTGATGGGGCGTTTAGGCCCGCGGACTCCAATCACGGCTGGACACCAGTGCGTGTCTTATCCCGCCAACGGCAAGGTCTGGACAAGGGCTCCAAATATATACCAATTGGCTGGGTAACGCGTAAAATTACATGAGGCCGAAGTAGGCAGTGTGGATGTTCGCACACCGTCACCGGCCCGGTATCTACAGTAACAGTAACAGGCCCTGTAGGTAACAGCCTCACAGCAGCAAAAGGAGGCGCTATCATTTTCGGGGCGGACCGGCAGGTGGCTTACGGGCGGTGGCACAGGGTAGACACAGTATGAAGTGACACAGGTTGATGAAGATACAGGTCGTAACACTGCATATTCCTGCCGACAGGAGATACCGTATCTGTTGGTTGATAAGTCGCATGTTTCCTAGGTTGGAAGTCAACTAGGAAACCCCATGTCGCCAAACCCGCTGGGGGTCCTTGCATGTTTTAACAGTACCCAGTGTACGAATAGGTACGGGTTGGTATTATAGGTATACGATTTGGATACCGACCTAAAAGTAGCTGGCGCAATCGAAAAGAGCTTTCCGGCGCTGAAGCTCGAGGCTCGTCGTCAAATTGCGTCGAAGCCACCATTCCGGCTCTTTGGTCTGCACATTGCGTTGAATGCCTCGTTTCAAACGGGCGCGGACGGAGGAAATCATAGATACCACGCATGGGGGAATGAGTCTGGGGATTTGGAAGTGGGTTCGCCAGACCATACCATCCATATGCAGGATCTGCCTTGATTACATCTTGTGAAGTACAGTAGGTAGGTAGGTATCTAACTACATGGGTACCGGAGGTGTTGTTTGTGTTTTCAGCCCTGTCGGAGGCGGACTTTTGTCCCGTCTGAGATGCCCTCAGCAACCAAATCTCAGTTAACCCTAGCTAGCAGACCGGTTACTATTCTTAAGTCGGCGCTCGACAATTCCCGTGCTTTGGAAAAAGGACGGTACCTATCCCCAGACAAGGTCTTTCGGTACCTGGTAGATTAACCAAACGCGGCCGACCGGCTCGCCCGTAATCTTGATAGAGACATGCCATTCCCGGCGAACATTATCTTCATATCAGAGGCCACAAGCACGAACCACCAGCTCGCCTCATCCTCAAACGAGACAGCTTCTTTAGGATAACGGACATAAGATTCAGTCGTAAGATGAAATAGGTAGCGGCGTAGGTAGTTGCACCAAGTGGAATGACCTGGACATCCGTCAGCATCCTCCTTGCGTTCTTGGCCATCCAGCCTGTCGGAGCCGGTTTGCTATTCGGGTGTATACGCGGAGATGAAAAGAAAATGTAAATTTTCTAGTGTGCCGTCGGCGTCCTCCTTGAGTACGCTACAAAATAGCAAGGGCAATGACTCGCCTCGGGGTCCTTGAGCATATGGAAGTCTGCATGTACCTATCTAAACCCAGCTACCACGTTGCCCCCATAGTTAGTTCTTACGTCAGGCACTGGGATCCTACTACTGCGGCTTGGTTGAGAGTTGCAGCTCTGTATGTGATGGGAATTCGCGATGCGACAATATATCTTCCAATTCTGTCTGGCAAACTCAAGTCCCCGGCCAAGGTTGATGCAATTGACAGAGATTGGTAGGGCAATTAGCCAGACCGTTATTAGACGGATGCGCTTCGGCTACCTACACTTCGAGCAGGGCTCTCATCCTTCCCCTAGGAGTAGTGTATGTACTTACCTATTCCCGTATTATTAACAGGCATACCATATTGCTCGTTCGACACAGTATCTGCACTTCAATCTCGAATGGCGTGCCAAGCTTTAATTGCGAACAGTACGAAGTATGGAGAGAGCGTCTAAAATGCGAGCCCGTTGTCTAGAGCCGTTTCTGGAGCCTGGACCCTCTCTGATGAACATGTTTCTTAAGGGGATGAGCTGTCTCAGCAGTTTCCACAGCTGATTTCGCTTGACACGAGGTTCGCCTGGCGACCGACCGCCCTTCGCTCACGAACGGGCCTTTGGGAATACAGGCGGGCCGCTAATTCCCAGCTGCTCCTCTCCCTCTGTAGTGTGATGCTGGTGATTTTCATTATTTGTTTACTTTCGAACGTCCGTGCTGGTCAGTGCAGGTAGTACAGGATAGAGGATAGCGTTTTTACTGTGTGTTAGATAGAGTACTTCAATTATCTATCTTAGTTGCCTTACCTACCAGGTAATTAATACGTACGTTACCTCACATGTTTGATGTCTCTCATGTAATCCTCTAATTATGAAAATGTACACTATTTACTTGCCTACGTTTGCTTCCTAGTAAGGAGGCTAGAAACCGGACATGGCTAATCACAACAGTTGTTGGCTCGGTAACTTGGATAATAGGTAGGTTAGGTAAGTAAGCAAGCTGGCTAGCAAGCAAGTAAATCCTAGTAAGTCCTGGTTGAAGTGGATGACGGCAACTCACCGCCTAGATTTCAATGCGATGAATGATGTATATATCGCATTAGCGTCATTCAATACCGTACGGTAATGTATGTTGGTAGGGACTTAGGATTCAGGTACCGTACGCAGCCTGGTAACAAAAGTGCTTCCAAGAAACTTGAAAGACCTGTACACTGTTCTACCTACCTCGTAGGGCACCGGGTTACCTGGCGGTTGCAGCTCTCTGGAAACCACGCTAGCAACGCCCAGCATTCACCTTGCATTTGCTCTGCCCAGCTGCCTGCCATTTTCAGCGCAGCAGTGGATCGTGCACCCAATGAGAGAAGCCATCGTCAGTACTACTATCTGTACCTACCTGCACTACGACCTCTACGTACAAGTACCCATGTACCTTCTTGTAGTAGAAGTCCTACATGACCCAAGTGTGTCTACACTAATGTCCCAGGTGTACCTTGTACCATTGTCGCTGTCCAATTCCCTGGCAACCGTCGAACCCCCCCATCTCCCTCGCAACCAGACTTGCAGGCCTTGGAGGTGCAACTCCACCGTGCTATGGCTGTGAACAAAACCCATTGACTCCCCTCCACCTTATTTGAATGCTTCTCTTCTCTCTGCAGCCGAACGTCTGAGGTTCAATCCCGTCCTGGTCTCCGAGGCTTCAACCAAGAGGTGTGCAGTCCGGTGTTGCTTCTCGACAATCTTCACAAGCACCCACCAAGGTAAGCATAGACGGAACCGTTCTTGTTCAGGTAAGCCCAGTCAGTCCATGTTGGTCCTGTTTCTCAGAGTCCGTGATACTCTCTACCTACTACTCCAACTGACTACTACTGCGGCCGTCACTTCACCCAATCCTCCTACCTGACCTCACTTACCCCAACCTTGCATGTCTATTATACACAGGCTACTTCTACCCTCTACCTAGTTGACCTCAAACTGACTTAGAGGAACAGGGCAGCCGGCAAGACAGACTTGTTTCCTTTTCGATCCTTCTCGGCCGTTTTACTCCAGCTAGCCTGCCAGACGATTCGGTCTTCGACATTGCACACGGAAGCAGCACCGCGACCGCATATTCCGCCTCTTTCTATCTCTCCTTCTGCCATTTCTGCTACGACTCCCTCGGAATACCCATGTCAGCTTGGGAGAGTATGAGCTTGGAAAAGAAGTCGACGGTCTAGATATTCCTAATTATACCCACCCCGGACGTAACTGTCTAGCTCCTCTAATTGCCCTTCTCCAATCCCTCCGCTGGAAAGTCGACAGCTTCGAGTTGAAGGAATATTCGGACTCGCTATCGACGCCAGAACCGAATTTTCCCTGCTATAGCATTTCCTACGACATTCTTTCGATTCAGCCTCAGAACACGCTGCCACTGTATATCTCCCGTGCAACGCTTGCTCGAACCCTCGGAACAAGCAATACATACCTGGAAAGCATTATTGTGCTACTGTGATATATACACACACTTGAAGGCAGATACTAGACGAGTTGCAAGAGTGTGGTCGTTTTGCTCCTACATCATTCGACAGTAGGAAGAAGCATTTCATTAATTGTGGTATCGACTTCCATTCGTTAATAGCCCACGATCGATTGTATTCCGAACAGTCATTGAGGAGTAGGATTATACGTAACCATACATCCTCTGGTACCGATTCGCCTTCATCTGCAATCATGGACGCCTCTTCGCCACTGGCAGCGATGCATCCCGCCCCAGCTCCGTCTTGGGGCTATCAGTCTCATAGTCCTTTCGGTACTGGAAACCCTTTCTTAGTATCGAATCGAGCGGCCATGCGCGGGAACATGCAGCGGGGAAAGCCCGATTATTTCACCCTGGGGGCTATCCGAGGCTCTTCTCCTTCTGCAAGCCTGGCTGCCGATCTGTCGCAGAATTTCGGCTTGGATAATGATTATAGGTCCGTGTAAATATGACGATGTGCAACAGCCTGGACTGACAGTATCTAGCCCACGGTTTCCCACGCCTCGTCGGGCTCTTTTCACGACAACTCATAGGATGGGCCGAGGTAAGGAGCACGCTGCTTTGTTCTTGTTGGGAAACTCATCACCTTGGTGTCTAGGCTTCGTCACAACCCCGCCCATACCGGCATCGTCCCCGTGCCAAACGGAGGATGCCATGGACATTTCCCCCGTGCCGTATAAGCAAGCGCTTTCTACTGCGATTGAGATTACCTCACCGACTCCGCTCCAATCGCCACCAGATGTGGATATGATGGCCGAATCTCCGCTCCTCATTTCACGGCCATCTTCTGCCATGCCCGATATCTCTGGGTCTATGAATGGGTAAGCATGGGCCATCATCTGACACGACCAACAACATTCTGGGTGAACAGATCTAATGTCTACACAGTAGCAGGAGGAAGCTTGGCTTGCGTCGACCGTCGTTGTCTCGTACGAAAGGGCATAGTACGAGCAGTCTAGTCACCCGTCCACACGCGGATCAAGGCAATTTCCTGAGTCGCCTTCATTCCGAAGGCCAAGTGCCATCGTATCAATTTGGTGCTGGAACTCTGGGCTTGTCTCCCGATGAACTTTTTCAGGACTCTCCACCGCAGGAGCGACGACCTCAGACGGCCAATAGCCCATCAGCTGCGGCCCCAGGAACATTCCGCAAACAGTTGCAGTTCGCCAGTTTGACTGGCACACGAGAAAACCGCGCGAACGCGTCGCCCACTACGGGCCACTCACGGCGCCCCTCGAACCCCTTGAACCGACCGCGGCGGCAGAGCCGCCGATCTCTGAGCATGTTTGAGAGTCCGGTCGAGGTTATCAAGGGAAAGACGGAGGAGTCGCCCTCGCAGACTACTCTACAGTCGGTCATGGATATGGAAGAACCGGAGGGTCCGATATTGCCCCACTTCTTTCCGGACGGCGAAAACGACGGGATCCCGAGGATTTCTCGAGACACATTTCTCGAATTTCTGGATGGCAAATACAACGAGTCATTTGATCAGAAGATCATTGTTGATTGCCGATTCGAATACGAGTATGAGGGCGGCCATATTGATGGTGCCGTCAATTATAACGATAAGGAGCTCTTGGCTCGACATTTGTTCGAGACACCAATGGAAGGCAAGACGATTCTGATCTTCCACTGCGAATACTCGGTGCATCGGGCTCCGCGAATGGCCCGCCATATCCGTGCTGAAGATCGCACTGTGAACGCCGAGTATTATCCTCACCTTACTTATCCGGAGGTTTACATTTTGGAGGGTGGCTATAGCGACTTTTTCAAACTCGAGAGGGATCGTTGCTACCCTCAAGCCTATGTCGAGATGGATGCCAAGGAGCATGCCAACACCTGCGAGCGTGAGCTGGGAAAGCTTCAGCAGAAGCGGAAGGGTATCGGACGAGCCAAGACTTTCGCCTTTGGCCACCACGAACCCCTTACGTTCGACTCTCCTACGGCGCCTGGACGTGGGCGACCAAACCCGAACGCTAACATGCTCGGCTCGCCTATTCTGGGCGACTACCGGTCCCCGCGGCGCATGGTATCTTACTGATGAATAACCTGTGTCTTATCCAACGAGTGAATGTGCTCAATGCAGAAGAAGAATGACCGAGTAGTCAGGATCGAATCCGATTTTTTTTTTCATTTGTTAAGGACGGATACCTCAAATCAGGCGCGCTGACGCCTCTAACCCACTTCGGAAAGCAGCTTTCTATGTTTTTAAGTTTCAAGCATTTGTATATAAATTCGCGGCCCATGCCATGGGTTGCATGCAGCAATCCGCCAACGAGAAGACGAATACGCCAGCCACCCACCATGAGAAGGAGGGCTGCAGGCTGGGATCATCGCGCAGGGGAGAAAGGAGTCTGGTCATTTGTCTGTGTATTACCATCTGAGGCGCAGAGAGAGAGAGAGCAACCCACGGGATCGAGATTCGATTAGGGGAACGCAAGCAAGGCGAACCGAGGTGTATCGGCGCCAACACATTCTGTCTGAGCTGGGAGTCTGTCTGGCGCTCATTCCAGGAGGAGAAATAGCAAAGAAAAAGAGAAGGCAAAAAAAAAGAGAGGAATGAGAAGGCCAGGGTCTAAACCCATGTGTAGGTAGCTTACCTAGCTCGGTGACCATAGGAAGTAAGTCAGTAGTAGGGCGAGAACTCTCCGCAACGTAACTTCATTCGTTTCTTAGCATAGAAGCAAGGGACAAAGGAGTTTGTATGTGGGAGATGTTGTTGCTCTCGGATCGAAGGAATCAATCAATCAATGAATCAATCAATCTATCAATCACCCAACGCTCCCGTGTGCCGACGAAACGCCGCGTGCCATCTTGTGTATAAAATTTTTACAAAGTTTCCCTAGCTCCTTCCCCTATTGATTTTTCTCTCTCTTACTCGGCCATCTTGTCGTCGTCCTTCTCCTCGTCCTCATCCTCGTCGTCGTCCTCCTCCGAGATGGCCTTCTTCGCTAACCGCTCGGCCTCCTCCCGCAGCTCCCTGGGCACCTCGACGTGGCGGCCCTTGGTGGGGCCGTCGACGCCGCTGACCCAGCTCATCTCGAGCTCGAACTCCTTGTCCTTGTTGTCCTGCTGCGCGACGTAGATGATGCGGGCGGCCTCCTTGACGGCCTGAGCGAGGTCGAGCTTGCCGTCGGCGAGGTTGAGCTTCTCGAGCTCGGCCTTGGCGGCCTGGCGCCCTTTGCCCGTGGCGGCGCCGTAGTAGCCCCAGTAGAGGCCGCTGGGCTCGATCATGTAGAGCCCGGGACCGCCGTGCTGCCTGCCGTCCACCTTGCCGCCGGCGCCGACCGAGGGGCCGGAGCCGACCTCGCCGTCTACCGGGGCCTCGAGCTCCGAGTCGAAGCCGCCGAGGATGGCGGTGATGCCGAAGGGCCGGACGGACTGGTACAGCGTGTACGCCTGCAGGTAGCCGCCCATGCGGCTCGCCAGGTCAGACGTCGAGATGGGCGTCTTGAACGTCTCGCGCCAGGCGCGGGCCTCGTCGCGGGCTCGGTCGACGAAGTGGTGGCCGTCGGGGATCATGCCGGAGTAGACCTGTGATAGCGTGGGGCGTCCATCGGTCAGCTTAGACAGAGACAGAGCAGGGTTCGTTCGTTTCGCGGGGTAGCTAGACTGGTCTCTCTCCTTTTTCTCTTTTCTTCTCTTTTCTTTTCTTTCTACCTTCTTGGCTATATATGTATGTACGTATGTACGTGTACAACAGTATCATTATGAGTAGGAGAGAGGAAGGGAGGGAGGGGAGGCGAGTAAAAAAAAAAAAGGAACGACGTACGACTCCGAGGTGCCTGTCGACGGTGGCGATCCGCTTGTTGGCGCCGGGCTTCAGCAGCTTCGAGGTGACGACCTTCTCGACGGCCAGCACGACGCCGTCCTTGCAGCGGATGCCGACCGACGTGCCGCCGTTCTCGACGGCCTTGACGGCGTACTCGACCTGGAAGTTGCGGCCGTCGGGGGAGAAGATGGAGTTGGCGAGATCGTAGCCTGTTCCTATCGACGTCTGTTCTCACGGGGAGGGGAAGTTAGTCTTTTCTCTGCTTCTGCTTCTGCTTCTGCTGCTGCTCTGCCATGCTGTGCCGTGCCGTGCTGTGCTGTGCTGTCTTCCTGCTTGCACGGCGCATAAGTGTGGACGGGGAGGGAGCTGGGAGCTGGGCTGGGTTGGGGCGGCCACTCACCATGGTGGGCTTCTACGTCGTGGATAGAGGGGGAGATGTCTAAGTGTGTGGTGTGAGAGTGTGTGTGTTTTCGTAGCGTAGTTGGGTGATTGACTGGTTCGGTAGTGGTAGCGAGGGGAAATCGTTTTATGTAAAGTCACGATGTAAGTAAGTGGTGTTCGGGTTTGATGAGGGATGGCTTCGTTCATAGAGCTTCAGGCAACGTGAGAGCTGCGTGTTGCATCACTTGTGGTTGGTAGGTACTACCTAGCTGAGGTAACGAGTACCTATGTACTTCGTACCTACCTACCTTACCCCATTGAGTGGCTGAAGCTCTAGCCTTGTTCGTGGCATAGAATTCACACCTGCTTAAGAGGCAGGTGGTACCACTTAGGTACCTCAATGCCCAGTGCACTCCATCTACTGTGTGTACCACCTCTTAGGTACATTAGTCTACCTCGGTAAATCTCCAAGATAGAACTACCTACGGGTAAGATCCACCCCTAAACATCCACCTCGGACGGGTTCGTCTCGTTGGTTCGTTTCGTTCAATGTTGACGAACAAAGAAGTCATATTGTGCCAACATTTGCTGCTGGTCTTCGCGCGGCGGGCTGGTGCCCATTAGCGATTCGAGTCGATCCGATCCCGACCACCACCTCGATGAAGCCAAACACCAGCACCACGGGAATCAGCTCCTACCTAGATATACACATCTAGAAGAGGGATAGAAGGATAGGAGAATAAATAAGATCATGGCACACGCCCCGGCACGAAGTCGAACGCTATTATCGGCCACCGTCGAGATACCTCTACCCTCGAAACCCCGAGATTACAGGCCTGGCGACGGCCCCGCGCTCGCCCCTCTCTGCGTCTCCCTCCCGGATGACACGGGTGCCTTCATCGTAGACAAGCAGGTCCTCCCGGGCAAGCCCATTAATGGCGAACTGAAGCTGGAGCTCTACTACATCGTGGGGTGGCCCGACTTGCCCGCCGCACGTGTTGCTATTCTGGCCACAAAGATACTCGACTACGTCTCCCCCTGGGTCCTGGAGGATTGGGAATACGGTCTCTCGCTGGAGAGGGACGAGGAGCTGCAAAAACAGAAGGCAGCCGAAGAGAGAAAACAAAAGGAACGCGCCAAAGCCCGCTCAGCCCTCGTCACGGGAGTGGAAACCGCAACAGGAGAAGGCACGGGCGCGGGAGCCCATACCGGCACGTCGACACCCGGCACGCCTGCGCCGAAAAAGCGCCGGCGCGGTAGACCAGGCCGGGCAGAGGTGCTCGCTCGCAACCTAGCGCAACAAGCGAGCTTTGGGGGCGAAGAGCTCGCGGACGTGTCTCTCCCACCTATGAGCACGAGTGGGCCGTCGTTATCGACACCGAACAAGAAGAAAGGGCTGGCACAAGTTGCGCTGAACATGGAAGATCTAGGAGACTTGGATGAGATAGAGGATACGGAGGCGGCTGATATAAATGAGGCCATATATAGGCAGCTGAGGGGCGATAGCGAGTATGGCAGCGACGATCACGTTCCCGAGGGCGAGGGTTCGGAAGAAGCCTCAGGCGAGCTAACGAGGCCTGGTTCCGGTTCCGGCGGCGACTTCACGGCGCTGGACCTTTTCCTGCCTGCCCCATCATCTAGAGGGTATGCTGAATCTCTCGTCCCTGTCCTGCCACATTCAATCCAGCCCAATCCGACCCGATATGTCTCCCCTGTCCTGATTTCCTTGCCTCCCAGTTCGAAGACAGCCTCATCATCGAGTCGGATGACCCAGCTCACCGCCCTCGTGCCAGTTCCATCGTATCTTGAACCAACGATGAACAAGACGTCGGTGCCGATTGAAAAATCCGTCACTCCCATCCCAGTACCCTTACACCCACTCTTCAAAGCTAAACCGCGAGGCCTGCCGCGCGTCGCCACTGTCACGCCTATCCCGGCACCACCCGTCCCCGTTCCGAAACCAAAACCCTTGATAAAGCCACATAGTCCGAAGATGACTCCAATCCCACCGCCCCCGTGTGTACAGTCTGGATCAAAACCAGTCAAGAAACCACACAAAATCACGCACACTCCTGTTCCTCCACCAGCGCCGTTTACCCTCACCGAACCCACGAGGTCACAGGAACAAAATGGTTTCACTCACATCAGTCCCAGCCTCCAGAAACAGCCATCTGGCGCCAATCATCGGGCCCACATCCCTTCTAAAAGCGGCACGCCGGCGTCCAAAGCCAGCAGTTCTCGCAAGCAAACGCAACATCAGCCACAGGAAGAGCAAGAATGGGAAGTAAAACGCTTAGAAGATGACAGCGTCATCGAGACTGGGGGCAAGCTAGTCCGATACTTCAAGGTGCGCTGGGTGGGGAATTGGCCCGCAGGCCAAAATCCGACGTGGGAACCAGAGGACTGCATCTCGCCAGTAGTAGTCCAAAAGTATCTGAAGGATAAAGCGGCGAAGATGGCCAAGAGTGGCTCGCCGTCTAAGGCAATCGTCAAGCAGACACCGTCTCTGAAGCGGAAGTATTCGAGCGTGGCGGAGGCTTTTGAAGGTGATGCCGATGCCTTACCCCCACCGAATAGCGGCGGCTTCCAAGTGAATGAGGCCGAAGACGAGGCCGAGGAGCATTTGCAGGTGACGGAGCAGACTAGGTCGAACACGCCGTCGCAGAAATTTCGGCTTGACCCGGCACTGCTAAGAGAATTAATAGCGTCTTTCTCTCCTTAAGTAGGTAGCCGTGGAAAGGCACGCGACGTATCCAGGGTTAGGGCACGGCTTTGCGAGATACTCGCGAGGACGATATGCCTTCTGGTTTATAATGGGAAGACGGACTCGAAACAACGATGCTTGCTTACATCATGTATATAAAGCATTTTTATTAATACGCGCTTCCGGACTTTATGAGCTTTCAGAGCTCTACAGGCATGGGTATGGGAATGGACATGGGCGTCATGCATGCATCTTCATGGCGCTGGGCTGGGTCGAGTGCTTGAATGCACCTAAATGAATAAATCACATACATACCAACAATAACCCAACTGATTTTGAATCATTGATTTCAGGCATCGCTGTTATAGTTTACTCTCCATTATATTCTCGTCTAGTCTAGTATATCTATCTAGTTCGAGAGAATGATGAGAGGGGAAGAAGTGAAATTCTGCGCGCAAATGAAGAGGTGAAAAGAGATGGGGAACGGGGAGGAAGATGTTCTCGCCGCGCATCGGATATCACATCCTCACATCGGCTCCGGTATTATTATCGTGTAAAGCAAAGTCGTCCGGTTCCTCGCTTCCCCCATACGTTCCTCAGGTTATCAAAGTCTCTGCCTTGAATGCTGAGAATTAGTGCCAGATTCATCCGCGTCCCTCCACCTTGCGCCCCTCCTCCCAGCCCGCGTTGCATCATGTACCATATCGCGTAATGACGAACTCAGCACATTCCACGTCCGCTAGAGCGACGCTCTTTCGTCCATGCTAAACATGCATGTATGTAGGCATCGCATCAGATCGTCTCCTCCAACTCGCTCAGCGGCCCGGCGCACCGATCAGGCGCATACCGCACGCCGCAGCAGGGGACCCATCGCTGCAGGGTCTCTAACGCGACCTGCGCGAAGGCGACGTCGCGGAAGGACACGAGCACGGGGACGCCGGCGTCTACGAGCTTTTTATCATCGACCTCGACCTCCCCCCGCGCTTCCGCTTCCATGTTAGCCCATTCCTCGGCTTCCAATCCTCCGCCAGCCGCAGCCCAGAGCAAACGCGCAGCGCGAAACCCGACTTTGGATTCGTCGGTCCCGTCGACCCGCGTGGCCTCGACGAACCCGCACGCCCGCCTCCGCGCCACGAAGGCCGCGACGCCGCGGCTGTACCGCTCGATCGCGAGGCAGCGCGTGGCGTGGTGCACGAGCTCGTCGCGGGTCGGATACGACGCCGTGGTCGCGAGGGCGACGGCGACGTCGCGGCCGCGGATCGAGAGCGGACGGGTACGGGCGTTGATGAAGGATACGTAGGCTGCGGCGTCGGCGGCGCGGGCGAAGGTCACGAAGGCGACGCTCGGCGAGGCCCTAACGGCGCGGAGGACGGCGCCGCCGCGGACCTTGGAGAGGATGTCGCGCGCGGTCGTTTCTGGGTGGAGGTTTGTGAAGATTACCATGTGGGAGTGGCGGTTGGGGGTGGGGTTGTTGTTGTTGTTGTTGTCGTTGTTGTTCTTGTTGTTCTTGTTGTTTGTGGAGGAGGAGGGGTAGGAAAAGAAACGGGGACGATACTGGATCCCGTGACACCAGTACAGGGGGTCAGGAGGGTCGATATTGGTATCAGTATCAAAAGAGCCTTGTGTTTCGAGGATCGGAGGGCTGTGCGTCGTCTGAGTCTCCTCCGATCGGGGCCGAGGGATAGATGAGTGGATCTCCGTGAATACGGCCTCGGGCGCGGAAGCAGGGGCTCCTTCAAAATGGCCAGGCACGGCGATGGCGAGAGAAGAAGAAGAAGAAGAAGCTGTTGGCGTTGGCTCTGAGGGGACAAGTGTAGAGCTATCAGGCGCGGACGACGCTGGCTCGAGGACCTCGGTGGTGTCAAGCAGGAGAGGGTCCGTGTCAATAAGACATGGCGCCGGGGGCTCCGTACCCGTATCCGTCTTGCAGGGGCATCTGTTCGGTGCCTGGATTACAAGGTTGACACCCTTCTCGACGTCGATGGTGAAAGAGTATTTCGTACCGTCGTCCGGAAGGATGATGTTTAGGGACTCGCGGATGCTGTCGTAGGTTTCAAGATGCTTCTCCAGTTTCTCTAACATGTCGCTGGTGTTCTTGATACTAGCCGCGATGCTCTCCATCTCCTTCAACTTGTCTTGAGCTTCCTCCATCACGGCCGTGGCGAGGGTAGTGGCACAGGCGCCATCAGTCCCGGTCTCCGGGTCGCACTTGCACCCCGGGCAGGAGTGCGAGAGACGTCGAAGCTCCGCGGCCTGGAAGTCGATTAACGCCTGTAAGAGCTCGACATGGAATCTCGTGTGGGCTACGTCCCCCGAGAGCTTCTTATCCGGGTACCATGGGCCATTGAGCACATTACAGAGATGTTCGCTGGCCGCACGCAGTGTAGCGGCGATGCTGCTGCAACAGACACGTGTTGAGCGATCCATCGTAGTAGGCAGCGACTTCAATGGTGATGATTTAGGGTGAGTGAGATGGGTGCGATGGAAGATAGCAGTTGCAGGTAGTAGTGGCAGGAGCGAAATGAATTCACAGAGACGCTGGCGCCGGGTAGAAAGTGATGATCGAATGAATAGAGGAAACGATGCATGTACTTGGGGAGATAGAGGTCGACGTCAAGGTTGACGATGGATGAAAACTTGCAGCTCAAATTTGGGCTATTCAGATCAAACTCATCCAGCACCTGCAGACCACAGCCACTTGTAAAAGTAGTGGAAGGGGCAAGGTCTGTGAAGAGTGGAGAGAGCTGACAACAATAGTTGAGGACGCAACGGCATGTACATATATGGGAGGAGATGTAGGAGGAGAAGTGGGAGAAGATGTAGGAGGGGAAGTGGGAGGAGAAGTAGGGGGAGAAGTAGGAGGAGAAGTAGGAGGAGAAGTAGGAAAATTTGCAGTTGTGTGTAATACCTGCCTGCTAGTGCTCTCAATGTCAAATTTGGCAGAGTTGACCCATATTACGCATTGTTGAGAGGATTCTTTTCATTACAGACTCGCCAGCATGAGCCCAAGTGGTAGCAACCAAGTGGTGGTTACGTTGATGCAAGAAGAAGGGTACGGGCACTGTTACTCGGAAGCATGTGTCTGGCAATGCGTATGGGAGGTTGGAGAGGATGGCCCAGTTCATTGCCACGTATGAGGTTATTTAAATCCTCCCTGGTGAAGTAGTTCATAGTACCAAGGCTATATGTGATGTATTGTTAACCACGCCTGGGTGTATTTGTGCATGAGTAGAGTCAACACGCTCCCAGAACAAAGACTTGATAGATATATTAAAAGTCTCAAAAGAACAGTGCCAGAGTGAAGAGTTGAAATATTACCAAGGCATAACATATCAACTCTTATTCAACTAAACTCACACTCACCTCGAGAGACATATGACTTTCTGCCCAATGGATCATCTGATTCAACCTCCCCTTGATTGCCATAGCCTGGAATACATGTTAACTTCATCTACATCAATCAATCCATTTCTTAACAACAGTGAGCTTTAACTGCTTTTCTAGAAAGCTTTTCTGTATAAGTCATTGTAAACTTCATCCATGACTCCGACTTTGTTGATGCACCTGCAGGCCAGGGACACCGAAATCCATATCGATACTATGGACACAAAGCTGGACATTCTAGAAGGCGCTGCCCGGGCCGGTCAGCTAACGTTGTGGATAGCATGGCAGGCACTCATCAGAGTGTAACCAACATTGATTCATACAGTAGGCAAGCCACGGCGGGCCGTTATCTCAAGAGAGAACAATACATACTAGCGTAGCTAACAATCTAATAATAAGAGCAGGGCAAGTCTTCATACTCTCTAAGCTCTCTATCAATCGTCTATATCAAGGCCTGGCGAGGAAGAAAAATCTATTGAGACATACCGGTTCCAAACTCCAAGCAACACATATAATACAATACTACAATTCCCAGTCAACGCACCGTCGCGCTGCAATGTTCCTTCCTAAAATTATGTTCCAGTCATCTTCTAGGAAACTGATCTATGCTGCTGACATTGCCCATCATCCAACTTTGAGCCCTGAGGATCACTGTGCAACGCCAAGGGTCAGCAATGGCCGTCTTGAGGTGGGTGGTGCATGAGTGCAGACGATGTGATTACAGCCCGAATAATAAACAAGCCCACTTCGTTCCCGTGCGGGTATAGCAAGGGAAAAAAAGAAGAAAAAAAAGAGACCGGGAACTATACTTACTGCCCTTTCTCCCACTTATGTTAGCCAATAATGGCCCCCCCGTGGCTCTGTGGAGACTGCTGAGGAACTGCATCACTGAGCTCGCAAGGTTCTTCTGCAACGCAAACTGCTCTAGCTGCGCAATCTCTGCTGCGTAACGATGGGGCGAAGCGTAAGTGATATGCAAGCAGAAACCCCATAGCGAGGATGCCATGTTGGCGCCACACAGTCTCGCACCAGGCCTCCAGAAGTAGGGCAGGGCATTGGCTACGCTCTGGATGTATGGCTTCGGGTCGATGTCGGCGGGAATCTCCGTTAGCGGGGGTTCGTGTATCGATATGATCGTTGAGTAAAGGATGACATATATCGTCCAATACCATAGCGTCATGTGAGCGAGCAGCAGATGAGAGGGGCCGGGGGGTTCGATCAGTCTACCGTTGTCGTCGTGGAAGCTAGCCAAGGGGCCTGCCTCTTCGAGCCAGTCCTGGAGACTCTTGTCTAGACATTGACACGATACCAATACTCTCCGGCGCATGTCGGCCTTCTGTACAGGGTCGTCGCAATACCGCATCTCATCCGTATCAACCAGTATCTCGGCCAGGTCAGCCATGATGTCGTGAAGCTTGTCCATGTATGATTTGGGTTCCTTCTCCCAGGGTATCGTTCTCCACTTGGGCGTGTTTAGAGCGAAGCGCTGTCGGTCTTTCAACGCCCATACAAGCTGTAGCCAAAATTTCATTAGAGTCGGTGGCATAATTTTAGTAACTATCTGGGATGTCAGCTCACGAGGATATAGCGTCCGTAGGTGAAGAGCTGGTGGCCCGCACCCGACTGATACGCGTCGGGGCTTCGCGAGCAGATGAGGGCGAGCAATCCGCTCAAGTGGCTATGCCACCTGGACGCCTGCAACAACTCGTTCCCATCGGCGTTCCCATCGGCTCCGTGGAAAACCTGCGAGTAGGCGTTGAAGGTCAGCTCGTGTATGTAAGCCAGACGCCTATCCCGAGTAATGCCTGACAAGCCTCACCTCGACGAGACCCAATAGTTGGCATGCGACCAGTGTCGAGTCATTCTGGACCCGGCTCGGAATACACAGCGCCGTCTGGAGTTTGCGAAGGGCGTGGCAGTGCGACTGGATAGCATACTGCGACTCCCCAGCAGCGAATAAACCTAGACTGAGAAGAGCGAACTGGATTCCCTGGTCGGAGGTATAGAGCTCGTGGGCGATCTCGATCCAGTCGCGTGACGGGCCCAGGCGATCTGCCGTCGGGGCCCGACCCGCCGGGAGATACTTGTTCAGGAATATACTGATGTATTTTTCCACGTAAGCAGTCTGCGCCAGGCCATTCGGGAGCACGACGTCGGTGACGCCGCCCGATGTGTGTCCCAGTCCCCTGCGATAGACGGGGAGGTCCCTCAGCTTGGCACCCTTCGTATGGTTGAGAAATACCATCTCCCTCTCATAGCCGCCGCACTCGAGCTCGGCCTTGAGGCACTGGGTACAGGCCGGCCGCTTGCTGTCACATCCCTTCTTCCGCCTCCTACACGTTGAACATGCCTTCGAACGGCCGGGAACCCCGACCATGGTCGCTCACAGCTCGGCTTATAGATATCCTCATCTAAGGGTGGACATCGCCGCGTAGTCGCAGCAGATGAGAAACGAACTTGTGGGGCCGGGCTCAAATAAGTCGGCCGCTGCGAGTCGGATTCAGGAATGGGAAAATGTCACGATTTTTGAATGAATATATGGATGGAGGCTTCTTAGTAATTGTTATAACGGCAACTGATGCTAGTCATTATAAGCTCTAATTATAGTAGTGAGTACAACCTAAAGACATAAGAGAATTAGTTCAGCGCCACTTTACCTATCTACTTAACTTGGGTAGAGTAGAGCGCCACACCAGCCACAGCTAAACCCGCGTCTGACGTCTCGTCTCCAGTCTAAGAGCGGCACTCCTTTGATTTCCCCTTCAGGGCTCATCTCCGTCTTGATTGAGCAGCATAATGGCCATCGGCGTGAAACAGCCTCTCGGCCGATCGCAAAATCATAGCAAAACTAGCGATGTTGTAGATAGGACCCAGTATGAGATAAGGAAATGTTTTACGACCCCCTTGCAGCTTTTATTCATTCAACGCTGCGATGGTTGAGATTGCCGGTGGGCAGGACTCCCCTTGATGAGAGAAAGAGTGTTATTGCATACGGCGCAAGGTTGTAGTTTCGATGATAACAAGACTCGGCTAGGTATGTATCGAATTGTTAGCCATATATAAATCAGTATGAAGTAGCAGTAAGAAGACCATTTCTGCACGGTATTTGCGCTCCTGCTTTGTCGCGGGGGAGAAATTGCTTCTGGACTGGATGTGTAGATATCTCACACAGTTAAATCAAGTCTGCGGTGGCTGCCCAACATGTAATATTATTGAAGTGTTATACTTTCATAGTCCCATGTTCTCTCCCATGCTTCATTACATACTTAATGTAATGCAACTTCTCTCTTGAGTTGAATTGGTTTGCAAGTACTAAGCCAGAATCAAACAAGCCACTCGCTTGACCGACGGTAATTGTTGAGTCTGTGTTTGAGTTATACAGGTTTGCATATTCAAGACCATCTGCAACAAATTTTCCATGGTTGATCTACAGAGCATAGGATATACATTATGCTGCAACTTGAGAAGCTATATGTATTGAAACTCTTATACATTCTGCCCGAGCACTTCGGCATATATATCAACATAGTGGCTTCTCTCACTCAATATGTCATATTTAATTTAGATATCACATCCTAGGATCTCCAAGTAACGTCCCCATACGAACTTGCACAAGAATGGACAAAGAACAAAAGAAGAGAATAGACATTACTGACAACATCAGTGCCTGGCCATATGCTAGGAATGAACTACCTGAGCTACAAAGTTCTCACAAGATCTTTCTATGTGCCAAGGAAAGTTGTGTCAGGAGAGGGAAAGATGACCCCTCTGCCTTTGTATCCTGACCACTTCTCGGCGTCTCTAGAGTGTCCCGAGCAAAACCCTAAGTATTCCATCTATGACCTCTCACGATGTGCCTCACCCAGCTCAGCCGCACTGAGGCAGAGGAGTCATCTCTCAAGCCGCAGCACACAATTTTAAAATTAACACACAAATAATTCTGCAAGAAGGCACTTACTTCCCCTCCTCTTCTTCACCATCACCGCGGGGAACACTTCAAGTGGTAACACATCAGGCCCCAACCCTCAGATATCCCCCTAAGCTTGCATCCATATTCTGTCATCATCACATCCATCCATACATCGATTCAACATGTTTCACTATCTGCCTGACGATGATCGCCCAGAGCGAAGCATCACACCTGCGGATCAGTTGCAGCCTGTGCAGCAGCCTGCGATGCCGACCCAATCGGGCTGGAACGACCAACTCATAACCGGTTCTTCCTCTGGGCTTGAGGCGACTGGACATCAAGTCGAACATGGAGGATCTCACCTGTTCATGGTCGGTATTCAAACCGAGGCTGGCAACGAATACGGATTCGTCCACGTAGACGACGCTACGACTGGTAATCAACACCACGAGGTCGGCAATGAATACGACTTCGGCCAAGCGGACCAAGCTATCGCCGGTATTCAGAGCCAAGGTGAAACGTATAACCAAATGTTCGACATCTCGCAAGATGCTCGCGTGACTGGTTGGCAAGACGAGGTCATGCAAGACGCCCTTAACACCCAGAATGACAACTCTCCCCAAGGCGACGAGTACACTCCCTGTGGCGGCACCGGTCGTAATAGCGTCCAAAATGACGCCCTCCGTCAAGCTCCTCCTATTTTCCAACTTGATGTCAGCCGGCGCAATCCGAGCCTCGACCAACCAGAGGCTACCATGCAGGCTCAGGCCAGAATCGCTCGGCGCCGTAATGGCGGCTCTGCCACTCCCGGCACGGATGCAGCTCGTGCGGCCAGCCCGGAGAACACCTGTCTCTGGATCGCCAGACTCTCAGCCGGCTGCACTGTCAAAGATATATTCCCGGCTCTGGCCGGATGCGGCAAAGTCATCTCGGTGACCATCTCGGAGGCCGACCTCTTTTACGACCACAAGGCGGCCAACGTGGTCTTTTGGGACCACCGTGGCGTCGAGGCCCTGCTGGCCATGGTGCACGCGGGTGATTTCCTGGTCAAGGGCGTGAGGCCGATTGTGAGATTCAACCGGTTCCTCGGAACAAGCCAAGAGGAATCCTACAAGTCGCGGGTCGTGGTTGTCGCGGGACCGGACTCTGTCGTCACCCGAAACAGTCTGGAGCACCAGGTTAGTTCCCCTAGAGTCATTCACTCTCCCCGTTAGGCAGGCTTCGGGCCTTATTGGCAAATGCTCCCGCATGCTCCCGAAACACACGAGCTGAAACCCCTTCTTTACCTGGCAATTGCTGACTCCGGAGTGCATGATAGGCCTTCGACTTTGACTACGAGCTGGAGGATGTGATCACCAGGGTTGACTTGGGATGGTGGCGATGTCTCGAGTATCGCTTCGCATCCGTTCGACAGGCGGAAGACGCGGTTGAAGCTGTTCGTCACGTTAGGGAGCGACCGGGCACTCACCCCATGATCCGAGAAGACTGGAAGGAAGTGAAGGTGCGTTTTGGGGACGACCCGTGTGAGACGGGGAGCCATGGTACCTATGGTATTTAGGTCGGGGGGTTAGGAGGAGACTCTATGGACTGCACCATTGAAGGAGGTCTTGAGACACAGAGCTCAGCCTGGACGACCCCATGTGATACTACTGGACGGGTATCAGAAATGCAGCCTATGCGCCATGTCCTTCTCGAGGCATCTGGCTTGAGGGCTACGAGGGTCGGACCTCTTCGTCGATGATGATGTCTGTGGCAGACAAAGCAGACTTTGCTGGGATTTTCTCATGACAACACACGGAACGACAAGAAGCAGCTGAAAAAAAAATAGAAATTAAAATAAAAAAAATACCGATGCCCTTCCCCATGACCAGCCATGAGGATTTCCTGAATGTGGCACTTGACTTCTAATTCCCGAATATCATGGTAGTACATATGAAGAAGGATAAATCATGTGGACATGACTAGACTTCATTTTCCAGAGACTTCCTTATTGCGTTCGACTTGTTGACCTTCGATAGGGGTTGAGGAAGAGGAAGAAGGTTGAGATACTTTGTAGATCGGTAAGTACCTTAGGAGGTTTCTATATTCTTACTGTGCGATATGTAGCTATACACTGTGTATGTCTTACCGTCTCACCGCCTAATATCTTGGACACTTTGCGGGGGCGGTGAGTTGGACCCTGGAAAATATTGCCGGGCAGAAAAAAAAAGGTGCCCCTCTACCCTGTCTGTCGCATCGCTGCTTCGATCACTTCGAGATTGCGACGATTACCCAATTGGATGGCTCAGCAAAATGCACTGAAATCCACCCTTCTCTTTGAACAAAGCTGCAAAAAGGATAACCCCTCACGATGGGAGGAAAGCGCAAGCGAGGTACCAACAAGGCCGGCGCCGTGACTGGACAGCCGACTGAGAAACGCCCCAAACGCGACGAGGCCATCATCACCAACGGGAATGACTCGACACCGCTTGACCTCGACAAGGCGCCCTTTGCAGACGAAAACACGGGCGAAAACCGCAAGCGCGAGGCCAAGGTGTACGACCTGCTCGGCAGCCTTGATAACGAGGAGCGTCTTGCCGCCGCCGATGCGCTGGTGACGGGGCTGCTTGCCGGTTCCGAGCCAGCGTTGACGAGGCATCTCGAAAAGCGACTGTTTCGCGGCCTTGCAAGCTCTCGAAAGGCGTCTCGTATCGGCTTCAGCCTCGTCATCACCGAGATCCTGCGGCAGTTGTTCGGACCTTCAGACCAGTTCAAGACTAGGTTTGCTGGTCTCACTTTCGAGAAGGTGTTGGATGCGCTGATCGATGCAACGAAAACGGGCGGGAACGTGCCGGGCCAGGAAGAAAGAGATTGCTTTCTCGGGCGACTGTTCGGCCTACAATGCCTTGTCGAGGCCAAGATCTTGTTTGAGGACAGCACCAGGTGGCCTAGAGTACTGGAATTATTGCTCGAAATGGCCGACAAAAAGGTCTGGATGCGGTCACACTGCGGCTGGGTTGTCGTAGAATGTCTGCCCCAGATGGGACAAAAAGGGGCGGAAGCGACGCTTCAAAAATTCTCTGATATAGGCTTGGGGAAAACTGCCGAAGGAATTGGCATCTGGTTACGCGCCCGAAATTGTTATCCCGGCCTTAAAGCCCCCAAGAAACCCTGGGCTGATCCTCTAAGCGCCACTGCCCTCCCAGAGGTCGCTCGGGTGCTTAAAGAGAACGTTGCGAACGACAACGGAGAAGATGCAGCCGTAGCCAAACTGAAAACGAGCAACTGGACAGCACAGTTACATTTCGTCTGGGACTTGGTCCTAGCCACCTTGCTCGAATCTAGCACCGCGGATAAAAAACAGATAAAGGACCAGATAAAACTTTTCTGGACTACTGTTGTTGATGGTATGTATTCCCCCCTGGGCTACAAGCGCGTTTCTGACCAATCATCTACAGACGGTCTCTTCTCCAAGAACGCCTCGGATGGCCAGAAGTTCCGCGGCTTCATGATTTTCCAGAAGTATCTACATGGCCTCGCTTCTGTAGACAAGTCGCTAGTCAAAGAGCTCTTTACACGCAACCTGATGAAGTGCATGATCAACCAAGCAGCCAAAGAGGATCGCTATCTTCACCGGGCCGCTCGTAAAGCACTGCAATCAATTGAAAAGGCCGTCGAAGCTCACCCTGAGCTATTGATACCGATCTTGAAAGAGCTCATCGGCAAATTTGGACACTATGACTTTGATCAGCGCACTTCCTCTAAAACAATCGAGAGTTTGTTGCAATGGGTAACCCCTTCTAGCTCAAAGAAGATTCTCAAACTTCTTCGTGAACCTGTTTTGAATCTAAAAGAGTAAGTCTGAGAGCTCTCTTCCACTTGTGCTTGGATCTGACCAATGTTCAGTGCGCCCGAAGATGCAGAAAAGCTGCGACAAGCTTACGCGGACTACGTTTTTAAGATGACTGTCCAGGCCAAAGTATCTAGTTCTGACCCCAATGACGCCGATAGCAAAAGCGCTCTTGAGGTTGGTATTAAAGAGTTAGCGTCTTGCGCGTATTCGATGCAAGAAGAGTTCACGCCGCCACTTTCGGAGAAGACTAGAGATATATTCCGCAACCGCCTTTCCTCTGCGTTTTCTAAAGTCACGAAGCAACCTAGCACCACGGAGTATCTCTGTGATGCTGTCAGATCAGTCAAGCCTACGGCTGTAGCAATGAGTGATGAAATAGATATAGAGCGCAAAGGTGCATTGAAAGCCATGGCAAAGCTGCTCAAGTCGCCGGACAAAGCGGTCAGCAATAGCAGCAATTTGTTCTCGGGACTCGCGCTACTCTACGCAACTACCATCATGCAACTATACAATGGTGCGCCGGACGCCCTTAGCATTTTGCAGGATCTTGAGTCCTGCTCCGAAAAGATGAAGAGCAAAGAGGCCGGGGCGTCAGAACTGCTAGTGGATATTCTTCTCGCTTTGGCACCCCGCCAGTCACCTATGATGCGTCAAATCAGCGAACAGGTCTTTGAAGCATTTGCGCCACAGATATCATCTGAAGCCCTTCAACTCCTCACAGAGCCTTTAGTAGCTGAAGAAAACTCGAGGGGCTACCAAGCCTTATTTGAGAATATTGACGAAGATCTGGAGATGGCTGACGCTGCGGAGTCCGACACTGGCAGCGATAACGGCGACTCGAATGATGAGGATGAAATCTCTGAACTTGGTTCTGACGTCGAATTCGTGACACTCAACGGGGCCGACATAGCTCCTGATGGAGATGAGGATGAGGAGAGTAATAAAGACGACGGAGAGGAAGACAATGACGAGGAAGACGAATCCAAGGACGCCGAGCTTGCTGCACTTGATGATGCTCTTGCTAAAGTTCTCAACAGCCACCGCCTTGATAAGGACCAAGACGCCGAATCATCTGATAATGATTCGGACATGACCGATTCAGAGATGATAGCGCTAGATGAGAAGCTCGCGGATGTCTTCAAGCATCGCATCCAGGATACCAAGCGAAAGAACGAGAAGAGAGATGCGAAAGAGTCTGTCGTCCACTTCAAGCACAGAGTGCTAGATTTGCTCAGCATATACGTCAAACGAGAAGCGTCGAATCCTCTCGCCTTCGGTCTTCTCCTGCCGCTGCTCGAGCTCGTACGGACGACGACCGCCAAACCACTCGCCAATAAAGCGATGAACATCCTCACGGAGTTCTCCAAGGCGTCTAAGAAGACCCGAAGCAGCAAAGATACTCGGATTGACACAGAGGCGCAGTTCACGCTGCTGTCGGACATCCACGAAGAGGCCTCGAAGGACATGTCACACGCCTTCGGAAAGGCCGCGTCGACGGCGAGCTTGCTGGTCGCGTCCAGCCTGTGGGCTGCGGACCAGGCAAATGTCGATCGCGTCAACGCCGCGTATGCGCAGACCTTTGCGGACTGCCAGAAGGGCAAGATCAAGATGCAGGGCGCCTTCTTCTCTGACTGGATCAATTGGGGCATGGGCCACGCCAACAACAACAATAACAATAATAGCCCAACCGAATAAAAAGAAGTTCACGGGGGATGGTGATGTTGTTTGTTGCTGTAGAGAACTGATACCCTTAACGAATTTTGTCGAATGTGTATATATATCTATTCATATATTTATAATCAGACTTGGACACCACTAGATGTTAAACTATGTGAACTAAAAAAAATTACCATCATAGCTATGAAAGCTAGCTTAAAATTAAATGTTAAAAACATATGTTAGTTATATTAAGTATGTATTTACTACTTTCTTTTAAAAGTCATTCTGCAGGAAGATCCCGAGGAAGAAAATTTTTTCTCTCTCGCTAGATAAAAAAGTAAAGAATGAGGGGGAAAAAAACAACATGCATCAGCCGTGAATCGAACACGGGGCCCATCGATGGCAACGATGGATTTTACCACTAAACCACTGATGCTTCTTTGCTATGCGACGCTGCCGCCTCTAAGCGCGATACAACCAAGGAAGCCATCATGCCTGCCCTCTTCGACAAAGGAGAAAGAGTTGGATACAACTCAGGTGAGCTGGCCTGGTCCGAGATCATCTACGATCAAGTGCCTGCATACTTACTTACATAAGCAGCGAGGCAGAATCTCATTCTAGCCATACTACTTACTTACGTCGGCTAGTTAGGTTAAGTTCACAAGTCAAGACAACACAACGACACATCGCAAACAATCCGTAGGCACTAGAGCAGAGGTAGAGAGATAAGTGGTAGAAACGTATATACTAAAATGTGATATGTTTGGATTCAGATAGTAGGTAGGTACTTAGGTAAGGAGGTAGCGATGCCACACACGCACACTCAACAACACACCTCACCTTCCTTCCTTCCTATCTTCCTATCTTCCTATCTGTCGAATAGTTTGTTTTCGTTTTTCCCCCCCTTTTTGAAAAAGGGGAAAAAAACAACAACGATGATGATAATAACAGCAAATGCTTTTTCCAAACCCGCAAGAAGATGATAGAGAAAAGGACAGACAGGCAGACAGACAGACACGCGTGCTAAGAGCACACAAGACACTAAATCACCTCCGCCTGTTTTTTTCTTTCGTCTTCGTTGTGACTGATACATACATCTAGCAGAAATATGCTGTTTGAGCTGTCTCACTCAGGTTGTGGGCGTTTCTGCCCCGACGAGGGCACCACACCCCCCACCTTCCCTTCCAAACATGAGAAAGGGTATTGTGCGATATAGATAGCGGGCAAAAGCATTTTTGAAAAAGCAAAAACGAAATCAAAAACAAAAACGCCTGTTCATGCTAGATGCAAATGACAGAGAACGCCTGTGTCAGTGAGGGAGAGAGGGAAAAAAAGATTCAAAAATAATAGTACATCGTCGTTAACGGTCTTTAACGTTCCCACAATTGTTATCTGTAATAACTAGTGGTCCCTGTCGATGGTGTCGCGATCATGCTCTGTCGGTTTGTCACCCGACGATTTAAACTCCCGGAGCGAGCGAGCGAGAAATGTCGCTGCTGGGGCCGATCTTCCGGCGCTTTGTCTGGTTCGGGAGCTGTGTCCCGGGGCGCTGGGTCACGGCTAGGCGCGGGGCGATCAAGATACCGCCTGCTAGGCGTCACAACAGTTGGCGTTGTCGTTGTCGTACCTGTGGATGGAGTTAATCGTGTGTTGATTGTGGTAGAAACTAGACGCCTTCTCGGAAGTGCTGAACCCGCTAGAACTTCTGTCTCCCTTGGGATAGGAGGTGGGGGGAGCTGCGATATGTACTCTCGTGGCCGAGGGCCGTTGACTTCGGTCACAGCGCGCGATGGGTTTCGGAGTCGAGACTCATCCTCACTAGCTTCGATCGTTGCTCGACGTCCACGAGTGAGGATGGGTTTCCGATCCGATGCTTCCTCGGGCTCCTCAGTACCAGCACGGCGGCTTCTCAAAAGAGCCGACGTTTTCCGTCCATCCTCGGGTTCTTCCGTTCCCGCGCGTCGAGCTCGTGAGAACAGTATCGAACTCTTTCGGCCGGCAGTATTGGCTTCCGTTGAGGCGAGAATATTGGCGTTGTATCGTAGACCAGGAAGAGCACTGGTTGTCAGCACAGTGGCTCGTTTCTCTTCGTAGCGAGACATGGTTCTCGGACTCATGGGAAGTTCAACTGCGCGAGTCGCGGGAGCACTGGGCCGCCTCTGTGTTGCTAACCCCGTAAATTGTGTGATCGTGGGACTCGCCACCAACATGTCCTTCGTCACTGTTACGTCCTCCGATGTATCTATTATCGGTTGCTGGGGTCTGGCTGCGCTTGCGTTTTCGCTAAGCGCCAGGCATAGCTCTGTGAGACTGCGGCACACACTGTCTGCCTTTTTCCTGAGTTGTCGGTCGGTAACCGTTCCAACCGCTCCAGTTCCGCTTCCTATATTGCTCGCTCCGCTAGAGATTGGCCCTGGTTGACCAGCAGTACCCATCATGGCGGCGAGTGCTAACGCGTCAACGGTTGCCGCCTCCAAGGCGTCGTAAACCTCAGTGGCGAGGAAGTCCTTGGATTTAGCTAAAGCCGAATGAAGCAGCGGGTGGCTGTCTTTGGGCAGAGCCCCATCCGTGCTTTGTACCACGCTCGAAGCAGCGCGTTTAGGCGATGCAGATAACGTGGTAGCATTAGTATGCGCCGTCGGTGGGCGTTCATCGGAGGCTCTGGATATGGCAGCGCTTGAAGTAGGTGGAAGCTTTCCCGTCAACTCCAGACGGTGAATCCGGGACTTTAACTCTTCCAGCTCGTCCCATACAGTTGAAGGCGCGGCAGTTGAAGTTGACGAATCGGTTCCTTCGGCAGCGGCCGTCTCGTTGGCTGGTGCATCATGCTTCGGGGGATCTACCATCAACGGAACCAAAGGTGATGAGTTGTACGCACGAGGATGGCTATAATTCACATTTGCCTGTTTTATAGACACCATGCGAGATGCAACGGCGGAAGCGCGATCGATAGAAGGCTGCCGGTGTCGATGTGCGGAAGAGGGCTCAGGGGGGTCCTGATAGGTCAGAGTTCGTGGAGTGAGAGGAGAGGCTCGAAGAGGTGTGCTAGATCCTCTGTGTTTCATATCTTCCGAGTGCGGCTCTCGAGAATGTCCCCGATAAGATACAGGTGGCCCCGTTCTGTCTCCGTGGTCATGACCCAGGCCCCTAGCTCGAGCTTCCTGCTCCGACATCCGACGAGATAGACGGGGTGGCGAAGGAGATCGATACGATGATATAGCTACAGAAAGGGGTCTGCGAGCACTACGTGCCACACGAGTCTAGAAACGAGTCAGCTTCTATTCGAGTTTGAGAGGATCGTCTTTCAGTAGATGCCGTCAACTGAGGGCTCAGCTTTATGAATCGTACAATATAGCGTGTTGTCCAGAACAATATAGCATTTACAAAAGGCCACTTACAATTGCATTTGGGTTATCCGCATATATCTTGCTCTCAGGCGTGCGCTGTAAATTGTCTTCTCGAGCAATCCGTAGAAACAGATCTGTGGTATCGTCGCCATCTGGCCGCTCTCCAGCGGAGTCTGGCGGCGTCCACTGCATGGTATCATCCGCGCGTCTTCCCTCCAATGCGCGTAGCGTCCTGTCGTAGTGAGTTCCGTCCCCATAATCGTCACCTCCGTCGTACGTGCGCGCAGATCGGATGTTCATGTCGAGCACGATGCTGCGTCTCTCGAGAGAAGATCGAAAAGATCGAATGGGCGGGATAGAGGCGGTGGTGCTGGACCCGCTGGCAGTGCGCGGTTTATATGACACGGGTGGTTTCCTCGACACAGAAGCTCTCTTCTCATCTGAAGCGGTTCTCTGCAGAGTCTTGATGAGTAGGAGCTCTCGCTGGCCGGATGCGCCTTCTCTTGTGGTCGTCGCCTCAGCGGGTAGTCCGCCCGGGGGGTTTTCCTGGTCCCGCGCTGATGACGGATTCGAGGAGAGGGGAGGGCGTCTCTGCAGAACAGTGACGATTGTCTCAGAGGACCTCGAGGCCGATCTGACACCTGCAGTCCTTGAGACGGCGTTGTCTAGAGATGTGGCGCGCTTCACGTGGGCGGTAGGCCTGGCGGCGGGTGCAGGAGCTGGTGCGAGCTGGAATGTGGATGCCCGAGACCTGATGGGTGAGACAGCGGCGCGGTCGAGCGCGTGGTGTCTCTTGGGTTCGGGATTGGGTGCGGCGTGTGGCACGAGTTGATTCAGCGGTGTCTCGCGGTGCTGATCCGAAGCGGGCGAAGCAAGCGGAGCAGACGAGACGGGCGAGACGAGAGGCGAGGGCGGGATGCGGTGGTGTTGGTGATGAGGCTGATGCGGCAGCAATAAAGGAGACGCGGTGGGCTCCTTGTTTAGGTCTGTGAAGCGAAAGGCCGGCAGCTTGGAGGAATTGTGGTTTTGGCGATGCGCGTGGAGGTTGCTGTGGCTGGCGCTGGTGGTGGTGGTGGTTGTGGTGGAGGAGGAGGTTGAGGTGGAGGTGGGAGCGGAAGTGGACGGAGGCTGATTAAGGTTGGGTCGTGGTGATGGTGATGGTGACGACGATGAATGAGAGGCTTGGGAAAATTGGGATGGTGCAGCGAGAGTCTGTGCAGCAGGTGCTGGTACTGGTGCCCGAACAGGTACGGGTGCTTGTACCGGTTCTTGTACTGTTGCTGGTACTGCTGCTGGGACAGGCCCTTGTACAGGTGCGGGTGCGGGTACGGGTTTCCATACAGGTGGTGCTGGGGTAGTGCCAGTGCCAGTGCCAGTGGTTACTACGGCCATTGTCGTTGCTATGGCGCCGCTGGGGTCCCGGCTGCCATTACCTGCGCCGCGAAGAGCGCTAGCGCGTCCGCTATCAGCAACAGTCGCAGCAGCAGCAGCAGCACCCTCGCCAGCAACAACAATAGCATTAGCAGTAGCAGTTTGACTGGCACTATCTCCGACTCCTGCTACTGTTGCCCCTGGCCTGGTAACAGAAGAACTGTGACCCGGAGCTGCATGATTCAGCCCAGTGGAACTCGAGTCCATCTCTTTAAAATTCGACCCTTCTTTGTCTCCAGTTGCCGCTTAAAAAAATGCTGCTTAATGAATTAAGAAAAATTGCGCGACTCTCCAGGACAGTGTTGGGTCAGGCTGTATTAGGTCAGGGGCCGCCGAAGTGGTTCCAAGAGACGAGACGAGACCAAGACCATTGATACCAATATGAAAGTATGGATGTTTGGTACACTACCTAAAGTAAGTATGAATGGACTGCGTCGCATCCACCACAGCCAAGTCCAGGCGCGATATGAAAAGAAAAGCTTGAAGGAGTGAATGGTTCGCGAGTAACGAAACAAAGTAACCCGACTGTACCTCTCTGGGTTTCCGCGCCGCCGAAGCAGAGAGAGAGAAAGGGCCTAGAAAGTATGAGAAACGGGTAAGGAGTGACGATGGTTGATTCGAGAGAGTGTTTCGCCCTCAAGGGGGTGTTTGAAGTTTCCCCAAACGACGGGGGAAAAAAGGATGGAAGTCCAAGTGGATTATGATTCTCCTGTTGATCACGCCGGCCTGGTACCTGGTAGTCTTCCTACATCCGGGCCCTGGTGCAAGGACGCCGACGACTGGGAGCAAGTGTTTGAACGTGTAGGTATTGTGGTGGAGGTTATAGGGATACGAAGCAAGGTATTGCAAGGGTGCAACTCCGACTAGGAGAGATAGCCGTTGTAAGTCGTAGCGTAGGTAGATATTGGCACCCGATGCCCCGGTCGACCCTTCTCCCCTATTTAATGAGCTTGTTGACTCGTTGACACTACCTACACTAACATGGAGAAATACGGAGAAGTGCTTCGTCCGGACGGGCCATGATGGGCTTTAGGCCGAATCGAGCGAGACGAGTTATACTTCACCACATGCATATGTAGAATGCTCTATCAGCGCCAACATCAACGCCAACACCAACAAACACAACACAGACAGACACCAGCAATGGCTGGTCGTTTTCTTGTCGAGGTAGTGTCTCATTCTGACGCGGACCGACTGACCGGACGTTCGGCGTGCCCCTTTCCTGAACGCTACCTTTCCTCACCCCCATCTGACCCATCAGTCTTCGCTTGGACCCTTGAACCGGACTCGACCAGGGCTCAACTGCGAAATCCGCGCTAGCTTAGATCGTCAAAACTACCAGTCACCTCCACCTGAAGTAGTACAAGTAGGTAGGTAGGTTTGCCTATGCTCTGCCTTTGTAAATTGTCGCCTGTAGGTATGCAGGAGATAACAAGGAATTCCCTCGTCCAATGGCGCACTATACCCGTCGACCTGCTTCTACAAATGTTTGGTACCGCCTTACCGCTGTTTATTTACAACGGCTAGTACCCCAGACGCACTGGCCATTTACTGGGGGACCTCTCTTTAATTTGCATAAGCAAGTTAAAACCTCGCTTACCTAGGTAGTAGATCGCAGTAAATATTAATTTAAGCGATGTACTCAGCCTATTTTTAATTTGCCAATGTAGATCAACGAGGGTTCCCCTAGTAAATGGCCTGTGCGTCTGGGGACTAGCCGTTGTAAATATACAGCGGTAAGGCGGTACCCGATTTACAGTGCCAAACCATGCAAGTATGCGGAAGGGAGTTGGACCGCTACCTACCTACTTAGCAAAGAGGCTTTACCTCGTAGGTATATAAAAAGCTAAACTATACACTAGGGAGGAATAGACTATTAACCCAACCTAAGTATAATGCAGACCGATTCCCGCGAATCTCTGGATGCCTATATTATGGTAGCACAGGTATACTCTTTACGTAACCTGAATATAAGAAGAGGCCTGTGTGCTTTCACTACCTACCTTAGGTAGGTATTTTGTTGCGGATGGATACAGGCGGGTACCTCTGCCATCTAGAGACCAGCTCTCTCCAGTTCTTGGTATTTCTTTGACGCAATACCGGCCGTGTGGAATGGCGACATAGAGCCTAAATACTGGGTCGGGTCATATTCTTTGACAAGCACATTTGGTCTACTTCGTAGGTACATATCTATTCACATTGTCATACCGCGTCAACTGTTGTGTCTGGTTCTGAAACCATTGATTATAATTTATAGGGGAAGGAGGATGACAAGGTGGGGTCAGTATCTTTTGCCTAGACGTTGGTCGTACGGAGTAGGAATAGGTATGTGATGATCTACACAAGGGATGGCAAGTATTTTCAATCCTTTTAAATACTCCTAGCGCTGCCTGTTTCTCATTCACCGTTGCCGTAGAAAAGAAACACGACCTTATAACCCATTAGTGTATTCGCGCATGGATACATGTTCCGCATCCAGGAGTGGGCGTTGTATTCTTTGCGCTACCTACCTATCTAAATTATAACGGAGGGGGTTGCGTATAAGAGCGGGGTGGTTTTTATGTTGGTCGAAAAAGCCATTAGTCAAAGACAATAATTTGTCTGTCTGCTGTCGTACGCATGGGGCGAAAGCATAGCCCTAATGTCTCACAGCGACGACAGAGCCCATTGTAACCTGAAGCCACCACCACTCTCGAGCAACGTCGTGTCGAGGTGATGAGAGTCGATTCGTTGCTCACCATGGGGAGTTTTGAGGTCGCAAGCGTGATTTTACGTACATATTTAAGATGCGTGTCAGCATGCAGGTGATACCAGAGAAAACTACCAGTCAGCTGCAGCTTGGACCTTTGGCTTGCATGGTATCTCGCCATTGGCTGCTCACTTTGTGCTTTTGTACGTTCGATCTAGATACGGAGGGGCTTGGCATTCCACACAGACGCTGGGTAGAAATTTCCACTGACTGAACTGACTGATGCGTCACTTTACCCACATCTTTGTTTGAGAGGGGCCTACAATAGGTAGCTCTCGAAATGTTTCAAGCTGGATTGTTTCCGCTTTCCGTCTGGGCGCGTATAAACCTTCTTGAATGATTGTCGCGCTTGGCTGTGGCCCGCGCGGCTATGCCATCCGAAGAAGTGCGATTGTGAGCCGCAACCGGAAATTTGAAGGGGGCTTGTAAGCTCGTCAATGTTACCTTTGCCAAAGTCGATCAAACAACCTCCCCATCAACGGTGAGCCGCAGAAGCCAGCTAGTTGTACCATACGTGCCTGATAAACTTTTAATTGATTACTTCAGGGTTGCCTGTACGCATCTCTCTCGAACCTGACTGTCTCATCCGCGAGAGAATTTTCTGGTTGGTTGAAATCATGGGCGTGTTGTTTGATGCCAACGCCAGATCTGTCTGTGTAGGCACCCAAATATCATAAGCCAGAGCTCGTTTTGCTGCATTATATATTGGCAAGTGCGAGCTCCTTTCGATCTTGTTTTGACAAACTCTTGTCGCTGGTTGATACTCAGTAGTAGATCCCGTGTTTATACCAACAGGCTCTCTAGTAGCGACATGTTGATCGCTCAAACCCAGGGCTAGGCAGACCCAAGATCGTGCCTCGTTATCTAGTTACGGAGATCAGCTCTTAGTCATCTTGGAGGACTTTGGCTTAGGTCTTTCAAACACTGAGAGCCCTGGAGGCCTGTGGCCGAGGTCTACACTCTTCTCCATTTTCTGCTCAGGCCGGGCCGCTTGCATCGAGTTGTTCGGCTTCAATATGCTCCGTTTTTCGATTTCTATAGCCAGCTAGTAACCGGCTAGAGGTATATCGGACACCGCTCATAGGACCAGCAAGACACTGCACGATGTTCTGGCCCAACATAACCATTCGTCGGCTCGGTGGGCGCGAAATGCCGTCCGAGGAAACCGATATAACCGCATATTTGCTAGGTGTTCGCAGTACAGATATCGGCGTGTACCGATACGGTATCGTAATCGCGACTTGCGGGAAAGCGGGCTGAGAGCGGTTGCTGATCATTGACGCATACGTGATGACGGGGCGAGGGAATATCACGCTCGAACTGCGCGCGGCGAAGCCAGGTATAATAATATGAAACCGTGACAAATTTACTGGGCAGCTGCTCTACGTTCTCGATACGTAAGCTGTAGGCTACTTCTGCACCGATCTAATGAAGATCTGCCCGTTAGCGTCGTTTGGATGTGGTCTGATGGAATGCTGCCACGTTGGAAGGAAGACTTGCCTAACCTACTTGTAGACAAAAACCGCGTACCTCTTCAACAAATCTATCGTGGCGCTATAATAGGAACCACGAACTGCCAGCCCGGAGCTACTCTACATGAAGGAGGATCAAGGGAGACGGCAATGCTTCTTGGTAGGAGCCAGTCGTCGTGTAACCCATTAAACCTTCACTATTTCCTACCTACCTACCTTATGTCAGCAACACGTTACTTATTCCGAGCCACGATCAATTACGCAAAAGAGGCTGATGAGGACTGCCAACAGGGTCACGGAGCCTTGGCGACAATGATCTAACACGCCGTTCCCACCGTAAGACACGTTTTGTTTGTGCCTAACCTCGTTTCAGGCAGGTCGAGCCAAGTTAGATGATGCCCAGATCTGGGTTCCCGAGTCGAAGATGCCTAAATTTGATCAAAGGGTTAGTAAGCTAGCCTTGAGGATACTTAGTGTAGACTAAGATAGGCCTTGCTGGTAGGGTTTATCATACACTAGGTGGGTAGTGTAGATGCGTAGGGTCGTGTTGGTGATAATGATGTCTAAAGTAGGTATCTACCAAGCCTTCTTCACCTTCTGAGCCTGCCAGGCTTAAACCGAGGTTGAGTTCAACGGGCCATGAGGCTAGTGAATCAGGTTCATCGAAACGCCATCGGCCCCGGCGTTTCAGACTTTTTAAATCGACAAGGAGTGATCTCGACGGAGACTAAATGAGTAGCGCATGGAAATTAATGGGTCTTAAAAATCCAGTCCCCAGTTTATCTGCTCATTTGGTATTCCTTGCCTCGTCCACTAGACTAGATAAGTGTGCACTTGATTAGGTAAACATCGGTAGCGTACGTTGCGATAAAAACTGAAGCAGTGGGCAAGTAAGTGATGACAACTTACTTACTAGGTAGGTTAGGCGACTTAGTGAATGTGCAGCTTTCGCAATACATCAAAATCCTATAGGTATGTGCGAGGGTCAGGTGGTTGGACAGTTGTCATGATAATATGATCCTAAATCTTATCCAGGACCGAAGTCGGTACCGGTAGGCCATGGCTGAATAGTAGTATAGGCCTAACTTCCCCTTGCCCATTTAGAATTCGACTTTGTAGGATGAAATACCTAGTCGTGCGATATCTATCTAGGTATCTACCTAACGCCACGTCCACAAACTGTTGATACCTATCGGCATCGTCGTCCTCTATGACCCATACTACCTAGTATACCTAGGCTTAATGAAGAACAGCAAATTCCTTCAAATCAAATCTATATATAACCCTAAGCCTCTGAAAGCGGAAATGGAAAAGTGCGTTATTACCTAACCTAGCACTAGGGAGTCAGTCATAGGTGTGGCATTCCCGCCTATACTAGATAGAGCAATGGCCTCGGTCGCTAAGCTTCTACGGCAATTATGAAAAATCCGATTCCTACCAGTGAAGGCAACCCCGATGCCAATATTAGATGCAGAGAGATGGCTCGTTGCGGCCGACGGAGTTCGCGATATCGTAGGTGGCAACGGTTTATTTTTGTCTCAAGTCATCCGGCCGCGTTCGCGCATATGATAAACGAAAAGGGAGCCTACGTTGGCTGATCCGACGCAGGCCGCCATGGCACAAGAAAGAAGCAGGTAGAAAAGGCGGTCACAAATTAAATTGATCGAGGCTGGCTGCGCAAACCACGTGAGCGCTGTAGGGGCACATCGAGGTCGTAGTAGGAACGTTGGGATAAGAATTAATTGATAAATGGATTATCTAGTACTTACTTCTTAGGCAGCGGATACAAGGCGTCTCGCCATGGCAACAGCCAGGCATTTCCTAGTCATCATCAACAACAACAACACTCGAGACGCTCGAGGGAGAGGATGAAGCGGTAAAGACTAGGTAGACTAGACTGTGAATGATAAGTTTTGATTGCAGTGCACACCAAAGGACGCAGGCGAAGTATCAAGAGCCGCCTAAAGGACACCGCTCGCGCTTCTTGCTTCCGCCGAGTGCCCTGAACAGGCTTGGCGGAATTGTGTCTGGCAGAGGGAGTCGAGTTAAGAAGTTGATCAGTGGCTATGAAGAAATGGGCCGGCCGCATTGCCAGATTGAACTGGGGCAAGCTGATTTGCTGAGGGTTTGGCGCCGACTTGGCTGCAGGGGTCTAAAAATAGAAGCTCGTCACCAGCGGCCACCCCTGCTTCTGGTGAGTCTCGTTTCGCAAACAGGCACCCCTGCTGGACTAGTCCCCGACTAGTGCCCAAGACAACCACTCATGTGCCGGGATGATGCTCCATGCCTCAGCAGAGTGGAGGCCGTAGAACTCGGCACTACAGATGATGGAACACACCATCTGCGCGTACCGCAAGGTATACTATACCTCCTACCTACCTATACGGCAGTATACTACCATACTCCTACACCACACTCATGTGACAGCAAGTTTGTGAGCATTACACAGCCAATTACATGACAAATATTTGCATTGAGGCATATAGAGAGAGATCTATGTGTTTCTTTGCCGTAGAGAGGCTCTTGATGTAGAGCGTAAGGTAGTGGACGTAGGTAACTACTAAGTCAAGTCAATAAGGGCTCGTCAATAAGTTAAGTAAGTTCCTAAAATGGTAGTATGAAATTATTGGGTGCTGAGAAGAGGTAGGGGTGATTCAGCCAAGTAAAAACCAAGTTCAAGCCCTGTCACAAGGGCCTTTAAGAGCGGAAGAGTCAGTTAGGTCACTTCGAAGTATTGGTTCTGCGCGGAAGTGCAGCTGAGAATCAGATCAACGAAATGGATGATGATAGTGGTCGAAGTCTCGAGGAGGTCACTTGCCTGTTCCTCGCAGTGCTGTCTAAGCTGAGACATCACGGCCATTTGGTGGGGCATGAACATGCTAGGTACCTGTTGCTCTACCAAGCCCACCTACAGACTTTGTTCAGACAGAGGGCAATTTCTATGGCAAGCGCCGAGGTTGGTACGCCCACGCTACATTCCGTTTACCGCTGCTGCAGCACCGGGGGCCGTATTAGGTACTACTGCCAGTACCTCCTCTATGTACGAAGTATCTGCTAGGTATACGCAGGCTGGGCATACTATCTCTAAGTACATGCATGTAGGTAGGCAGTAACTTAAAGGTTCCTGGTACCTCCACTCTACTACCCACCTCCATGTATCCTACATGTATAGTACACCTACTACACTACAACTTCCACTCGGCAACCAACGCCTGCGCCCACTTGGACCAAACTAACTCCCATTCCCATTCCAACCGCTGGATCGAATCCATTTGATCTCCTTTCCTCGTGTTTCTGCGAGATCTCTCCCCTCTCTTTCCCAACAGAGATCGAGAAAGAGTCGTTTTGTTTCGAAATACACCTTGGTTGCTGCCGCGCGGAGGGCTCTTTTGGCGAGTGAGTGAAGCGAGTGAAGTGAAAAGTCAATACCTCGTACAAGGTCTTGGTCTGGTCTTCTTGTCTTGTCCTTCTTTGTCCGGCCTCGTCTTGTCCGGCCTTGTCTTCCTTCTCTACTTCTACTCAACACTTGCCTAGGCTTGTCTATTTCTGCTTGTCTGTAGACAAACCTGGACTTGTCGACCAGGTCCAATTCTCACCTCTCGTCATCCATCCTACATACACACACTCCTCCCCGAATCCTCTCTGCCTTCGGAATTGTACCTATTATTCCTGGCTTCTTTTCGCATCCTTCCATCTTCACAATCGCCGCCCGTGGTGCGATTCCGTGCCATATCCCGCCGTGCCTAGCGCGCCCCAACCCTCGACCGCTTCGTCCACCTGGCTGTCTGGGTACCCTGGACGGTGGATGTTCGTCTCTTACCCTGTCACTTGTTTTAATAACCCAGGCTCGACTATCCCTCAAATGGCCATCGACTTGTAGCCACCCGAAACACCTTCGCCTTTCTAATTTTACCCGACTGTCTATATACTCCCGCCCCATTACGCATTACGTCGCCCATCGTACATATCCACTACTCTCATTTATCTCTTTTACATTCCTGCTCAGGCCTGCCAAACTTTTATCCCTGCCAGATCTCGAGGCAAGAGGCCCTGACCGGTGGACGTGGTGCGCGCTCAAAGTCTTTATTTCTTTGTTGGCTTTCTTGGGGCTCTAGTAAAGGATCTAGGGACTTCTGATCGACAACGGGGTCTTTCTAGCACGAGCAAGAAAAGGAGTGAGGCGCAGGAATAGGATTCAGCAGCGCTGTCCAGAACTATATTTCGCCTTTACCGCCTTTCTACGATTACCATCTCTCGCGATCGACGCTCGAGACCCATTCTAACTTCACACAAACGTCTAACCGACGCTTCTTGATATAACTCGTTTCATTTGTCCCCAGACAACGACATCTTGGCCCGGAATTGGGATCCAACATCGACATCTAGTTGTGTGTATCTGGAAAGAGAGAGAGAGAATAATATAGAGCAAGTGATCAGTCTCTTCGGCTACTATTCATTCTCGAACATGCCTTCCGCCACCACTCGACGAATGTACGAGGACCAGATCCCCTCTTTCATGTCTATAATAGACCCAGAGAGCGAAAATATAGGGGACAGGGAGCTGGTTACAGTCATGGAGCCAAAATTCATGGAGATTGGGTCGTCTTGCGCGCCTAGACGTATCGGTGATAACATTTCACAGCCAACAAGTCAACATTTGCGGCCTATCTCACATGACCACGCTCACCGACACCATGACAGCACGTCGACGCAAAACTCGGAATCTGCCGACTCTTCACCTACACTGACTACAGATACTTCCTCGCTATCGGATCCTTCGCCTTCATCATCTCCCGACTCGCCCGTGAACCTGATACCTTTAAGCTCGTTTTCCTCCAGGACGTTCGGCGAACTACCGACAACTTTGAACTGCCTTCAGATTGATCGCAGCACAAATAATAATGGCTTTGAGAGACCCATGACGTCCCCGGGTCCCAGAAAACCTAGGAATATGAAGGGTTTATCCATACAGCCACCATTTGCAACATCATTGAATAATTCCTTGGTGTCCGAACCATCTTCGCCTTGCTTTATCAAGCCTAAGATCCCCGCTCCCAGGAAGAAGCCCAGCCTGCTTAGTCTCAAAACGGATTCCCAAGGTCTTAATCTTCGCCCCGTTCCCTTGGAAGTACCAAGTTCACCCGGCCTACCGCCTATATTGCAACGTAGGTCTCTGAAGCATTCAACGTCGTCGCCTCACATGCTCTCAACCATCAAATCGGCCGCATTCGGTCCACCCGGCGGGATGACATTTCCCACAGTATTTGAGCGAGGCACTTCTGGGCTATCCGAAGTTTTGCGGCCGACAAAGCTAGGTAGTATGAACACTGATTTCGGGTCAACGATCATGGAAGAGGATTCACCTATCAAACCACAACTGGCGAACCGGGCAGCGATGGATTTCGAGCCTTTCCATGATGAGTCGGAAAACAATGAAGACCAAAAGTCACCCGGCTATCCAGATGGACCAATCGCAATATACAGTGATAACGTATATCTATATTTGGAGCCCACAGCAGAAGAGGCTTCCAAATTTGACGTCGTAATCAATGTGGCTCGGGAGGTTCATAATCCATTCGCAGTTTCGGCTATCAAGGATCAAGAAATGACCCAATCGCCCATACCAGATACAGCGATGACAAACGATAGTTTTGCGACCGCCTTCGAGTACCCGCCTAGTACAGAGCCTGGCTCAGAGACCCCTACGACGCCTAAAGCTGTTTCGTGGAACGAGCCTGAATACATTCATATCCCTTGGGACCATAATACAGACATTGCGACTGATCTAATGACCCTTTGCGACACGATCGACCAGCGTACCAAGGAGGGCAAGAAGGTGCTTGTTCATTGTCAACAAGGTGCTAGTCGCTCAGCAAGCTTGATAATTGCGTACGGCATGTATCAAAACCCAGGGCTGAGCGTCAACGACGCTTATTATGCTGCTCAGGCAAAGAGTAGATGGATAAGCCCAAACATGCGACTGATGTACTGTCTCCAAGATTTCCAAAAGGAAGTTTCGAAGAAGAGACTCCCGCCTCGATCAGCTGCTTGTCCTAGGAGCGGGAGAAGCCCGACAAAACATCGACTAACCTTGTCAGCTGATGCCATAGATATCAAACCGAAAGAGCCATTGACCGCGCCACTCCCTGATGAGAAAGAAGACACATCCAAGGGCGCTAGTCCGAGTCAGAGTCCATTTCATACCCGTGGAAAATCGACACCCAGTATCCAGGCAATCTCGCCGGGCCCGTCCTCTGCTCCATCCAGCTTCTCGTGGTCAGAAGAGGAGGAAGGAAAGAAGACAGAAACCGTAACTCGCTTCAACTTCGGCGATACACTGGCGCCACCACCGATATTTGAGCCCAAACTCGAATCAAGGCAACAACCGACATACCCACCCAGGTCATCATCTTTCTTTAAACCACCGCCATCCCCTGCATTTTCTCAAAATTTCTCGGGTGAACCTCACGGCTTCGGATTTCAGGATCACAATATAGGTCTCAAGCGGCAAAACCCATTTAGCAACCACGAAGAGTCATTACCTCGAGAGATGTCAGTCACGCCAGCTCCACCTTTTGACGATACATTAATGTCGCCGAGAGAAGAGACAATGACGAATAACCCACTACATGATCCGCTTTCAGAGCTCACGGGGATGAAGTTTGTCGAGTCACCGCCAACACCTACCGGAGGTCTCTTTTCCCCGCGGGAAACAATCTTCCCGAGAAACCCGTTCTATCCTTTTGGTCGCCCATCCCAAATCGCAGACCCAAGGAGCCCGCCTACCAGAGGAGAGACACCAATTACGCGGTCTATCGACGATGTATTGTAACCATCGATATAATCGCACGTTGATTTGCATCAATCACTCAATCCCTCGCCGTAATATCTACATGAGGTCTTATCCTCTACGTTTACGTCTCTCAGATTCATCTTGAGCCATCATTTCTTTGTGTTAACCTTTTGTTTTTGTTTCTTGTTTTTTTGTTTTTGTTTTTGTTTTTGTTTTGTTTTGTTTCTCGTTGCTCTCAGGGTTTACAGCACCACTGAACACCAATAAAGGTGATACCGGATACCCCGGGCGGCGCAATTGCGATGCGGACAAAAGTCATAATGGGAAGGGCCACCACCTGGCTTCCTGCCTTTGATAACCGTGGTTCATGATGTTGATCGAATTCAATGCCAATGTATAATCTACAATCCTCTTAGTAAAATGGGTCAGGGGTGATTATCACCACAAACGGCGGGGCTATTGGCAAAGAGCGTCTGGTGAAAACAATGAGGGGAGGGAAGGAAGACTATCTCCAATGCTGGAGCGGGTATTGTCTGCTTTTAAGCCCCGAGGCTTATAGCCACACATACACACAGCAGCGTGGCTCGACCCAGACGGCTTGGCGAGTTGATTTTCAGCCAGCGAGCGAGCGAGCGACCAGGCGCACGAATCAATACCGTTGGATTGGATGGCGTTCTCGGAGGAGTCAGGAAAGGGGGGGGAAGGGGGCCGAGGAGGAATTGACAACAAACACACCTCATGTGGACGTGAGTGTTTTTTGGAGAAATAGGGGGGACTGTTTTGTCACGAGTTTCTCTCCCCTACCATTGTGTACATAACACATACATGTATATTTACATGAACGACAACACTGAAAGCCACGCGCAATGCGCGGGCGTTGGGAGCACTACGTCTCTCTCTCTCTCTTGATCTTTTTGGTGACACCATGCTCTCTCCGTGATTTCTTTTCGTCGTGCTCATAGTGCTAGGGTGGATTCGTCGAATGCTTGAATGATTTATGTCTGGCCAGTGAGGCAGCAAGTCAGCGAGTTGCTGTTAGCTCAAGGTATTCGATTATCTCTCTACCCCATCTATTACTGCGCCTATGGCTAGTTTACCGTGTGATTTATACAGAAGCGTCTCACTTTGACGATACTGTGTATGGCAGCAGCAGCAGCAGCAGCAGCAGTGGATCGTGAAATATTCTCTCACATTCAGATATCTCAAATATCTATGGCTCCTGATGCTGTCTGTTCCTCGCCTCACCTCGTAGGAAATGAGTAAGTACTAGTCGTAGTTATGTCTTCAGGTTTGGAAATAGAGATATGCATGCGTGTATATACAATGTACCGAAACCCTGCTGGGTTCTCGAGCCTTCTCTATGTACTGACTGCCCTAGCGGGACAAAGGGGGGGAAAGCTCGTCTTTTTCCCGATTTATATATTTCATGTCCGTCCTGTCTGGCTCAGATAGTGTTTGTTGGGTTTAATTTGGCATCTAGTTGAAAGAGCATTCCCATCTGTCTTATCTACCCACCCATATATTTAATTTTATCGGATGATGTCTGCTTGACACAACGGTCTGGCTTTACTGGGCCTTCGTGGATTTCGCTTTCGCCGCTCGCTTCGCTTCTTCCTTTGCAATCTTCTCACGGCGCGCGATCGCGGCCTCGGCGCCGATGCCGCCAAACACGAGACCCACGCCGAGAACCTGCATTTGCGTCAGGCGGTGGCCGAAGGCGACTACGGAGAGCATCATGGTGAACATCTTGCGGGTGACCGTCACGGTCACGAGGAGGACCGACGAGAAAGTCGATAGAGTGTAGACTGTATCCCATTCATTAGTAAGTCGGCTCGGGGCGTTTTTTGCGAGATGTTAGGAGTAAAAGTGAAGAGCAGGACTGACAAATGAAGACCTGTCCGACGGCGCCGCAGGCTGCGAAGCCTAGGATATCAGACCACACGCTCGGATTCCTCGCCATAAACGCCAGGGCGTCTTCGAGCTCGCCGGCGCTGCCCACGAGGTCCATGCCCAGCCACTCGCCAATGCCCGTGTGGACCAGCCAAGGGCTCAGGATCAGATACGTGGCCATGACGGCCATGCTCATGAGGTTGTTGGCGCACATCATCTGGGGGCCCGAGTAGGGCTGAAAGGCGCCGAAGATGTAGTCCTGGGTGCTGTTCGTGAGGCCGTCGAACAGGAGGTTGATCCCCAGCAGCAGCAGGCCCCAGGCGCTGTTCCGCTCGGTCGCGGCCGACCCCGACCCGTGGCCCTTGCTCTTCTTGCCCGAGTGCAGGGTGAAGACGGCGACGCCGGCGGTCACGGCGGCCACGACCATGTACTTGTAGAGCGGGTAGCGCTTGCGGAAGACGGTGATGTGGAGGAACATGACGGGCAGCAGCTTGCAGCTCTTGGCGAGCAGGAAGGTGATGTAGTCGATGTGGGCGAGCGAAGCGTAGCCGAAGGGGGAGGCGAGGGAGCTCGTCAGCGCGACAAGCAGCAGCGGCATCAGGATGCGCGAGGACGGGATGACGGGCGGCACGGGCGAGCTCCGGGGCGTGCTAAACCACAGGTACAGGGCGCCCGTGGTGGCGGCGAATAGCGACTGGATCGTGTTCAGGAACACGGGATACCTGAAGACCTCGGTCTGGCCCGGCGGGCCGTGTGGCGTCGTCGTGAGCTTCTCCTGGAGATAGGCCCATGTGAGACTGAGGCAGGCCGTGGCCGCCATGTTAGCCGTCGGCGACTCTCGCTCAACGTCCGAGCTGTGATGTGATGTGATCTCGCAGGGGCTTACAAGGATCCGTATATACCAGCAACGGCGATGACAAGCTGCGCGGCGCCGGCGTCTTGCCTTGACGATTCTGTCGGTTTTATCGCTGCTGCTGCTTCTACTGGCACCGGTGCTGCCCTGTCGACTACGCCGTCGGGCTCTTGAGCCGCATCGCGCTGCCGTCTCGAAGCGAGCGTGGGCGACTGATGCGACACATATTCGGACGAGGCCTGGCGCTCTATCGGCCGGGCCTGTTTGGTACGCGCCATTCTTCGGCGGAGGGGACGTGGGCAATGAGGAGGGCGGTTCTCTCTGTCTTCTATCGATCAGGCTGGCCCAAAGCGGACAATCACACTGGATGAAGGTAAAAGATTGACTGAGGTCCCTACCGACTCGATGGTTCTTATTTCTTAATGACAGATGGCCGCTTCAAGAAATATGGCAGAATCGTCGGCCCAGATACCCGCTTGACCCGATCGGGAAATGCATGGCCAGGGGTGCAGAGGTAGCTCCTCCACTTAGATACCTCCGTCGCACGAAGTACCATCTACGGGGAGCAGGTCTCCATCCTCAGAAATGCCAGATCCCCACTTAGGTTCTTTCCCTGCTCTCTACACTAACTAAGTTAGGTATAGATTCACTCCACATGCCCAGGAGCTGTCTGAGACAACCCAGTAAGATTAGTACCTACATGTACCTAGGTACAGCGGACCAGTTTCAGCCCCCAAATAGTAAAACCCCCCGTTCATCTGATAAATGTTGTTCGATACTGTACGTCATCCCGCCGCGAAAACCTTATTAATTTAGGTACTTCCAGGCATCGGTCAGCTGGGTACCTCCCCTTTTCTGGCCTACCTACCTCTTACAGCCCAACAAGCTTCTTCTTAAGCTTCTAACATGTCTGCGGATCTCTTTGCTGCCTTTGAGGATTTATCGCAGCCCTCGCAACCACCTTCACAGCCAACAGGCGCAAAACCGTTCTCATCCCAGTCCACCTCGACACCATTCTCCTTCGCATCACCACAACCCTCTCAGCAAGGGAGCCGGCCCCTCTCGACCTCCAGCCAAGTCAAAACCCCTTGGCATACGACACAGCCTTCCCACTGGCAACCGACATCGGTAGCTCCAAGTGCTCTTTCGAACAGCCAACCAGTTCAAAATGACGACGCCGAAGACGACGACGACGGATGGGGAGACTTTGAGGTTGCGCCTTCACAGAGCGCGCCGGGGATCCGAAATCCCCCAAGCACCGAGTTGCCGAAAGCAATAAGGAATACTAATCAACGACCGACAAGGATTGTGCGAGCCTCGACATTGGACTTAGTTTCAAACAACCTAGTCGAGTTCCCGGAGCCCTCGACACAACCTAGTGAACTAAGAAAATCACCCGCACTGCCGGTAGACCGGAGCTCAAAGTCGCCGGGGCCTAAAGAACGAAAGAAATCTGTTAGGGTTGATCCCGATGTCTTATTTGATGCCGACGATTTTGAAGGATATCAGGACGGCGAGAAGAGTGACGACGATTTTGGAGAATTTGAGACTGTACAACCGCCCGCCCAGCCGCCTTTGGACTCACTGTCGAGCCCGCCGCCGGGTTCTTCTTCAGCACCCCCATCGAACGAAAATACAGCCAAGAAGGCCTCTGATCTGTTACTGGACCTGGATACTAATGACCCAATCCCTGAACCTACTCGAGCGCATCAAGCTAGCCTCACCCAGCCACACGTTACAATTCGAAAACAAGAGCCCAATAGGCAGAAGCCATACGTGGGAACGGCGCAGCCCCAGGGCACACACATCCGTTCAGAATTCCAAACACAGACCCACGGATCGGGTTCTTTCTCTGACTTATCGAAGCCACCAACCAAGTTACCGATAAAGCCGGCAGAATCCTCCTGGGATTGGGATTCAGTAGAGCCACCGAAGGGAGCTGAATCTGAGCACCCCACAAAGGGGGCCTCTACGTCACGAAGTGATGAGGATGCTGCGTGGGATTGGGACCCGGCTGATACGAATAACGACACTATAGCAGAGGCCGAAGACAGCGCTTTACCTCCAATCAATATCCCGCCACCATCGATCCTATTGTCTGCGTTTCCACAGCTCTTTGACCAAGCGAATGAATACTTGTACAAGCCAGTTAGTGGACAGACACAGAGCATCAAAGATCGTATCTTATCAGATGCCAAGGTCCACGATTTTTTAAGGGGCTACCTAAGTTTGGCGGTCGTGGCAGCCCGCATTATCGCTGGTCGGAAAATGCGATGGCATAGAGACAAATTCCTCTCACAGAGCATGTCTATCTCCGCAGCCGGGAGCAAGGGCATGAAGCTCGCGGGGGTAGATAAAATACAGACGGCACGGGAAGATCGCGAGGCGGCCGATGTTGTGAGCAACTGGAAGAGTCAAGTTGGCCGTCTAAGAGCCATAGTAGCCGCCGCGAACTCAGCGGGTAAGGGCGGTGGAACGCAATTAAAGATACCTGAGATAGCCGACACCATGCAAGTCCAGATAGCCAAGGACGTTCCAACAGCTCCCAAGGCCTGTGTTATATGCGGGCTTAAGAGGAACGAGCGACTCGCCAAAGTTGACCACGGGGTAGAGGATAGCTTCGGCGAGTGGTGGTCGGAACATTGGGGCCATGTTGCCTGCAAGCGTTTCTGGCTACAGCATGAGAAGACACTTAGGCAGAGATAGACATTGTGGCGCCGGAAAGAAAGCATTAGGACTGCGGACCGGACCGCGGCAAGTACAACGGACGACATGCCTGGTAATTATGCAACGCAAGATTTTTTGTCTTGAGTTCGTCACAGCTTGATTCGACCGCTATAGATGTAAACATATGCTGGGTCTGATGAACATGGCGATGTTGTTGCCGACCAGGTTTCTCCCTCGTAACCAATGACGTTGATGCCCACTAGTACGATCTCTGGGTCCTGTTGTCATTGGACAGCAATTTGTCTATTCTACACATGCAAGACGGCGGGTCATGGTCCAGCCGTCGGATAAGCATAAGTTGACGAAGTTCGTCTGTTCCGGTTTGGCTACCAAGGGTCGGACCCAAGCCATTGGTTCAGACTAGATACCGAAGGGACTAGCATCAAAAACCCAGCCAGCAACAAGGATATATGGAGTGCTCGCATCTATGTTCAGACGGAATCGACAACAATATTTTCGGTATACATAACTACTTATGTATCTAGGTACGTATAACACCAGATCATCGGCTTGGTAGAGTGGTGAATCGCTATCTTACTTACTCGGTAGTCTATGTCTAAAGAGTTGAGTTTGACACTATCATAGTACAGACAACTTGTAGTGTATATCCGCACGCCATGAACCCACATGAAGCGGCCGTTCCCATGAACTGCTTGGGTGCCCCCGCGGGATGTCATGCAGGTTAAGCGACCCCAAATTGCAGCGTAGCTGCAGCAGCTTTGTCTTGCGGACCCTTATGAGATACAAGTATTTTACGATACAGTCTTTAGCGAAATCGTTATCTCTGCCACTTGGAGGGGATAGGAAAAGGCAAGACATAGGTACCTACATACTGGTATCTAGGCAGTGTGGCCGATGTCTAAGTACCTAATGCATGGGAGTTTGACTCTCAGTTAAGTTATGGTTATGATAGTGTGTGACTGCCCATGACGTGCTGTTATGTTTACCTAACAGTCTAACTCCATCTACACGTTCCGGCATACAGATGGGTGTCTCTAAATCTTATCGGACAGCAGTTAGGTAGGTATCATCCGGTGACAGCAACACGTGATGCTTGCGTAGGACCACTTCCAGTACCACCTTGGCAATGAATCATCCTTACCCACACATAAACGATGACACCATCAGGTAGCAAAATGCGTGGTGTTTAGTTGTAAGTGTCTGGTAGGTAGTCTACCTAGTAGTTGCAAGTGTTTGGTTGTAAAGTGGCATTGATCAAAACTGCTTTGACCATGAAGTCACCCTACGAAGATCACAAGTGAGCAGAAACAGGTTGGTCTTTGCCTGGGACTGAGAGGCATGGCTCTGATTGAACAAAGTTCCGGCGTAGTCTACCAGATGACGCGCCACTGCATGGGTGGAATGCGTTGATCTTCCAGTGAAGCAACATTCGGCGTTTCATCTGCGCGTACAGGATACCTACTCCTCTTGCTTACGTATGCGACGTACCTGAGGCAGAGATTTTTGGCAGAAATTCCGGCTTGGTGCGTCGAGGCATACATAAGTAGGAATTGACTTACAAAGCAGTGTTTGAAGTTAATATAATATCTACATGATGCAAAACAGCCGCCTATCTTAGGTGGTCTCTGTAGTGGAGCGTTTAGGGAAATGTGCAATATCTTAGCACCTGCCCTCCCCGCCTTCGAGGTACTGCTGCACCTTCACTTTCACGATTGCAGTCCTTGTTGCAATGGGCGTATCCTTGTTAGCAGACTTACTTCGCTTTAATGTTACACACTTCCACGCAAGCTTATTTCTTTACTTAGGACGTAGATATATCTGTAAATTAGGTAAGTACCTCAGGTATATATATCTGAGCATATAAGTACCTAGAAGTACATACAGGTACTGATTCCTTTTACAGTCCGTCTCATTGATGTCCACTTTTACTATCTGTTCTCATAGGTTTAAGTAATAAAATAGAGAGGTTACATGTATGTATGTACCTTAGATAAGCTACAAGGACTTATCCAACCTTGCGTACCAACCAACATCTCAAAGTATCTCATACTTCCATAAGACTCCCCCACCAATCAGTACTGAAACGTTTGTCACAGAACATTGCAGCTAGCTGTAGGTAGTGTATGTATACCTAAGCCAGTATTACATGCCCCTACAAGCTACATGTCCTGGGACAGGTATTCCTTGGTCAGAAAGTGATTGTACAATATAAGGCCCAGATCTCATAGGCTCTTAGAACCGGAGACTGCTTTGAGACTACATTTGCTACCTACCTAAGTTCTCTTTATATAAGGCAAGTAACGACCAAAGTAGTACATGTAGACAAGTAGGTACGTATTTTAAGGTAAGTGGTACCAACCTCCTAACATCTCTTGGTACATGTCTTTCCTCTATGTACCCAGCCGGTTGGACGGTACAACTCCAATTACCACTAACGCGACTACCAGCGACCATCTACCGTCTACTGGAGTGTACTTACCATAGGTACTTGTACTTACCTACCTACTAAAAGCCCAAGCGCCACTGCATAGCGAATTGGCAAATCAACATCTGGAGTCAGTCCCGACTTTGGAGCTTGGCTCAGCGTCCTGAGGTTAGGTAGGTTGTCGCTGGTCCTTGGCCCGGTCCTTGTCCTTGTCCCCTCCCTCCTCCTCCCACCTTATTTTTCCCTCCAAACGATCTCTTCCCCCAAAATCACCTTACATAACTTCATCACCGTTTTTCGACAGACACCTCGCCCGTTTTGTCGCTGAATCCTCGATCACATCCTCTCTTCACCTCTCAACTCTCTCTCCCCCTCCCTTCTCTCTTCCTCCTTCCGCCACCCCCCCTCAACCTCAACCTTGACCTCGCCGCCATCTTCTCTTCTCTCACACCCACCTCACCCTCCTCACTATCATACTCCTCCTCTTCTCCCGATTCTCCGATTCCCGATTCCCCAATCCCACATCTCACACCCCTCCCCGTCTTCCTTCCCCGTCATCCTTCCCCGTCAGCTCAGCCAACCCCCCGGCACCACCAGCCCGAGTGCTCGTCTTGCCCTCTTTGGTGTCCCTGACAACAAGTCCGGCCGTTTCTAGCAAGTGGGCCGATTCCTTGATACAGCCAGCATTCACGTGGTCTTGGTCCCGGACAGTCTGCACAGGAACGACTCCTAGCTTCCACATTGTAGTGGCGAGCAGACGCGCGCATACTCCAAGTAAGTACACACAGGGCTCCTCTGCCTGCTTTTCCTTCATCGCCGCTTTCGATGCACTCTTTGCACACAAGCCATGGCACGTCTCAAGCTTTCTCCATTGTCCCTTCTCCCCTCCCGGCGATGTAAAGAGAGAACCCACCCGGCCAGCCAAGACCAACCCACCGGGGCTCATGCCAAGCATGGTCCGGGTCCTGTGCTGGGCCGGCCATATTCGGCCCTCTTTCCAGTGACATACATACCACTATCTGCCTCTGCTGTCTACTGTCCTCCAAGAGGCACATCAGGCAGCCACAAACAGGATACAGAGCGAGACAGCAATGTTGTGTTTCAACAGTAGACGTTGTATTCCCCCCTGCAGCCGTTGACATCTGAGCGACGCCAACAGGCTTGTCTGCTCGATCATCTACTTGGGCAGTATCTGCATAAGATATCCACAACTTGTACATGCTGAGGACGCACCGCCGCAACAACACACGCCGCATCAGCCTAAGGTCGGCAGAACCCCGCCAGCCCCCCAAGCCGCATCTTTTTTTACCCTCTTCGGTGTGTTGTAGTGGAACCGCTGTTCTTGTGCCGGCTATGGTTCTACCTATCTCGATGTTCCCTTGTATCAGATCTTCGATGTGATAAATCTGGTGCTCATTCTACGCCTATTCCTACTCTTCATCTTTCGCCTCTCAAACCTCACACTTCACACATCGTAACAAGTGGCACGTATTACTTACATTGCAGTCCCCACCAAGTGTTTCTATACCCAAGATTGCCACCTAGCATTCCTTGCGACTTGACCCTCACTCACCTCACATGAACGCTGCCAGCTTCCCCGCAAAATCCACATCAGCTTATCAGAGCTAACCCTCCACCAGTCACACCAGCAGATTGTCTTAGGGTCTTGCCCATAGGCCTATATCGCATACCGATCTAAACTATCTTGGCGACCTTCCTCGCACGCATTGATTGCCGCCATTCCACAGCAGTCCAATCGCCCATATCATCAGCAGGCCTCCCAACGCCTTAAATTCGATCCCCCTACCAGCAAGAATCATAAACAGAACCGCCTAATCTCACCATGTCTAGCGCTCAAGATGTGGTCCCATCAAACGGCGCCGACTCGGCCCTCATGGACTATAAACCCGACGATAATGAACCTCGATTAGGCCCCGACGGCGAGCCCGCTCCTAAGACAGATGAGGAATATGCCACTACTCCATTAACACTGCGTGCCATTGTCTCGTCTAAAGAGGCCGGCGTCATCATTGGCAAAGGTGGAAAAAACGTGGCAGATCTACGAGACGAGACAGGTGTGAAGGCCGGCGTGAGCAAGGTAGTGCAGGGCGTCCATGATCGTGTTCTGACCATCACTGGTGGCTGCGACGCCATCTCTAGGGCGTACGCTTTAGTGGCTCGCTCCTTGCTGGAGGGCGCCCCGGCCGTGGGCATGGGGGGCGTTATCCAGCCAAGTGGAACTCATCGTAAGTTTCGTTTGCTATGTTGTGTCATGCCGTGGGCTAACAATGCATGTTAGAGCTCAAACTGCTCATTTCCCATAACCAGATGGGTACAATCATTGGTCGACAAGGCCTCAAAATCAAGTATATCCAAGATGCGTCAGGTGTGCGTATGGTGGCACAGAAAGAGATGCTTCCGCAATCGACTGAGCGCATTGTTGAGTTGCAGGGCAATCCTGACGGCATCCAGCGAGCCATCTGGGAAATCTGCAAATGCCTAGTGGATGACTGGCAGCGTGGTACCGGCACTGTACTCTACAACCCAGTTGTTCGCACGCAACCTGGTGGCGTGAGTCCTCTGGGTGGTGGTGTTGGTGCGACTAGCGGGCCACAATATGGCACATCCAACAGAGGCGAATATGGCTCATCGCGCGTGATGCGCACGGGAAACGGAGCTGACTTCAGCAATGGAGCACCACGCCAATTCAATAACCGCCGTTCGGACTCTGAGGCGGCCGCCCGCGGCCCACCTACTCATGACGAAAATGGTGAGGAGATCCAGACTCAGAACATCAGTATCCCCGCGGATATGGTTGGCTGCATCATTGGCCGCGCCGGGAGCAAAATTAGCGAGATTCGCAAGACGTCTGGCGCTCGTATATCGATCGCGAAGGTATGTTCAATCTCTAGACAGTGTAGTACCGGGCGGACAGCTGGCTCTGCGACTTTGTTTCTCGCAAAAGCAGGCATAGATTTGGCGGAAACGTGACTGACCAAGAAACACAGGCGCCGCATGATGACACGGGCGAGCGGATGTTTACTATCATGGGGACAGCCAAAGCCAATGAGACGGCCCTCTTTTTGTTGTACGAGAACCTCGAGGCTGAAAAGATGCGACGCAGCCAGGCCCAGTCGGCCGAGTAGTTTGGCGACTCTTGCTTTTTGCTAAGATTGGACGGCGCCTACGCCAAAACAGAACGTTCACGCATTTGTCTATGGCATCTCTTGTGGGGCCTGGTTTGGTGACACGCCCTCCATCCGGGGAGACTTCCAGATCCGACTTGCCGCAAGGCTCCTTTTCCGGTTGTGATATCTACAAAACGACTTTACGACTACGATTTCTACTCTTCAGCCTTCAAAAAAGCCAGAAAACCAACTCATCTTCTCATATCCGCTTTCTTAATTAATTGTACTCACAGCCAAACCAGCATGGCATGGGTAGCAGGGCAAACGAACCGCCGGTCTTTCAGGCATGTAACTCAGGAACCCGCAGCCTCTGATCAATCCTTACTCGTGGCAAAGCCGGCCTGCCGCATGGGCGAATAGCAGATTACTGTGAGCTGATATTCGTCGGGCATGGTATTTGGACCTGCCAGAAACTCCTATCCTACATTCCTTTTTTTTAGTGGCTGCGACCCGTTGGCACCTACCGTGGCCCGCCTAGATAAACAACCGAGAACTCGGGGTATTGAAGCAGCTTTTCTTCGTTTCCACTCGACACAGCCAAGGACACCTTCGCCCTGTCCTTGGAAGTTTGCGGTTTACGATTCGCTGCCACATGTCGAAGACCGATGCCTCGCCTTTTTCCGTCTTATATCCCTCGCGTGGTGGATGCCAACCTGACGTTTTATTGGGCCCTGAGGATGGAATGAATGCAATACCTAAAAGCGATCCTAGTCTCTAGGTGGTGACTTGTATGTTGAAAGGCATTTATTTGCAAAGGGGCGCGTGCCTGGGCTTGGCCAATCATGATACAAGATCGCTCTCTCCAGCTCGCAATACAATTTATATGGTCACTGTCAATAGCATTACTCGTCTTTCCTGAAAGGCGTCTTAATGAAAAGTTACCTAATGTCTAGCCGGTGGGAATCGTCATCATCTATCCAACGTCACTCCACTCGCCTGTCCCAATTGTGATACAAAGTGAACGGGATGTGATGCCGTTCGACACTCCAACTGTGTCAGTGTTCGTAGCTTCAATTGTAGCTATATTTTCAGCCCCCCATTCCGAGGCACAAGCAACCAAACGTATATTTATACTGTACAACAGATTCCATATACCTGTGGGTCTGACTTTATTAAACCCACACAGCACCAGTGTTTAGTGGGCTATTTTATTTGTATCCCTTTAAAATCTGTATTTATAGAATTTTTAGTATTATTATTATATAATTTAATATTTTAATTGATTATTAGTCGATATATTTGTAATATTGACCAAAATAGTGAAATAACTAGTTTTACTACTAATTAACACTATTGCTATCGTTTTTAAAGTTGCTAAAAAAGACAGGCATTTTTATTTTTAATGCTGGCATTTTTATAAACTTTTTAAATAAAGTAATTTTTTTAATTTTTTGCGCTAGCGCTGTTAGCGTAGATAATTTAAATAATCGACGGCGAGTAAGGTCGCTAAGGCTACTAATGCTAAAAAAAGCGTTAACTTTGTTTAAAAAGTTAGCGTTAGCTAATTTTAATAATATTTTTATGTTTAAATTATTGTTAGAAAAAGAATTGTTTAGCTAACTTTAATAGCAGCATTATAGCTACATTTTTATTTAGCTTTTAATAAGCTTTAACAGTATATAGTCGATTTTAAGGCCAGGCAATAAAAAAAAGCTTTTTTCGGCTAAAAATCGGCTTTTTTTAGCGTTTATATACGCGTAAGCTATTATAATAACGCTTTATTAAAAAAATAATTAAGCTATTTAGGCCGCTATTTTAAATATACTAATAATAATAAAAGTAGCTAATATTAAAAACTGCCGGCAGTTATTATTAAAAGTGCAGTTATACTAATTGTTAGCATAAATAAAGCGTTATTTAAAAATAAGATTTTTAATAAAAATATTTGCCTCGCTGTTTTTAACTAAATAAAAAGAGCTTTTAAAGGTTATAAAGTTAGGTATTTTTTTTTTTTTTACTTTTATAGCTTTATAGTTAAGCATAGCTTTTTAAGCTGCTTTTTTTTAAAAAGCTATACGTTTAAGCTGGCTATTATAAAGTTATTTAATATATAAAGCTTTTTAATATAACTGCTTTTATAATTTAGTTTTGGCATTTTTTTAGCGGCAGATTTTAATTTTATTATAAAGCTAATTTATAGTTTAAACATTATCGGAAATGCCGCTAATTTACCGGTGAGAGGTTTTATTTATAAAGCTATTAAAGCGTTTTTTTATAGTAAACTGCGTTTAAAAAAAATGTTTTTATATAATTATAGCTATATTTAAAACAGCTTATATTTTTATTAACTTTTTATAGGCCGGGCTATTTAAAAGCAGTTTTTTATATTATTAAGCCTTGCTTTTAAGCTTTTATTTTATTTTTTACGGCATTATATTAATAAAAAAGCGAAAAAAAAAGGCTTTTTTTATAGCCTTTTTAATTTAATTATTATATTTATAGCTTTTTTAAAATTAATAAGCTATAGCTTTGTTTTTTTAAAAGCATTTTAAATTCGAACGTTTATAAAAACTTTAGTATATATAAAGCTTTAATTGTTAATAAAATTATATTATAAAAAGGTTAGTTTATTATACTAAATAGCCTATTAAAAAATTTTTTATTATAAAGCTTTTAGCTATTTATAAATTTTAATATTTAAAAGCTAAAAGCGGTGGAAAGTATGTGCTAGCAAAGTAATAGCTATTATATTAAAATATTAGCAATATAATAAAAACAGTGGCTTTTTATAGGCTTTAAAACTATTTATTATAAAAACTTAATAAATTAAAAAAGATAGTTTAAATTGGTTTATGCTAGCTAAAGCTGCTAAAAGGTTTTTGTTTATAAAATTAATTAAAGCAGGGTATTTAAACTACTTTTTAATAATGCTGTTAAAGCTTATTTTTTATTTAAAAAAGTGTTAATTAAAATGCTAAAGCTATTTAAAAGCTGTTTTTATATTATTATAGCCTATGTTTATTTTTATAATAATTATATCGCTTTTAATAAAAGTGCGTATATAGTTTTTAAGTAGAACTTTTGTTTAAAAAATTAAAAAAAATAGTATTAACTTGCCGGCTGCTAAAATATAATTAATAAAAGTTAAACTTTTTTTATTGCTAAAAAAAATATAATATAAAGCTTTTTTTTTTTATTTTTAATAATAATAATTTATAAAGCACCGTTAAAAACTTTAATAAAAAACGGCAATTTATTAAAATTTTAAAAATTTTCGGGCTTTATATTAAACGCTATAATAACTGCTAAATATTTATAAAACCAGTTTTTAATATTTTTAAAGTTTAATTTAGCCGCTATATAGTATCTGTCGACGTATTTAATATTAATTTTAATAAATTAAAGGTTAGACTTTTTTTATTGCTGTATTTACTAATAATTAAAGCATTAAAACAGAGGCTTAAGCTGTTAACTGCGAAAATAATTGCTATAATAAATTAGCAAAGCTATAGTTAATAAAAAAAAGCCTTAATTAATAATTTAAACAAACTGTTTTAATATGTTATTTTTTTTTTCTGTTAACAAAGGCGGCCGGCCTAGACCACCAAAGCCAAAAATTAATTGGTTTTTTATATAGCGTAAATAATACTTTTTAGTTAATGCAATAAATGCGTTGCATTATCTAGCATATTCTACAAGGGTAAAGCGTTAATATTAACGCGTAAAGCGTTAGTCGCGGTATAATTCGACGGCTTTTAAGGCCGCTACGGCTTTATTAACGTTAAAAACAGGCATTTCGGGCATAAATTAAGTAAAATTTGGCTTTAATAGGCAGTAGACTCAAAATAAGGTAATATTATAGATATATCGACTGGTAATTAATTAAAATGTTGAATTATATGGTAGTAGTACTAAAAATTCTATAGATATAGATTTTAGAGGGATATAGATAAAATAGCCCACTAAGCACTGGTGCTGTGTGGGTTTAATAAGGTTAGACCTATAGGTAAAGTATAGCCTTGCTGTAATTAGCAGCAGCTGTTGGGGTGGTAGTAACGAGGAGGCCTTGAATTACACCAACGTCCTTTCCATTCCTTATGTACCTGGCCCGTAATGTGCACTAGTGTTGCACTATTGCGGGGTTGTGAAACCGTTTTGATCTTAGGATTACCTAGGTACAGGCACCTGTAAGACCGGCTTCTTTATCTCCGACGCCTAGGTAAAGTACAGTACCTTACCGTACCTACCTACCTCTAAACTTCTTCAAGGCAATGCTTGGTTGATAAGGTACAACTACCGCCACTACACTACCACTACCACTACCACTACCACTACCACTACCACTACCACTACCACTACCACTACCACTACCGACTCACCACGTGAATTACCTACCACTTATACACACAAACTACAGTACTTACCTTGTGTCCTCGATCTACAACGCCTCAAAACAGGAGACGGCATGAACAGCGCCTTACGCGGCAAGGGCAGAGTCGAGTCGTTCCGAACCGGACCTCGCTAGGATGAGATCTCTAGCAGACGCCTCGTAAGCTCAGCTCATATCTACCTGCCTCTACACCGCACATCGATCGATCGTAGACTAACACGCACTCACTCGCTCCTCCACCTCCAGCGCGCGATGGCAAGAGACACTCGAGCACAGCTCTAGTCTGGCGGACCTGCGGCGAGCCGTCAAGGACGCCGGGCCCCGCAGCCCCTGTCTATCCGGGTGCAGGTCCGTCTGTTGGAAGGTGTGCGAACCGACCTCTCTCCGCGGTTATCTTTTGCGGTAATCTGCCGCGAGCCCGTGTTGTGTGCGCTGGCTGATCCGGCAGTGCAGGCCTTCTTGCTGAGCCAGACAGCTCACATCACCCCCATCACCCCCATCACCACCAACTGGGCTCATGTGCTTCTGGAGTCGCGGAGCTCCTACGCCTCTCTCAGGGAGCACTTCTTGAAATACATCAAGCACCCAGAGTATCTCACGGCCGGAAACTCGGATCCCCTGGCCGACGACTCCAATGTCAGTCCATCCGCCCGCCCCCTTCCGATCCGCCCCGCCATGCGTGGTCGATCGTGTGTGTGGTCGGTCGTGTGACTGATAAAGTAGCAGTCGCCGTGGAACACCTACCGTCAAGACGAGATCATCCGCGGCGAGATTCTTCAAGATGTCCAGCGCTTACCCGATGAGCCCTTCTATCACCAGCCACATATCCAGACCCTCATCACCGATGTTCTCTTCATCTACTGCAAGCTCAACCCTGACGTGGGGGGCTACCGTCAGGGGATGCATGAACTGCTCGCGCCGATAGTCTACGTCGTCGAGCACGATGCAATCGATGCCACAGACGTTTCCTCGGATGCTTCCAGCGACCTACGGATGGTGGAGATGCTAGACGCTTCGTTCGTCGAGCATGACGCCTTTTCCGTCTTCTCCAGGGTCATGGATTGCGCAAAGCCATTCTACGAGACCGGCGAGCCTCCAGATAATACAACAGGACACCCGGCTTTCAGCATGCAGTCGACCAAGTCTTCCATAGTGGAAAAGAGCCAGTATATTCATGAGATCTGCTTATACAAGGTAGATCCCGAGCTTTCTAACCATCTTAAAAACATTGAGGTTCTGCCACAAGTCTTTCTCATGTAAGTCTCCGTGACAAAAATATATATCCATATATTTTGGGCCAGAACCACAGTCGTATCGTGATATACTGATCTCGCCCCATGGCAGTCGCTGGATTCGGCTCTTGTTCAGTCGCGAATTTCCCTTTGATCAGATGCTTATACTATGGGATACCCTCTTCTCTATCGATCCGACCTTCAACCTCATAGACCTTATTTGTACCTCGATGCTACTTAGGATAAGGTGGGATTGTAAGACCCAATGTGTTTATTTACGAGAAGGCGAACAAGAAAAGAGTGGGGTACGGGGGTGGAATCTCACTAACATGTGGTAGTGCTTGAAGCTGACTACAGCGTCGCCTTACAACTGCTGCTGAAATACCCGGTACCACAAGCCCCTAATGGACCGCACACCTTCATCGACGACGCCGCCTACCTCCGGGACCACCTCGACGCCGCCGGGGGCGCGCATCTGATCACGAAGTACACTGGACGGACGCCCCGTCCATTAAGCACGCCGGCGCTGCCGAAACCGGCGAAGGCGGCGGCCTTCAGTCTCCGACAAAAACTGCGATCCCCGCTCTCGCCTCCGCGCTTCCGCCCGCCTTCGGGCGGTGTCGAGGCTCTGTTTCAGGGCGCGGCTAAGAACGTGCTCGAGCAGGGCGAGAGGCTCGGCATCAACCAGGCGGTCCGGGATGCCGTGGTGGAGATCCGCCGCAACGTCCGGGATGCCGGGAGCTCGATGAGGACGGGTAGGGACCTATTCTCCGAGCCGCAGCCGAGCACCGCCGTCGCCGTCATGGACCGCCGCAATCGGCGGCTCGCCTCCATGCTCGACGAGCAGATCGCGGCCCTACGGGACCTGGGAGGCGCCACGCCGGCGCCAGACGAGGACAGGCAAAAGGCGCAGGAGGCGCTCGACGTGGCCGTCGCCAGGCTCCAGATCATCAAGGTCTACCTCGAGGACCCGACCCTAGCGCTCTCGGACGAAGACGACTCCCGGGAAGGCCCCGCCTCTCCCACTCCCAGGCCGGTCGAGAGGAAAGTCGACTCGGAGCCCCTGAGCAACGCCGTCGCCGCCATGGCGCTGAACACGCCAATGCTGATCGACTCGCCCGACCCCAGCGGCGCTCAGACACCGACTCCGACATCCCCCCCGGCCCTGGCCCCGCCACCGCAAGACCAAGAATCCTCCTCCTCCTCCTCCTCCAAGCCGGACCCCGCCGCCCCCGACAAGATGGACACGGACACGGACCCCCTCGGCGTCGGGGCGTCGGGCACGGTGCAGACGCTCAAGCGGCCCCAGCCCCCGATCCCGACGCGCTCGACGCTGGCGCAGTCCTCGTTCGCCTGGATGCTGGAGCCCGACGTCTCGTCCCTGGGTCACCCGCCCGCGCCTGACTCTTCCTCTCCCCCCTCCTCCGTATTCGGGTCTGCGCCGACCTACTCGAGGGCCGACGCGATGCACCACCATCACCACCACCACCGCAAGAGGCCCTCGGCGAACGCGAGCCGCGAGCGCACCGCCTTCCTCTTCGGCGAGGTCCCCTCGGACGCCAACGGCAACGCCATCCGCGAGGAGGACATCTTCGGGCTGGAGCCCATGCCGAAGAGGGAGAAAGAGTGAGAAGGGGGGAATAGAGATAAGGAGAGCGGTAGGCAAGCAAGTAGATCAGTAGGTCGGTAGATCAGTAGATCGATCGGTGACGATTTCATCATAAATGAAGGGGAAAAACAAAGGAAGCATCATATATTCTTTCTTATCTAGATGGCGGGATTGAAATCGACCGCCTATTCATCTTTCCATCCGTCTGCTAGGCAATCTACCTATAATATACTTACCCGTCCGTGTCCGACCGTCCGTGCGTCCATCCATCTATCTATTATCGACCTCGCGCATGCATGCATGCATGTAGCTCAAACAAACACGGAAGGGAATATCGGTATAATAAAAACAGCAAAAAATTCGCCCACCGACTGACCGACCGACCGACCGACCGATTGACCAAAAGATATTCATTCAATCACTCACTCATAAAGACCATCCCATCCATCCATCCATCCGTCGATCCGTCGATCCATCCATGATCCCGACGAATTTTACCCAACCAACGTCGCGTCGCGGGTCAGCGCCACCAGCTCATTCAACAAAGGGGCGAGCAAGCAAGCACTCAAACCCAACTTCCCTCCGAGGCTCGAGGCTCGAGGGAGGAAGAAGAAGAATGGGGACCAAGGTCAGAAATCGGAGAACCAGATAAGACTTTCGACACGAACAAACACAAGTGATGAGGGGACAAGACAAACGGTGTCTTTCTTGTATGTTTTGCTTGTATGCTTGTATGTGTTTTTTTTTTTTTTTTTTTTTTCATTGTTGTGTTCGTTAATATCGTGTCTTGGAAGTTCTTCCATCCCTCGCTCCCTCTTTCTCTTTCCGCCTGCCCCCTTGCGCCGCCCAATGCTGTAACGTACCCGGGTCGTATTCGTAATGTAAGATGATGGATTGAATTCTAGATTGAGGATGAGGGAAAGGCGAGGGGGGAAAGGGGGGTGGGAAGGGAGAAAGGGGAGGCGAGGGAAAATAAACATGGAATAAGGATCGAATGGGTAGCTAACTAACTAAGCAAGCAAGACATAAATAATATGCTAGCTATGCGTAAGTACTTAAGTAAGTAAGTAATCATGATCGATCATTCGTTGTTGTTGCTCCCTCTCTATCTCTCTCTCTCTCTCTCTCTTTCCCCTTTTCCTTAACCGGCGGCGCTCCTCAGATTGTGAAGAAAGAAACAAGAAAGAAGCAAGAAAAGATGAGTTAAGGAATAAGCTCTCCAGGGGTATCACTCGTTCCGCCGCCAGTAATAGAAAGAAGAAGAAAAATAAACAAGCCAAAGGGATGAGAGAGAGGGATAGGGGAAAGGAGAGGCTTTTTTTTCTCTCTCTCTCCATGCTGTGTTGATCAAGACTTTGTAAAAACCCTTCCCTTATTATATGTGATCCCGTTTCTTGTGTGTGTGCTCGCACTCCGCTTTTCCCTAGCGGTTTCTAGCCCAGTCATGCATGCATGTATGTGTATGTATGTATTCCCTTTCTCTCTCATAGCGTTTCTTTTCTCGTTGGTATCATCTCTATAAAACAAAAACACCCCGGACCCTAACCCCCACGTCTCATGACATTTGACACCAAGGATGTTGCAGTACCTGATCGATGTCGTATCGCTGCGAGACGTCGCGGTTGAGCATGCAACGGATGAGGTTGATGCTCTCGTCGCTGATGGTATACGGCACCCTCAGATCGTGGTCCATTATCTCGTCGATGCTGTAGAAAGGATTTTCCTTATAGATGATGGTGTAAAGCAGGATGCCGAGGGCCCACACATCTTGTTCTTTCCCGCCATACGGCTTCCCAGCCAAGACTTCAGGGGCGGCGTAATCTATGAGTTATGTTGTCAGTAAACAGTCCGTGGTTGCCGATGAAACCTCGTGTCGTAGACCTACCTATGGTACCCACAAACACGTCGAAAGGTCCGCTCTTGATATACGCCGCGCTTCCGAAGTCGATGAGCTTAATATTCCCCTCGCCATCTAGGACCACGTTCTCATCTTTGATGTCGCGATGGACCACTTTTGCCTTGATGTGTAGGTGGTGTATGGCTTTGGCAACCTGAACAAAGATGCTGCGGCATTCGTCCTCTTCCATATTCGCGCGAAGCTCGATGTAATCGAAAAGATCCATGCCTGGGAGGCCATGTGGGGTCATTTCTATGTAGTAGTTGGTCTCGTCCTCGAAGAAATCCTCCATCTCTACAATATTGGGGTGTTTGAGGCCGTCTCGCTGGAGATAGTCTAGAACATGGATCTCAAGCGGTACGGTGCCAAGCCGTCGATCCCGAGTCCATGTGTCGACCAGAATCCGCCGTTTTGTGACGTATTTCAGAACGACCTTCTTTCCACCATTGTGTTTATACCGTGCCAGTTTGACTTGGCCATAAGCGCCCTGGCCCATGTCCTCTAAAATGACAAAATCATCTATAGTCTTCTTCTCATGCACCGCGGGTTCGGCGTGAGGAATAGAAGCCTTTCTCTCTGCTGAAGCGGGGGCGCCCACTATTTTCTTAGCAGCACTGATGGCTACGTCTTTAAGTTGCTGGGACAGCGAAGACTTCAACGGCGGGGACGTTGGCCTGCTATCCTCTGAATCCGAGGTAATGGCTGGAGGTGTATGGGCTGGTGTCTGACCCGGAGACGGCTGGTGAAGTGGACTCACGGCACCAGCTACTTGAGTTGAACCAATCACAGCTGAATTATTGGAGGCATGCAGATGCCTAGAATACGTTATCCAAAGTGCATATACCATTTCGGATTCCACGCTCGATACGGCCGTCTCATCGGCTGATGAGCCCTCATCGCTCGCGTCTGAGTCGTGACCAGAGTGTTTCTCGCTCTTGACTACTCGCATCTGCACGTCAATCTTCAGCTCGGTGCCGTCTCGATGTCTCGCTAGTAAACCGTCGGGGTTAAGGAATGTAGTTGCCGCATCAGGGCGGCCTTCGCGGATGCCCACCATGGCTGAGGCCTTTCGGAAACTGTGCTCTGGAACGACGATTCCGTCTCGGATTTGTATACCATCCTGTTGTTGTAGAACTTCCAGTATCTTATCGAAGTCTGTCAGGAGATCATTGATCGGCTGACCTTCGGGTTTTTCGTAACCGAACAGAGCACCGCAAAACGCGGAATTGGTGCTCTTTATTCTCAGCGTCTCGGTGCTAAGGACAATAATACCTGCGATATGAGGGAAACAAGAAACGCGAAGCTCCATCTTACCCCTGGTCTGTGCAACCGTGGCAGGGATATTGACGTTTCCACCGTTCCGACAGGTGAAGTATTTGCGTTTTGCAATTTGTGCATAATCGACTGCGCCAAACCTAGGGTCAATGCCCTGTCGAGGGATGCGCGTAATAAGTTTGCCAACGTCCATCCCCGGAACCAAGGATTCTTGTCCCCATATTGCTAGGGTATTCCCGGTGATATTGGTGACAATCCCCTCTTCGTCCAAACTCAGTACTGCAACATCTTCGTGAATTTCTTCCAGAACCCAAATTAACCCAACCTTCTTCTCTTTCACCCAGAGGCTTGCAGAGCCAGTTGCGCCGTTGCGTTTCTGTATCGGCACGACGTCTCCGCAGAGCAATACGCCTCTTGATCGAGAGTTGGGCCCACGCGCCTTGGGTGTAGAAGGATCGCTGTTATGAATCGTAACAGCGCGACGTACAGGGCCCTTGGGCGGCTGGGACCTGGAATTGGGTTTGCTCAATAATTGCGCTGTAATGCCCCCACGACCGCCAAGCAACGTGGCGCCCATCGAAGGCGCATGTCGAGGAGGCACAACACTGGTAGTGGTTTGATTTCCAATTTCCGTGTCTCCGTGAAGAAGCTTCTTTTCCAACCAGTCCCGGCGCTCCTCTTGTACGACCTCCAGAATTCCCATTTTGCGGACTTCCGCCTTGGTGACACCAAATACTAAACAAGCTAAATCATTCGCAGCGATGATGGTCCATGGGGGCCGGGATTCTGTTGTGAATATGGCCTGTGCAGCGGGAACCCATCGTGACGAATGCCCATGTACTGCGGGTCCCAGGGCACCAGATTGCGCGAGGGAGGGAAAGGGCCGCGACCCTACTGGTGACAACAGTGCCTCGGGATAGGCACTAGACTGGCTGGCTACAAAGGGCTGGGCCATGGCATTCGTGAGCCTCTGTTGAACATCCGCTGCGGTTATATCGGTGAACGTTCGTCGCAGGCTGGCGGGTCTCGTCAGGGGCGGCGATGTCTTCGCCGTAGAATTGCTCTCGTTAGTAGGCGTTCTAGATGAGTTCTCCGAGTCAGTTTGGTCGTGTTTTACCTCAACGTGGCTAGAACCTGGGGCCTTCTCGTCTCTAGGCTGGGGCTTGACACTGGGGGCATTTTCCGGAAACACCACAGGCGACCGGGCAGTAGTGGGGGAGATCATCGGAGTCGCATAGGGCTCCGGACTCCCAGTCCTCGGTATAAACTGGCGGTCGAAAACATTGTCGTGCGGCATGTCTGCCGGGCCTGTCAAGGGGCGGGCGGCGAGGGCAGGGTCGACGTTGGGTAGATTCCCGGCGCCAATAAGCTGTGCCCTCGCGAGTAAATCAAGCATATTCTGTGTCTCCACGTCTCCGGTGACTCTGGCCTGGGCGCTGACAAGAGCAGCGTTGGACGAAAGAGCCCATCCCATACGGTCTCGCATGAACTCCAAGGATCGCTTCAGCATAGTCTGACGGTTGTGTATGAGGTCTTCCGACTGGTGCGCAAAGGAGAAAGAATGCAAGGACTCAGATGGGAAGCGAGAGAGATCCTCGGCAAAGCTGGGAGAACCGGGCGCCGAAATCAACGGGCCTGGTGGAAACATGGCGTTTAGAGAGGCGGAGCGCGCGAGACTGGTCGAGGGACTCCTGGAAGACGCGGCTGTCGAGGGTAGTGTCGGGTTGCGAGAAGAGGGATTCTGGCGGATGCGTCGAAGGCCAGACTGTCCGAGGCCGTGGTCATGTTCGGTGATTAAGGTGGTAGATTGGCTGGTTGGGTTATTGTCAAGTTAGCCGTGACAGAAAGGCTGAGGGATCTAAACATAAACATGACAGTCTGGGGGGCTCATGTGCGCGCTACAAGATGATCAAGCAGAAGACAAGCAGGCAGAGGAAAAATAGGCAGAGGCAGAGCAGGCAGAGGCAAAGCAAGTAGGTAGAAGGGGCTGAGTAAGAAATGTGCATGTGACGGGGTCCGGACGAGCAGGTGGTAATCAACAGATGACCGCAGCGAGTGACCCAAAGAATAGCTGCAACCATAACAACAGAGTAGCCAGATCTCGAAATACATATGTGTGTACTGTGTATACGTGAGATGCATAGGTCTGCACATAATATATCTCATCCGCCTCGCTTATATACACATATACACATATAAATATAAATATATATATTCCCATACATAATAGGTAGTGTATATGTGCACGGTAGCATGACGTTGGAGAAAAGAGACCCTTTCGCTATCGGCGAGTACCGTCTTCGCGCCCAATAAAAAAACATACCTCTTGGTAGACTCAGACCCCGCAGACACGGGTCCGGCATCGACGGAAAAGCGGTAGCCAGGCTTGTGGTCGTCGGCGTCGGAGTCGCCCTCGGCAACGGCGGGGAGGTTTCCGGCGCTCCGGTTCTTGGGTATCTGCAGTTCTGGGGCAAGTTTGCTCCTCGCGGGTAGCCGGCCGCGTTGAGGCTGCTGGTGATGTTGGCGTTGGTGGCCCTCATCTTGGAAAGTGGCAGTGTCGGCGCCTAGACCCGGGGTGGGGGGAGAGTCGGGGCGTCAGCATACGACAGACAGACAGGCAGGCAGACATGGGCATGCAGACAAGTTGCTTCTGGGAGGCAGGGCCGGTTGAGACAGTAGTTTCAGTAGCTCCAAGATTTATTGAGAGAGAAGAAAAGTATAGGATCCCCTACACGGGATTTCAAGCACAACAGACTCACCGAGGTCTTGGCTGTCGCCATGAATATGTCTCATAATTGATATTGACAGTAGAAACCGCTCGGGGGGTCAGGAGGACGGGATAAGGACCGGTGAGAAGATGGGCTCGAGATGCACGCACGGGCAAAGAGAAACGCCGAGCAAGGAGCAGGGAAGCGAAGAACGAGGAACGAGGAACACGAGCTAGCAGAAATGGCGAGAGGGAAAAAAAGAAAAGAAGAAAAGAAAAGCAAACCCCACGATGACAGAGATAATCACAGCTAATCAGTCAGAGCTATCAATGAGTGAAAAAAGGGAGGCAGGCGCGAGACTGGCTCAAGCTGGTGGAGGTGGAGGTGGAGGTGATGGTGATGGTGATGGTGATGGTGATGGCGGTGGTAGAGTAATGGTGGTGACAATACCCAAGGCTATGTTCAAATAGGAATGAAAAAGCCACAAGAGGCCGCAGTGCGAGCGGGCGCGGGGTTCAAATGTCGATCATGGACATGTCCAGGTAGGTATTGTTGTATTGTTCAAGTCTGGGGCGGTTTGGGTATAGTTTTAGTATGTATGGGTTTGTTGTTCTCTTCGTCCTAGCACAAATAAAACCTCTCTACACTATCTGCTTAGTATACACCAACCTGCACTAATAGCGTAGAGGAGGTACATAGGCAGATAAGGTAGTGTCAGGTACGTATCGGGTATGTACTTACCAGTTAGTACGAAGTCGCAGGTAGACTAATGGCATTGTTAGGCACGAAGTAGGGGCTTGTGGCCGCCGCCGCCGCGGTGATGCTATCGCCGAAAACAGCGCCCCCCCCCCCCCCCCCAAGGTAAAAAAGCCGGGGAAACCCTGCAGATCACCCGCCAACCATGACATTTTCGCACATGGTGGCCGAACCTACCAGAGACACGGCATTCATTACTTACACACATGTAGACTTGGTGTAGCTCTTTAGGTTTTAGGCATGAATGAACAATGTGTAGATAGTGACACGTACTGTGGTGCCTGACCCGAACTTACTTTTTGAGTTCTGTCTTCACAGCGCTTCCACTTCAGCTTGGAACTTGACTTGACTTCGTGCTTGCATGGTAGAAAACTGGAACTTGCACTAAAAGGCTTCCAAGACTATAAAGTACGCTAACCCAGACGCCAGGGTCCATCCGTTGCATCATTGATAGATTTTTATAGAAACAAGGTTTTTCAAATTTATTTTTGTTTGTTTTATATATATATATTGTTTTCGGCTGTTGACATTAATATGTTTGCATCCCCGGCCGGCGCGCCCAACGGATGTAGCATCCCGTAGGAGAGGGGATGAACCACCATCAACTATAAATACCTAGGTAGGTAGCGAGTACCGACTTAGAGAGACTGCTGGGGCTGAGATATTGTGTCAACGGCTTGTTAGATCATAGGCATATCACATATCACATGCTTGTCTTACAAGGTAGGCAAGTAAGGATCTAGGTAGATAGAATGTCTCGGGCTTTCTCTTGAACAGTCTTTGACTACCTTTTTCATACACTCTTTCACACTGCCTATCACACTACCTTCTTTTCTTGTCAGGGGTCCCCTCTGTCCCAAAAAGTCTACAACAAACAGGTACCTGAAAAAAAATGCTTAGCCAACTCTATTGCATGTGAGACAGAGTGAGACAAAAAGACACATGCATGAGATGAAGTAAGAACAAGGCAAACTCACTCGTTCAGCTTTCATTCCTCCGTCGCTAACGATATTTTTTTTGTACCTCACTTCGCTAGCGCTGGTAGTTCAAGTTCGATGGTCAATCACTACCTACCTCATAATGAAGTCTTCGTCAGTTGTATGTATGTACTTTATGTATGTATGTTGCTTCGGAGGCCCACAGCAACAGGTACAATAATAGCTACCTAAGTTAGAGAAAATGATGTCAATGAGCAGTAGTAGATAGAGCAGCAACCCTTCAAGTCGCATATGCCACCCAAACCCAACCAATCAGATACGTCGCCACTCACTCATCCAAGCCCATCCGAGCCGTCTACGCCAGATCCCCCCCAACCCCCCACCCCTCTAAACGGGCTCGATCCGCGTCGCCAAGGACGCCGCGGATGTGCGCCGAACGCGGCTCGCTTAGTGTCTCCGGGTTACAAGTGCAGTATCCTATGAGGCAAGAAAGAGAGTAGTCATGAGATAGGTTCATGTTAGGTTGCGTTAGGTTGCCCTGACGCAGTGGCACGGTTCGAAGAAGTGCGGAGTAGGTAGATGGTGATGCGTTATGGATACTTATCCGTCCGTCCTAGCCTTGAAGAGAGGGCGGATCAATGAGTTCGTCGAGCATTTGCCATTTAAACATGCACCACAACCCGACCGCATATATATATATACATATGATGTAAATATTTGGAAAAATGACCGCGGACGAGAGACCTATGATAGGGAGCGAGGAGATCCATAGGTACAAAGTGAACATTCGGCCTCGCTCTGGACTGGGCTGCACAAGAAGGCCGGCCGCGTCGAATCTTTCTTTGCTTCGTGAGCGCTCTTGTACTACACTTTAAACACCTTGCATCTACAAACGCGAGACTTTCCTGAAGCCGGAGAGGTAATAATTTTTTTCGGGAACCCAAAAATCAACCGCCATCTTATAGTATAGACTCCACCCCCACCCCCTTTCTTCCTTTGCCCTTCCCTTCTACCCGCCACCCCAAGCCAGGCAACGGGCGCTGGCCAGCCCGCCCTTAGCCCGCCCGCCACCCCCCAGTCAACTAACTACTCAAATCCCGGAACGCCGTGTATGCAAATAACAACAATGCCCTTCGAATCACTCACTCCCCGGTTGTCATCGCATGCTTATGCGACTAACCAAGATGCTCCCTAGCGCCGCCAGGGACTCTTGCTGTCCCTCTTAACGTTAATATACAGTATGTACGTGAGAAGAAGAAGAAGAAGGATACGTCCGTTCCTTGCGTGGAAAGGCCCTGTACAGTTGCCGCCTTCGTTCCTGTAGCCGCCCCCGGAGTTCTAAATTTTTTTATTGCTGGGTATCATAACACTTAAGGTCGTAATAGGAATAGATATGTTCCTCATCAAACGCGCTGATGAGGTGCCTGCGCGCCGGTTCGTCAATCAGACCGAGTGAACGTCTTCACGCTCCTGATCCGCTGGGGGAGGGAGAGCCGCCGCTCTTGTTGCGCCTGAAGAACGTCGAGACGTTCATCCTAAAACGGCTCGTCTTCTTCTTCAGCGTCCCATCAGGCTTCAGGGTACCATTCGATTCTTCTTCCGAGACCTGTGTCGAATCTACAGCGGCGAGGGGTGTGGGTGTGCGCGAGGAGCCGAGGGCCGTAACTGCTGTTGTTGGATCACTTGATGGCCTTTCTATGGAGTCTTGGCTGACGATGCTCGTCCCCTGTGTACTCGGGGAGAGGGGCATTTTGCCAGTTGTGGCACTCGTAGCCTGGGATTGCCAATCCCCAGAACAAGGGACAGAGCTGCTTCCTTCGGTAGTATCACTTGAGCGTTGTTTCCCATTCTGTGCCACAAATCTATCATCGTGGCCACCCGTCTGAAAAGGATCGCTGGTCGTAAAATCTGCCATGTCAAAGGAAGTGGTTATGCCACTGATTTCTTTATACTGGCGTTGCATAGCAGGAACTTGGCTCAGTTTTCCAGGCGGTGAGGAGCCAGCTTCTTTCATCGCCGCATGATTTGTCGGAATGGTAACCAACTCGGCTGTCTCAGTCCCTATCGGAGAAGCATCCCCCTCCTCAGCCAAGTTTTCAACTAGCTTCATGATGTCGGCGTTAAGAGGTTGAGCAAATAAAGCCCGGTCCTCTTCTGGCATACTAGGTATTTTTTTGAGTGCTTCCTCGAAATAACGTGTATTCCTCTTGATTTCGAGAACAGTATACTTCATATGGGGCAGCACTTCAGCTACACCCTGAAACAGCGGAATAGCGAACAAGTTTACAAAGCCAAGTTGGGCCTTGGCAAGCGAGAGAAAATCCTTCTTCGGCGGTGAGATAAGTGATGACGGAATCCCAATGGCGTCTTCCATCTCAGCTTGCCTAGAGAACTCGTCGCAAAGAATATTCATCCATTGGAGGGCGGTATCATATTTCCGAGCCTAGAAAAAATGGAATTAGAGACAACGGACGGTGCCATGTGCAGACAAATTATACAACTTACTACGTTGCTGATATCCGCGCATTTGATTAACAACGAACATATTAGAGCCTTGTGCTCCTCGCGCATGCCCGCAGGCCAACTATCAATCGAGGGCTCCGATTCCAACTTCTTTTGAAGAACGGCTAATCTGCCCATGTAGTCAAAGTGGAGGCCCATGTCTGTGGCTAGGATGGAGCTAATCATCAAAGTGCGCATTTTTGTATCCTCAAACACCTGGGGCCAATGCCGTCGAAGGATCTGCGAATAAGCCGCACAGTGAAATGATTCGAGAACAGAGCGATCGTTGTATAATTGAGCCAGAGGAGCATTTAAGGCAACAAGGAAGCCGTTGTTGACACCTGGATGGCCCACGTCGTGACCGATGGCGCTAATTAGAAGCGTTAAAGCGTCGAACGGCTTGAGTAAAGCTGTGATTGGTGATTTCTTTTCGGCAGGTAACGAGTTTGGTGCAAGGGGGTACGGCGGCAAAACCCCAAGACGAATAAGGAAATCGAACGTAGCTTGAAGCACGTCGACTGCGTGCCGAAAATTATGGTATGGCACAAATTGGTTGTATGCCGTGCGACATGCGACAAGAAATGTCGTTAGCTGATCTGTAGATCCATATATTAGCAAGGTACCCAGGCCACGCAAATCGACAGCATAATCGTTTATTTACCTGTCGGCAGCCGCCAACCCTCCAACTCTGGCATCGCTAACGCATGCTTGAATATCAGGGTCGCTACAATGAGAAGTGAGTCGTCGTCGAAGCGGGGGGCGCAGAAGTGCCATTTTCCCGGAGCCTCTTCGATTTCCACACGGCGCTTGGATGAGACATCAATCCTCACAGCGGAAATACGACTCTCGCTCTCCTCGCCTAGACGGCAGATACCGCCCATCAAACCCGACACCATAGCCTCCCTCAGATACGCAAATGGCTGCTCTTCGTGGACTCCGACCCAGGATCGTTTCCGGCCTCTTCGAATTTCCAGTATTGAATGTTGATCCTTGATGGCTTCTTTGTGGGCCCGATAGGCATGAACTTCGAGTGTTGTGAGAGTCTTTGCATGCAAGGGGCTCGCCATGACATCCACAGCGCCGGAGTCAAGACACTTTCGTAGTAGAGTGCGACCTACAAACCCGTTACTGGAGGAATCCCGGGATTCTTCAAAGTACCCAGCGTGTGCATCTTGTGGTGGTTCCTCATCCGTCCCATCTATTGCTGGCGATGTTTGCAAAGTGTAAAATGGAACAACCGGGATAGGCACGACGAGTTTCGAAAGGCTCCTCAGATGCGTCTCATACACGATCTTCTCTAACAGCCCAATGCCGTATAGGTCCTTCATTGACCCATCTTCCTGGCTGTCGCTACCGAGAAATTTAGAGCGAGGTGAAAGATCGCGTGACACACGTGGTGCGTCAGTCACCCCGGCGTCATGTGGCGTATCTATCAATATCAGCGTTGGCCTCAGCTCAACGTTTGAGGTATCGTGTAGTTTGGCGAGGGTTTCAATGCACTCGATGCCATTTGCACACAAATGCACTGTGGCATAAAACGTTAGTAAAACAGCGGACATTGGGCGAGTGCCTATCAACTCACCGTTTCCAAAGGCATGCAAAAGGAGCTCTAGATTGGCCCGCAGTTCGCCAGTCTCACGCAAATCCACAGGAGGCGACCCAAGCAGACGACTCTCGTGAACGTTTCGGTCTACGTAAATGACGTTGCAGATATCACTATCCATCATGGCGGACTGTGGCATCCAGTCCGGCGACTGGAGCGCTTCCACCCGGGAGCGAGCTGCCGCCACAAGTAGACGTTCGTGTGCAGAATCCAGTTGGGGGTGTGATGATGATGTAAGGGAGGCTAGTGGCAGTCTCGCCTGAGTGGCAGTGGCTAAGCAGTAGAAAGATGTCTCAGCCCGCAGCGATCTGTCAGGGGACTCGCGCGTTGGTGAGTTCGTGTACGATGTCCGGCAATCGATCGGCGCGCAACGTGGAACGGGCGACTCGGGGAAAAGCTCGATTGGCCAGCAACGACAATTGACGCGAGACAGGAGTCACGACCATTCAACGGGCGATGGTCGAAAGGTCGACGGCAGAGAGGACTACCGACTTATGCGACAGGAAAGGAGAAGAGGTGAGATACAGCGGAGCAGGTCGAAATTGGCATGGGAAGCCTACAGGAGGAGGACGGGTGCCGAATAGGGCGATGGAGCCGGGTAGACTCGCTCGAACAGAGAATTTGGAAGACACAATTGTGCGCCTCGAGCGAACGATCCCCAGGGCACGGCGGCGAGAGGAAGAGGCTACGCCGCAAGTAGCCAAGGCCAAGCGACGAGGACGCGGGCAAGGACGCGGGCCAGAACACGGGCAGAGACGCCGGGCCGATATCGACGAATTGGAAAACAGTCGAGATGCGCAAAAGTCGAGATGTGATAGAAATGACTATGGCGGAGGCTCTCAGGCGGGCAGAGCATGTACAACCTGTAACAATGGCGAGATATGGACTAAGAAAGGCGCGGGAGATGGACCGGTACTATTGCAACACAGCGGTAGGCCGGATTGCTAGACAATGATGGCGATGTATCCAGGTTAGGTGAGACGCCAACTCGACGAGCGAATGGTATTGTAGGTTGGTTGGTGAAGAATGCAGGTAATGTGTCAAGTAAAAAGGTAGGGAACCTGAACAAATGGCTGATATGACAGCCAGCCTAGACGAGATACCTCCTACTTCTTCGATGGCGGCCAGAAGAGACAGGCCGGTAATTGGTGGATGGGGTCAGTTAGGCAGAGCGAGTGTGGTAGATAGCAGGTACAGGTACTTGGGCCTGTACTTTAGGTACTTGGGGTCGGGTGTACAAGCAGTCCCTGGGTACCGGTAGGCACATGTGTTAAGAGGACCGCGGAGCGGGTCAGGTTAAGAAAGGTCTTCCGTGGCGCTTCCGTGGTTGGACACAGCAACAGTAACAGCGAGCGAAGGCGACTTGTTGCGGACAAAATAAGATGTAGGTAAGTACCCTAGGTACATGAGATGTATCGACATGTACTTCTTAGTCTTCTATAGGTACTTCTAACCACCAGACCCGTCTGCAGGCTGGTACGAGATGTAGTGGGACAACCAGGTAAGCCGGCTGGGCTAGTAGGTAGCGCCTCCGTATCCGCCGTTAGAGACCTACAGGAGGTACGAAGTAACACGTAACTTACCTCTACTTGTACAGGATAGACGTAAGAATAGTGTAAGTCGGCGAGTTGGGAAATACCAGGAGAGAGGAGAACAAAAAAAAGAAAGAAAAAAAAACCCGACACAACATTTCGACTATGGTTCACTACATGGAGCCTGATGAACTCATGATTTATGGTCCCTATGTGCACGTGTCTTGTACGGGCGCAAATATACTACCTCACCACTTCTTAGGTTAGGTGCCTATAAGAACATTTGAAGCCATGACGATACATCTATCATGCCTATGTACCCAGCAAGCCAGGAGGGAGGCAGTCAACTTCATGCATAGAGGTATTCTGTTTCACAAACAAACTGTAACTATTCTACTTCGCATAGTCATAGGTATTTCATCTTCTATCCACACTTTATACGTAGTCAAAGATATCCTTGCGCGCTGTTATGCTGTATTTAACTCACGAAGATACAGTGATTACCCTCTTTGCGGCGGTGTTGGGCTGGAATTTAGGGGAGGGGGGCGTGTTGCCAGAGAGAGAGAGGTTGTCTCAGCACCAACATTCCACCCTTTTCAGGATGAAGTAGGTGGTAGGTACTTAGGGTATACCTAGGTATTTCATCAAGTGCCATGGGCCCCGAATTTCCTCTCCTAACGCGCGGTGTCGTGGTGTAGTGTAGGCTCGTCCACGAACCCATGGTCCATCGCATGATCATAGACAGCGATACTTACACTAACCATGTCCGTCTACCTCCAACAACGAAGTCTAAGAATGAGATTGGTTGGTTGGTAGGGAGGTACACTAGGTACTCGCTACCTAAGCAAAGAGGTACCGATGGCGAACAAATTGGGTGCGGGCTAACAAGGTGTTTTCGGAGTATTCCAGCCACTAAGAGCGCAGCACCGATTCAGTTCCCGGCGGCCTTTTGATTACACTAGGTACAACCATGCGAAAGTTCCCACCTCGGTACAGTACCTAACTTACCTACTTGTACTTAGGGTAGGTAGTGTAAGTAGATAGATGGGTGCATCGTAAGCAAACCCCAGGAGGACCCAGCCAACAAGCATGCTTCAGGGAACATAGCGAGATGACTGGCTGTGAGAGTCCTGCACCTGCCCGGGCTAACCCCCTGCAGGTCTCCCGCCTTACCAGCTCCTGCCCGCTGGCGCGTGCTTCGGTCTTCCTAGTACGCCACTAGAATGCCATTAGAATGCTTCGAGAACCCTTCATCGAAGCCTAATCGAAGCCCAGGTTTGGGAAAAGTGGGCATCTTGTAATTCCTTAGTGTACTCCCCCATTTTCCGCCCTAATGCAGTGCCTGCCTAAGACAGCATGCCGCGCGTTTGTGCGACCTGCATCTAGTGGAGAAGAGAACTGGCCAACTCATTTCCTTGTGCTCGCTTCCTGGAAACCTGGCGATATGGTAAGGTATCAGGGGGTGGTAGTGAGGTAAGTAGGTATGTATGCTTGAAGATACCCTGAGGCATATCGAACAGCACGTCTAGCATTTGCTAGTGTACCGCCGGGCATGGGTCGGGGTTGCCGTCCCTATGAGAACCGTACATAATACTAGCCCGACCTGGGTGTCTATCACCCACTATGCGATGCCGACTAGAAGACCCACCTTTCGTAGGCCCTCTCTGCTCTGCGCGTAGTACGTTGGAGCTTAAGTAGGTATTACGAAACAAAGTTACACATGCTGGTGTACGAAGGAAGGACTGACCAAGATATTCTCTGCGCCCTATTTCTGCCTTGTTTAGCCCGGGCGTGATACCTAGTGCGGTCCAGGAATTGTATTCCTTTCACCTTCTTAGCTCGGTACGAGTTCGTTAGTGTACCGTGAGTCCGGAGCCTCGTCCGGCCATCTGTCAGGCCTGATTAATCAATGCATACCTTAGGTACCTCTACCTTAGTGTATTTACGAAGTACACGACATCTAGTAGTACCTACACAGCAACCAGCTAGCCTTGAACGGCTGGGCGTCTAAGAAAAAAAAAATCTAAAAAATCTAACGAGATTATTATATTCTTATAGTGTATCATGCAGATTTTCTCTACGATTCCTCGTCGGAGATATTCAACGTTCTGCTCAGCACCAGAAAAGACAACCATGAAGATCGTCCAATCCAAAGGCGAGTCGAAGATCTTCGCAGATCGAGACAGAGTGCAGGCCAGATTCCTCCGTGGCTGTCCATGGAAGAATTTGAATTAAGACCAAGGAATGGTGAGCCGAGCAATAATTCCACAACATATCGTGCAAGCATGATGCTAGGTTAGCAGAGTTCAAAGGTATGGATCTGGCCATAATTTGAGTATGAACCTAGTAATCGTCCTATCTCGTCGACAGGCAATGCCTGGCTCTCTCCATCTCGTTACCAACTCTTATTAGTACTCTATCTATGCTGCTTCCACCTGTATATAGGCAACCTAAGGTAGGTACCTACTTCTTACCGAGACCGTACCTGGATAGGCGCCTACCGCTGGTATGTACGCATACATACTGGATATGCGTCAATATACACCTCCGGGCTTCTGTCGGGACACTTGTCAGCCAGCAACATTTTCTGTTTTTGGACGACCTTCCTTATCAAGCAGATCTACGTACACATAGATAGGCAGATGTGTACTGAAGGTAGTAGTCAAGTAAGGTAGGTTAGGTAGGTAAGTAGCCGGCGAGATGGGCTGTACTTGGTACTTTTTTGCCACGATCATATCTGGTTCTCATAACGTTTGAAAAGAAGGCCTCGCCTTACCCCTCCGCAGCAGATCCGTCTCTGGCTGCGCGACTCGGCGGCCATAGTTTAGTCAGTGTACGCCCTTCGACGTCGTCGGTCCGCCCACATCACGAAGCCGTCGATTCCAAGCGTCGTCGGGTGGTAAAGCCTGCATCCCCCCCCCCGATTGGGTTCCCGCAGCGCCCCGGCATGGCGTACCTGTCACCTTCTCGATGCAGACGCAGTCTGCCAGCGGAGGGAGGCGGAATACTACGTCGGATTGGCTCCTGGACGGCTTCAGGCGGCGTCTCGTTCATCAACATGGAAGATCCATGTCGATAGCCATCGACTCTCGACTCTCTGATTGACATTGCCTTGTTTAGCATACCTGCCGGCTTACGTCGAGATTAGAGAGTGGCTTGGCTGCATCGCTCGTGCCTGCTCGACCGCGCTCTCAAGCGAACATCCAGATTGAGACGGGAGTTCCCCTGATCGTTCTACGATCTATAATTGTCCGTTTGTGGGGTCGGCGGCGTGCGGCAGCCCGCACTTCGAGCGGACGATGATGACTACCTACTACCTAACCTACTCATCTACTTGGATAACCTACCTAGGAAGGGGATCTTCCACGATAGATAGATGCTCAGCCAGCAAGATCGAATCGCCATGGGCACCTACTAGGAAGTCGTCCTCACCATTTCCAGTGCAACAGACACCAGCAGGTACACTACCATCTACTTACTTACTTAACTTAACCTGAATCATAATCAGTTGTGACATTTCCTGGTACACACGCACGTTCCTATCTACTACATTCATTCTCGCGCCGCTCACGCTGTGCAGCCTTACCCTCTATGGCGTAATACACCCTTCCACGCGTCTATCGTGCCACCGAACCAGAACAAGTAAGTGTGGACAACTACCGTGAAAGAAGGGTTACATACATGATCACGGAGAAACCCGTATCGGTTTCAGCATACCTACCTGCACTAAACTACACTACACTACACTGTCTACCACCATCACACCTACGCCAACCATCACAGGCCGGATGAAAATAGACCCCAGATCAAAAAACCCGGTTATTGCGCCTGCAGAAACCAACCAACACCGTCACCAACCATCATATTATATTATACCTATAACGCCTTTGCTTTATGTCGAAAAGCGTGTGATTGATGGCATGCGATCATGTCACATTCCTAATTACGCGGGCGAACGCCGCAGCTCCATTGGCTGGTGATACAAGATTTATCGAAGGCAACAACAACAACAACCTTCCCTCCCCCCATCGCCGGTCTGCTGGCACCCCGCCGCCTAACTAGTCGAATCCCAGCGCCGTGGTGGTACGAGAGCGTTCATCCGGCTTGCCTTGCCAGTCGCGGCTTTTGTGCGCATCCCCGTGCAGAAGAAGCAGACCCTGCGCGGCACGTAGGCAGGGAATAGCGCTGAGAGAGATAGATGTACAGTATAAGAAAAGTCCGAGTACCTAGAGTAGGTAAGGAGGCATCTTCGTCTCCCTTCACGAAAGCTGCTGCTTGGGGACCTCATTTTTCGTCCGCAAGGACTTTCCTGATTAAGGCTCCCCCTACCTACCTTACCTACTCGATCTTTAGAAGTGGTTGGAGGATAGTGTACACAGGTGTAGATAAAGTAGGTAGGTTTAGTCATCTAGAGTAGAGTATCTTTGCCTTCTTCGAGCACACGGTAACGCCGGCCTTCTTTAGCCTTCTTCTTGTAGGGCTGCTGCCCGCAATTCATTGACGTGAGAATATCCGTATGTGGGAAGCCAAGGCCGCCTAACCCAGGGCATTACAAAATTCCCAGGTTTGTAGTGTAGTGGAGTGTACTGTAGTGTCGTCAGGACAGGGTTCGTCGTCGTGCCGAGCTGAGTCTCTACACTAGGTCACACCGTCAGAGCTGAAATTATAGAGGCTCGCGGCGTGACGCACGGACTGAACTGAATTTACCTGCTTAGTTCAATTCGAGCGTGCCTGGTTCGTCGGTTAGGTAGGCTATGTATCTCAAGTCATGCGATGCAGGCCCACGCCGCTTCAGATAGGTTGCAGAAACAAGACCCCGATCTCTTCCCGCGCGTCAGCAACTCTGTTTTCCGGCGTGTGATGATACACAACCTCGCCGGCTTAGGTAACCTATGGTGTAGGTAGCACTTCGTAAGGAGGTGCTGGAGCTAAATTAACGTATGTAAGTTAGGTGCTACACCCACCAGGTAGGTAGTGTAAAAGGAAGACGCGAGAGTGCGGCACAGAAACAGAGTAGAAGAGGCTAAACCACAGGTGACAGCGCTCAGACACCATTAGTGTGCGCTAGATGCAGCCAGGATCAGTCATAGTGTACGAAACAAGATAGTGTGTGTGCCTATCTACCTTCTCGAAGAAACAGGAACAACAGAGGCGAGTCTCCCCTTGGTTTCCTGATCGTCTCCCGGACCCGTGGCCCCGGACTCGGACACGGGGGGGCTTGCGTTACACACCGGGCGGGACACCATAGGTACATTTGCACATATTAAACCGAACTACCTACCTACCTACCTACCTACCTACTTAACCTACCTGCCTACCTAACCAAGTTACACCAGGTACCTTATGTATGTTGACCGAACCGCTGTCCAGTCGATCTTGGATGTGCCGTTACTAAGCATATCTAAGTAGGTAGTGCAGAGTAGGTACTTTAGGTATCGAGAGTGAAGTCGAGAGTCTCAATACACTAGAAGGGCAATAATACCCCGAACGACCCCATCTCTCCATCCATGGTAAGATTCGTTCCCAATAAGGCAGTCCGTCGATTCTCAGGTAGGTATACCTACTAGTTAGGTAGGTAAATAGTCTGTCTAGGCAGTGAAGTATCTGGGGTCTTGTCCAACGCAGTACTATGCTTCGGATCCGTCGGTAGAGAGGTTGGTTATCTGCTGTCGATCAATCATCCTGGAGGGGCCACTCGCTCGCCCGCCTCATCTACAGTAGTGTAACTAACTACCGATGGCGAGCCGAAAGCTACAGATTACCAGCAATCATGTGTTGCGTTGGCCGTCCCCGCAGCCGACGATGTTGTCAGAAACTTAGGCCAAAGTAGGTAGGCTGGGCTAGGGTATCTCTACCTAGCTTTGAGGTTACGCCTGTCATCCGCAACTCCGCTATCAGGTGAACAAAGGCCTACGTATTGAGTTAAGTTGATAAGATGCAGCCTTGTCATGAACAATGCTCCCGTGCCCCTCTGGCCAGGTCTTTACGTTTGCGGAAGCAGTTCCGCTCCCCTGCTCGTTTGTTTTCTCTTTGCTCCATTTAGGTGAACGTGAAGCGCCAGTCAGGAGTGATTCACAATTTCTACGACCACTTACTTACCTAAGCACTTACTTACACAGCACTAACACTACATATCGTCTCACCTGGACGTCACACCCGTGGGACCAGTAGACACAAGTCAACACGAGTCGCGTCGTGGCATGATCTTCGACAACGCCAGCCCGTCCACGAACCCCGACAACAAGTTGTGTACACTACACTGCCTACCGATGTAGGTGGTAGTGTGATATATCAAAGGCCGACTGCGTTTAGCGCCGCGTTTGTACACAATACAACTGCGGCTGTGGTCTTGGTAACGCCTCTCTTGCTCCTTGGCATCCCGCTTCTAGAACCCCCCCTAAGTCGCCCGCGGTGGAAACTCTATCGCATCGGTAGGCTAGGGACGGACGATTTGGCAGCAAGCCGACCCTCCTCCATCTTGGACGGATTTGGAAAGTTGTCTTGTGACTTGCTTTCCCTGGCTGACGCAATCTGCAAATTGGAGAGCACCAGCCCCCAATTCCTAGGCAATGCCGGCTATCTATCTAGGATGTAGGAAGTCTAAGTCTAAGTCTACCTAAGAAGTAGGTACTTAGGTAAGTGTGGTAGGTGCTTGTAGGTATGTAAATGAAAATTGCAAATATCTACCTCGCCAGGTTAGCTACTTTACCTACCTACTTAATCGCAACTATATAGAAATATAGGAAAAGAAAGAACAATCGCAAGGAGGCCGGTTGATCTTGGTTTCTCCTTTTCAGCTACCTACCTAGGTACGTATCTAGGGACTACCTAATCCCCGTTGCTTCTTCTGCCCCTCTTCCTCTTTTCTTTTCTCGCTTTTTTCTTCTCTTGCATCAGGCTGCCTCACTTGCGACCGATCCGCCCGCCAATCACGTCTATATCACCTTCGATTCTCCTTGGAATGGATGTGTAATTCAAAGTTTTTTGAGGGAACCTTTTACGCGCGCAACCCCCCAATGGTGTCTCTCAGCCAGCCACAGCATAGATAGGCGTTTAGATCCTGGAGACAGAGGGCATGATTTATAAGTGTGTTATGTGGCACTATTACACTAGAAACACGACACATGCCTCCAGGCCACCGCCCTGTCAAGGCTGCGTGACGCCCATCAGACAGACAAACCCCACGCTTTTGCCATCCAGGTACCGGGCAATTAATGCGTGCTCAAACTCTCGTCCCTTACAGGCGTCGGCCTATCCAGCGTATGCCCTGTTTCATAACACCTAATCTCGTGTTTCCCTCAGGTAGTGCACGCAATTCTATAACCTTAATAAAGAAGCCAATAATGTTGTTATCATGCGTGCCTCGACTCGCAGCACCTCACGTGTAAGACACCCCCCCTACAATGACAGCCTCGACAGTTGCTAGCATATTAATAAGCTATAAACAGTTAACTGGGCTGGCTTCACCTAGTTGACCTACTTTTGAAACGAGCCTTTTAATTCACCGTCGCTCCACCGAAGCCAACACGCCGACGGAATTATAATAGGTAGGTACTTAGAGGTAGGTAGGTAATGACAAATTCTCAGCCGTAACCCAAGCCTTGCCGGAACCCAGCACCGTGGAACGAGAGCAGCGGCCGAGAACTGTTATTCCAAAGGTTGCTTGATTTAGGTAGGTACTTAGGCAGTCTGAACATCTAGAACCACCTATCGTAGGGGGCATGGATTCGAGCTACCTACCTACTTACTACCTGCTACAAGGGTGCATTCAAGTCCCTACCTAAGTACCTAACCTACTTACTCACTTAGTCGGCACGGGGAGCTCTAGACCAACTATAATATGAGTAATCAATTACTGGCTGATAACGGAAGAAGAGTTTAGCTTCGGTCTAGGAACTGTCAAACGTTAAATCCATGCCCGTAGCGGTACCGGGGGACTTCGCTGCGAGCCTATTGAAGTTCGCGAGGCAGCGGCTAGGACAGAATTGTTCAAGGCTTGAATTAAAACAGCAATGCTTACATGAACGGACATATGTAATAGCAGAAATTACCAAGGCTCCCAGATGGTTTTGTCATTAGATAAAGTGAGAGACGAGTTTGATAGTCGGAAAGAAAGGAGGAAGGGGTGAGGGAGGAGGGGCGGGTGCGGAGAAAGATGTCAAAAATCACAACAGGGCGTATGATGGCGGTTGAGTTGAGTTGAGCCTAACCTAGTGTAATAATGCTCGACCAGCTGCTGTAAATATCTCATTCACGCCTCCCTACCGGCTTGCATGATATCAACGGATATGCTCGCTTGCGTGTGTGCTTGTAGTTAGGAGCGCAACATCCTCAGAGCGAGGCAGTTCTCCTCAACTAACTTATGACTTCGTCGTCGGGTACCACGATAACTACCTCTTAACTACTTATGTATCAGACATTATCAAATATGGTAAAAAAGGAGAGAGAGAAAAGGAGGTACAACCATTACACCTCAGAGACATCCAATCTATCTATCTATCAGGCTCTGTTACACTATATCTATACTATCCAAGAAGTAACCAATATCAAGTATTCCTCAACGCCAAGTAAGTACTTATAAGCAGGCTCGATGAATGCGATAAACCTCAGCGTTACAAAGCAATGATCTTATGTATGTATCCATTCATTTCGAAAGTTTATGCAAGCGAGCAAGGCTTTGAATGAATGAGGAATCCATCCATCCGCGTCTTCACTATTGCCCTGTAGTTACCTAGAGAGACGAGCCTTTGTGCGGTGCTTCCGCTTTCGATGATCCAGTTAGTTCCATACTTTACCTCTCTACCTCCCTACTTCTCTGCCTACGGAAGGTAGTCGGCAACTAGAAAAATGCTTCATGGTTGGTTGATTGATGCCCATCCTTCGTCATCATCACTGATGGGTGCCGTGCCGTGCCTAGTTAGATCAACCTCAACATGCGCCTTCCTTCATCTTTATCAATCGACTACCTATCCCCTGATCTGGGACAGGTGCAATTACTCCAGCCTTTGTCGTTGCCGACGGGGCTGGCCTGGGCTGGCCTGGCCTACAAAACCATGAATGATTCACTCGGGCTCAGGCTAAGGGTATATATTTCTGACGGAACAACACAAACAGCGAGTGCTGCGATACAATCCAGAAAAAGAAGAGCCCTCAAAAGAAAAGTTTGCAATAATTCAACATGCTCACCCAGATCGGTGAGGCTTCTTGTAATCTATCAGATGGAAGTCCGTTACAGCAAAGAACGCCAAAACCCCGCTGGTAGCCAGCCACAGACCGGTCTGTGACTACTGGGCAATGCAATGCATGAAACCACCTAAGTTGCCTCTCTTCTATGTTGGGCCAATCAATCGAACTAAAACCCTTTCCATTCCCTATCGTGGCTACGGTCGTCTAGAAGAAAGAGTGTTATAAGCCCTCCCTCTAATCTCTTTGTCTACCCCTGCTTGACTAGTGTATACCGGCATATCGCTTATGTTATATGTACGTCGGTGAGTGTAGTGCTGGAAGGCCTCGTATTGCTCGAGAATCGTGGGTATCGCAGCGTCAAGAGGGCACATGCTGAGATAGTCAGAACACACCTCCACTAGCCCATGATTTTTTAGCCCCTTACATCCTAACTCTAGTATAGGAAAGCACCGGTAAGTGCATGCAACATGGGCTTTTTGGACGAGCTCAGAAACGTAGGGAATCTCTGGCATCTCTGGCAGAGACTTGAAAACACACCATTTGCAAATACCTATGGGTATGGGAGCTTGAACTTATCAGTGTCGTCTAGGTGAATTTCTGCTGCATCATCCGATTGTGGTTCCTGTTCGCTGGTTGGGATAACCTCATGTACTTCGTGTGTGAGTTCATGGGTGCTGCCGGTGAAAGGTTGTTCCGAACAATCAGGTGTTAGATGCTCCAGATACGAAGGAGGATCCTCAGGCTGTGATAATTTGTACTTTGACATTCCTGGGAGGCTGGAGTCTGTGTCATCTGGCAAACTGAGCGCTTGTTCGTCACTGGAAGAGTCGTGCTGAGCTTCATCGGAAGCGGCTCCCGAGTCAAATGGACTGCCTGGGACGTCGCTCGGAATGTTCTCAAAATTCCAAGTCGCAAGGTTTGCGAAAGGCTGCTCGTTTGTTCTGGAGTCATCTACTTCGATGCCTTCGTCCTCATCAATTGTCTGTCCAGATTGGAAACGTGAACTGGCAAGGAGTGGAATATCGTCGTCCCCCTTATCATCTGGTATAAGCGAAGTCGGGTCTCGGAAGGTCGAGAACGAGCTTGTCTTAGAGGTCCCACCACGATTTACTGCTGGGTGAGAAACTCCTGCTCCTTGTAACGCGCTCGACGACCCAGTCTGGGAGAAGCCTTCGCCGAGACGCTGACCTTCCCCCAGCCCAGACATCTCGTCGTCATTGTCATCATCTATGGAGCGTTGCAAGACTCTGTGTAGGTTAGGCCCGCCTAAAGGTCCATCTGATCGTCGGCGGTAAAAGAGCATGTACGCTGCGGGATCAACGATATCCTTCGCTGCGGTCGCATTTACTGATGAATCTGATGGCCGTTAGCACGAATAATTGATGAAATACGACAGAAGGGACCAACCGTTGTAAGAATACCACCGCCCATCAATGAAGTTCTTTGCGTAGGCTAAATAATGACCGCCACCGAGGCCGCCATAATGGCAGTCCACTCCGATCAAATCGTATATTTCTTGCTTTCCTTCCTCTGTGTGTAGCACACGAGAGGTGATATCTAGATTCTCCGTGGGGAACTGCACAAGAGTCTCCAGCTTGTCCCTTCGATATCCGCTGGAACTGAATCGTTTCAAATGAATGATCAGAATATCTGGGGTCTTCCAAAGGTCTAGCTTTTTGCTAGCGCGGCGGTGCTCCTTGCAGCGAGGGCAATACCACATATCTTGTTCAGAAAGTACTTCATCGCGCTCAAACTCATCGAGGCATTCATCGAGGGTAAGACCATGCTTCCGGCGCTTAGCACGCGCTTCTTGCGCCCGTTCTAGGTCCGGATCTGGTAGGGTATCACACTTCTCCCAAGTTTCTAATGAACCATTGACACCAAATACTTCTTCGTAGGCGGCCTCTGACCAGTCGACGACGAGACCCTCTCTCAACCTAATGAGCGGGCCACCATCAGGAACAGGGTCACTTAAATCAGCAGGGTCCTCGAAGTTGATTGCGTTTTGTTTTTCTTGCTGACGTTGCTGGCGTAGGCGCCTTTTGGCGCCTTTGCTACCATACTGGCGTCCTGGTTTCATCTTCTTACGGCCATTGGGAAGCTTGGTGTTGGCTTTGGCAGGGCGACCACCTTTAGGCCGGTGGGGAAACGGCTGGCGATTCGTCAGCAGCTGTTCATCAAATGTTCTTCAAGTTACATGGCTATTATCTCGACGGAAGTTAAATAAGAAATATGAGTACCTTGACGGGTGGACTGTTTTCATCATCGTCACTCTCTTCATTCATACGCGTGAAAGGTATCTCGGTGCTACGTCGAGGGGCTTCATCTGAACTGCTGTCGTCATTCGAAGCTGTACCGTTGGTTGCGTTATCAAACTGGTCTTCCGAAAGCGGTGACTCTTCTGGTATGCGGGACGAGAGTCTAGGGTAATCTCTATCGTCTGAGACACTGCTGTTGCCTGTGGGAATGGGACTGGTTGTTTCGATGCAAATACCCATATCGAAAAGATTCTGTAATGAAGGTGGTAGGAAGACTGTGGGATTTGCCCAGGCTGGGCTTCTATTATTGATTTGGGCTTTAGGTGAGGGGCTGATGATGAATTAGTATCTGCTCAGATGCCATATTCCAGGTCAGTTCGTGCATACCTTCTACCATTGCTATTCTCATCAGGCGCATCGTTCATTCGCACATCAACAATATCGTCTTCGCTCCCTACAGACTGAGCAATAACCTTGCCCTCGACGGATGACGCCGTATCGGAACCGTTAGGCCCGACCATTTCGGGTTCTGTGGTGGTCTCAGACGCATCAGACTCCTCCGGGCGCGTAAAGAAATTGTGCTTTGTGAGGGTTGCGACCTTCATCAACACTTTACGACGAATGATGTCTTCACTCCTTGCCTCTTGCGGCGTCACCATAATGAAATGGGGTGCACATGCACTCTCCCACTTACGGGATTGGAAGCCTTTTGCGGACCCCGGTTTCCGATGTATGACTGGAACAAGGAGATGCGCTGCATCTTCGTCATTCCATGAAGCAGGTAAAGGGTCGTCAAGCAAAGACCGATATTTCTGTTGCTTCGGCGTTGTGCCGGGAAAATTCGTGGGCTTGGCTTCTAGCTCGAACACCCAGGCACTGTCGCGGCCCGTGATCTCCTCACTTGCGGTCATAGAGTCGACGTAGTGCTTGTAAAATTTCTTGCTCCACTCTTCGCAGCCATGAAGCCGCTCGACCGGGACGCCCGTACGCTTGGAAACAAATTGTTTTAAAGTTTTGATACTGTCATGTTTATCGAGTTCGACCAGGATGTCGATGGGTCTATCGTTGAGTGGGAAAAACTTGATTTTGTGGTTCCATTTGTTTGCGATCGGCAGCTGCAAGGTAAGGCTGTTGAATGGATCAAAGGTGATGCTGACTTTGTCACACACAGGACAGACTAGAGTCGACTTATAAAGACCTGTAAAAAGATCTGCAATGACCGAGTCATCACGCTTCCTGGTAATATCCCAAACCTCTTCCGCCATCTTTCGAATGGCGGCGGAATCGCCAATCATTTCATCTGTGGAATCTGGCTTTTCAATATAAGGCTTTTTCTTGACACGACTGAGGTCCTCTTGTAAGCCGTCCAGTAGAAAACCGAGAAATTCTTGGGAGTCCTGTTGACCATAGCCTGAAAATTGAGGGGCGTGACGGCCGATGGTGTTCTTGAATTGCCGCGGCGCAATAGCAGAAGGGGGCGGGCTTTTGTGTATCTCCTTGAGAAGGTAGGCATAGGAAGCGGCAACCTCACCATTGTGAGCGAGCACATTGCCCTTGTTCAGTTCTTTCTCCCATTCACCAGCTAGAAAATATTTTGTTAACTCCTCGACACTCCTCAGACACTGGAGGGCGGCATTCATGTAGCATGTATTTCCTAAATTGGTGAGGCCAACGCAGGCCGGAGTCCGTCCCGACTGTGTTGCTCTACCACGCGTGACAGGGCCAGTGGAGATGGGACTCGTCCGCCCACCCCGGGGTGCGTGGTTTTGGACTGTCAAGGTTGTCGACCCGGCCCGCGTGGGGAGCGTTGTAGTATCCGATGGAACATAATTCGAGGTCCATTGCGTGCCCTCTTCATGAGGGTCCAGGACGATAGGCTGGTCCTTGGCGATACCAAGGGAACGAAGAGTTTGACTGGATTCGGTCTTTTTCGATCTATTGTTTGTGTCGTTGGTCAGATCCCCAAAATCAACCATCAACCTCTCTCCACCCCTCTCTAGTGCGTTAAACGATTCGACATCTACGAGCAGATGATTCCACGTGGCCTTGGAGTTGGTAGCATTCTCAGGCTGGGCTGAAGATGTCTGCTGGGTTGGTACGGCTGAACCGTTTGGAAAAGATTCTAGTGCATCTGGAATATGCCAAGCCCTGACCCGCTGTGTCAAGTCAATTTTAACCATTGCTTTCGCCTGCTTCAGAAAGGTCTGAAAGTTCATACTGCTGCTACGGGCAAGTCTGGGGGGAGGCGGATTGGTGGCCTTCAAAGACGCGTCAACAGGGACCTGGCTATGAGCAGACCAAAGGCGGTGCACGGTCAGCACAAGTGGGTGGAATTCAATCTGGACGTTTGTTCCATCTCGAAGCATGCTATTATCGGTAGCAACACGGCGGATTGGGATCTGCCCTTCCTTCAGACCGGGCCATTGCATCAGAAGCTCCCAGGCCGCCGGAGGGAATGGAACAAAGTGCTCTTCCCCATAGCCAATCTTCAATCGAACAAATTTTCTTAACTTGATATCAACACCGGCACCCATACAAGGGTCGTCGATAATCTCCTCTATTATGTCTGAATTGTCGACTGGCGGGATGGCGGATAAGTCGCTTGGCGTATGCTTTTTCATCGAGTCAAGGGGTACACATGCGAGCCACTGTGTGGACACGATGTAACATTCTTGCCCGTCCACACATGACGATCGATTAAACTCCTCTACGAGTATGCGAATCGCGTTTATATGATCCTCGATCGATGCAGGAGGCGGCAATACTGGGAGAGGTTAGTCTGCTAGAGCTCGAGAGAGACAACAAAAGAAACAACGTGTAGAAATACCGCGAGAGTCGTCAATAACGTCGATGGTGGTTGCCACGTCGTTGCCCGCTACAGCGGGTTGCTTACTCTCCTGCAAGCTGGCCATGGGCTCTGAAGAGCTGTTCGTGTCTGACGGGTCCGGAGGCAAAGAGGTAAGCGTGTTCGTGTCTGTCGCATCGGAAGGGGACACGGTGACCATGTCGACGTCTTCGCTTGCACTCTGCGATGCACCCTCTGGTTCCAAGCTCGAGGCTCGACGTTTGAGTGGCGAAGACGAACGCTCTGGTACTTCGGCGGCACCACCCATGATGGCTCGGTGGTGGGTGGTCTTCGTGAAGGGCGAGGATCCTCTGTGATAGCTGACGAGGTCGGGCACTGGGGTGTCGGCGCTGCGGTCGCTCTGGATGCTGAGGTCAGCGTAGGCGCCGGATGGCGAACTGGCAACGGAGGAGCCGTCTTCGGCGTGAGTCGTGTGGTTCGTCTGCAGGCGGGGCGGCAGACTAGAGGCCGGGGGGAGGGAGTCGGCGCGGGCGTAGGCCGGCGAGTCAGACCGTGGCAGGTCGAAGGTGGACGAGGCGAAGGAGAAGTTGACGTCGCCGTCTTGCTCGCAGGACTGGACGGGGATGTCGGACGAACGGAGGGGCTCTACTTGTTCATATCTCACAGCGGACGGTTGGGGTGTAATCTTCCTTTTCTTTTGGGAAGACGTCTTGACGGCGAGCTGCCTGGGCAGCTCTGATTAACACAACGAAGCCGGGTCGCCAGGGTCACGAACTGCGCACGCGCCAAGGGTTGCAGAGAGTCGCTGTGACGGGTGCGGGAGTGTCTGCCTCTGTCTCTGCCTGTGCCTGTGCCTGTGCCGTGATGATGATGGGGGTCCGGTCTGACCCGGTCTGGTCTGGCGCTGGTCTGGTCTGGTTGTTCGGTCTGATTCGCGGTTTTGGCGGGGGAATCGGTGAGGCTCTTCGGAGCCGGGAGCGGCGAGAACGAGACAGCAGTAGCCGTAGGGCTAGCGGGAAGAGAGCAGAAGGAGAGGGAAAATGAGAGGAAAGAAGAAACCACCTTCAAACCTTCAAGTCTATGTCATTAGAGCTGGACGTTGTGATGATGCTGTATAAAAGTTGTTTTCAGCGCAAGGTGGGAGTGATACTGGTTCTGGTACTGGTGCCGGTCCTAGGGAGGGTGTTAGCAGGCAGAGCGCCGCAATACGTAGAAGTTATAGGTGGTGTGCCCCGGGGTCACACAGCCAAGGGCACAGTTTCTGCTATCACCGTAAACCTAATCTGGATAAAGTAGATAGGAAGTCCCACCCTGGCTACACTACATGTAGTACCATACTAATATTGGCCCGTGCTCTGATTGTTTCAAGACCGTACCTACGAAGTACCTACTCCTCGTACTCTGTACAGGTTCCATCTCTAATACAAATTTGGTACCTACTTGAAGCGGCGAGGCGAGGGGTGGTGGGAGGACGCGAGTTACACTAACCCGAAAAGGGTTAATTAAAGCCGCTCTCAAGACAAACCACTTGTTATCCGCCCGAACAAATCCTCCGAGAGAAAAAAAAATTCAGACAAAGTTTTTAGTTATTGCGGGGGACAAGCTAACCTAAGTGTACTGTAAGTTTGGTGTCAAACATGCAGGTGGCATTATCTGTCTACTCGGGTTGTCTACGAAGTACTATGGCATTTTAATTCGTACAAATTACCCATTCTATTTCACGCTGACAAAGTGAATACCCCAGTACAGAAGAGTGAGGGAAGAAGGGAAACCGGAGAAGAAAAAAAAGTGGTCATGTACAATTACCTACGGGAAGAGCTAACAAGGCCTTACGATTTGAAGCTAAGATAACCTGCATTTCTTCCGTACCGATATTTTCAATTGAGACCCTCGAGTAGACCAATCAGATTACTAATTTTCTGACCGCACGTCCAGCCCTAGACGCATGTTTTAACTGAATTCTCGCAAAGTAAGCGCCTCCCTATGTAGGTAGGCACAGCTGGTAGGTAGGGAGGCAAGCATGATCTCCTTCCCTCTTAATTTGTCAAAAAACAAAACAGCGGTGAGATTGCCTTTTTATTCGAAGTACGTAAGTACCTGGTAGATGTCTAGGTAGGCACGTATCAGGGACTTGTGTCCCAGATGTAAATGCATCATCACGAGTGACCATAACCAACACTCACCCAGGAAACGCTCATTGTAGAGTGTTAGTCATGTGTTCGTGTATTCGTAGAGGACTGGTTGTAAGAAATACACAATTCAAATAGATTAGGTCTGTTAAACCGTACTCCCTTCCAAATATTCCTGATTCCTTAGCCGCCACCCAGCCGCCGCTCCCCATCCCCCCTCCCCCCACACTCCTCCCAAATTTTCATTCTTTTTTTTCTTGCTCCTTTTTTTAAGAGAAAAAGAAATTAAAAATTTTAGTAAACCAAAGAAGATAGATAAACAAGCAGAAAGAGAATTCTCAAGTGTGCAGTAGCTGAATCGTGCACACAAGAGAGGTGCGAATCATGTTGCTCTCCACACTCCCACTTCTGGCTTCACTGCTCCCTCCCAAGCCACACACTCTAAGCGCCCAGACAGATAGGTAGGTAGATCATTGGGTGTTGTAGGTAGTTGGCGTGTGTTCTCCTTTTTGTTTTCCCATCGCCTCTTTTGCAGTCAAGCAGTCAATCAATCAGTCGTCGGCCAGTCAGAGATAATCGGAAATCATTTTCTTCTAATCGAATTATGTCTCGTTTCCCTATTCATTCTATCCAACGCTACTTCTCATCTATCGTCGTCAGGAAGTATGCGTGCAGTGCATGCATGTTTTTTGCTCGGGCCCGTAGCCGACAATCGGTGCGCCCTCTTACCGCGCATGTAGTTCAACGTATCAATGGGTGCTTCGCTGCTGTACCACGTCCTGGGTGCTCTCTCTATTTCTCCCTCCAGATCCAGCGTAGGTAGTATCTGCTTCTTGTGATGCAGAAGGTCATTCGGCGTCTGCTCTGCATCTACTCGAACCGATCCCCAACAGCGGGCTCGGAGCCGCCAACTCGGTCAACAGGACTAATGAGTCAGCCAACGAGAGAGAAAGAGAGAGAGCGGCCGAAGACATTTTGCAGCATGAGCCACGAGCCGCGAGGTAGGCTAAGCACTGTGTGTTTTAACATTACAGAGTCTAATTGTCACGATTCTAGAGCTTGGAGTCGAGGTCCTCGAATTCGCTCATGTCATGGGCGGATCGAGGCCCTGCCGTAGCTGCCATTCGAGCTTTGTAGTCTCGCACGCTCGTTATCAAAACAGGCTGAGTCCCGTTGGAGATAGGTGGCGTCACTTCGTCTTTCTTGGCATCAGCCTCGCCCTCCTCAGGGTTGGAGCTAACGCCCTGGGCAATGAGCTGGACGACTAGCTTGGCTCGGCTTGGTGATGTCGGATCTATGAACGTCTTATAAAAGTCGATCATTTCGGCTTTAGTAAGCTTTTCTACTCGAGCAGCATCATGCTGGGCTAGTGGCATTGTTAGCATATAGTTTTGGTGAATGCAGGAAAAGGGTGGAGAGACGTACCCGCCTCGAAATCGTAATATTCATTAGATATTTGCGCCCAATGTCGGCCCGTCTCCTGGTCCAAATTCTTCAACTTCTCCAGGCGTTTGACAATCACACTCCGCTTATGGCTTTCAAAATTGACATCAGTCATTTCTTGTATAGCCGTGGCTTGCGCGAGGAGAAATGAGTCTATCCGGGATTCCAGATACTCTGAAGTTTTTTCGCTCTGGATAATAAACCGGAAACCATATGTGGTTGCGGAGCTTCGAAGACCGCTGAAGACTATATACCCAAGCTGTTCTTTGGTTCTTAATTGATCAAATGCCGGTTCATGGATGATCTGATCTAGCAGCTGTGTCTTGGCCCGTATGGCGCGATCGCCCTTGTCGCCAATATCAAGATAATACTCGAGACAATGATTTACGTTTGCCGGATCTTTTAGAGTTTTCTTATAGAGGTAGTTCGATCCCGGTGGGAATACGAGAGACCGCATAATAGGCCATTCTTCCTTTGGCAAGACCCGGGGTTTCAGGATCGATTCTACCATATCCGTTAATTTGAGCGAATCTTCCTTGTACAAATTGCCATGAACATAAGCTTCGATATGCAATTGCGCCATGATCTGCTTATGGAAAGACCGAACATCCTCTGCGGTGATGGCGGGCAACTCGGCCGAGAGTTGCTCCACGACATAATCATGCTCCGAGGTGAGCCAGGATACGTAGTCTCCGATCTGCGTGAATGGCTGTTGTAGCTCACAGTTCTTGTATCCCCGTGTTAGACGTTCTTTGATGATCTCGAATCGGTCCCCCTTGACAACAAGGTCACGCATGGTGATAAGTACTTGTTCAAGAAGAACTGCTAATTTGTCGTTGTAGCCCGACACCTCTACCAACAGCCCACGAGAGTCGAGGTTGACATTATACTGCAAACCCGCGAGTTCTGCGTCGTAGGAATATTCTTCGAGTGCGTCCCGGACCAAATCCGTGAAGAACTTTGTTTTGACGGAATTCTTGACTGATGCGTACACAATCGGGTTTTTCATGCTGACAATGAGGCTGGCCTTGGGGACCCAGAACGTATCATCTTTCTTCCACCAGGTCCTTGCGATGTGATCATTCCGAATAATGCGAGGTGCCGTTGCGGGCTTTTCAACCTCTTTCTTCTCAACCTCAAGCTTGGTCGGAATGAACTGATTCTTGTGTGGCACATGTAAGGCAGACAATTGCTCCCCAGCGGGCATGTCTAACGCCCTCGAGAGCTCGGCCAAGAACTCCTCAGGTATCTTCTCCGACTTGTACTCGGTGCCGTACCATTTCTCTTTGCTATCCCAATCCCCTGGGTAGTCTCGAGACACAATGGTCATCCTCATATTGTCGGGACGAAGAAGGCTAATACCTTTTTGGATCATTGCGGGGTCAAATTTTCGCAATCGGCTTTGCCCACTGAGAAGCCACTCTCTCGGCAAGGGCTTCTGCATGACGGAGGATATCTTGCTGGTGAAGCGGCTGGCGGGTGTCTTCTGCTTGAATTTAAACTCAACATCGGCCATTTCTCTTTGCTCATTGAATATCCACTCCTGCGGAGTTGTCTGGCGGAGCAACGAGATGTACTGGAAAAATACTTTTGCGACTTCTTTGTAGTTTTTGAGTCCCTGTATAATATCGTTAGCCCATATAACTTTCAGATTGTGCGTTTCGGGTTGAGCTTGCCTCTTTAGTCAGGCGAACCTGGCAGTCAAAAATCCCTGGCGTGCCTGGACATACGTTATATGCACCAGCACTCAGTGAATTCGCCCACCCCTTCGATTTGATGTACGCCATAATGCTGCCGGGCCCCTCATGTCCGATCAAGTGGCTAATATATCGGCTTGGCTGACTCTCGTAAAGATTCTCTTCGTCTAGGAAAGGGAAAAATAGATTTAGCTCTCTAGAGTCCATAACTGGCTTTGCAAAACACTGCATTGCGAGGTTGTCTCTATTGAAGGGTACCTCGTCCTCCCAGCGGTTCTGCGGCAAGTCTTTATTCGGTACGCCTGAAAATAGGTCGGCCACCCAGGCCTCTAGCACATCTAGCGATTCTCTTCCCAATACACAAAGTTTCATCCTGTTCGCGGAGTAATGTTTCTCGTAAAAATCGATGAATTTCTGTCTCACATCGACATCTTGAGCCTCTGGGACGGTCTTGAGGACCTCTAGGTTGCCCGTCGAAAAATGGCAATAAGGATGTTTGGGATTGGACAGCGACTTCTCCAGCTGGTGTAGGCGCCATTGATCGCTCTGTAAGTTCTTTTTGTTTTCGGAGTCGACTGCTCGTAGCTCGCGGTCTAGCGTCGAGGGGAGGAAGAGGGGTTCAATGAAGAATTGCGCAAATCGATCTAAGCCGCCATGTAGGGGCGAGAGATTTGTTTCCGAAGGGGCCTCGCCATTGCTTGGCTTGGCCGAAATATCGAAGTAATAATTGGTCGAGGTAGCACCTGTGTAGGCGTTGGAACTACCCGAATGCGAGGAAAGATAGACGTTGTAAGCGTTCTCTTCAGGATATTTCTTGGTTCCCATGAATAGAAGCTATGTCACTAATGGTTAATTCGACTCAATTGCAAAACTGGGAAGGGTATGCCACAAACATGTTCAACGGCGTGCGCCATGCCTGGCATGGTATCCTCATCGCTAAAGTTTCCAACATTGACGTCCAAAGCAGCGCTCGCTTTATCGGTATCGGGGTCGTGAACGAGAAGTGCCTCGAGTTTGTTGGGGAGCCGAACGACACGATACTGGCGATCATCCAGCGAGGGAATCTCTAGCTGGTCGGTCACCCGCTCAATAGGTTTCAGATAGGGCTCCCGTCGCAGCGCAGGAAGCATTCCCGCCGCCTCCTCTTGGCGCGGGGCTATGGGACTCATGGCGAACACTCGGCTGTGGCCGGGGCGTAGCACGGATCGAACAGCACGAGGCCTTGCAAGAGCCAAGGGGGCAAAGAGAGAACGCAGCCGCAGAGCGAAACCCGCGGGACAAGATGTCATAAAACCCACTGCTAGGTGGCAATGAAAGTGGCACCGTGACGGCAGATCTCAGACGTAAGGATGCACGTAGGTACCTACGATAACCCACCAGGCCCTGGAGGTAATGGAGGACAGGGCTTGTCGGCTTATTTGCTAGTGGAGAGCGTCTCGACTCGATGAGAAGAGCTGGGAGGAGCGGTGGAGCACGCTAAGGACCCCAAATATACCCAAGAGAGGGCGGGGGGCACCAAGGATGGATTCCAGAGCGACTGGCGACTGGCCGTGAGCGAGTCGGATACCTTGCCTGGCAGATTCTGACTGACCGACCACGCGCACCTCGAACCAAGCTAAGGGGCAGAGGCTAGGTATAATGCGGAACAGTGCCGATGGCCGCTGTCAGGGTTGAGAGAGGTAAACCGTAACAGGTTGGCAAGCGACACGCGGCACAGGCCCTGGGCAGGACTGGGTAGTATGGTGGTCTGTGTGTGTGTGTGTGTGCGTACACGTACAGGAAACAGCGCCGCGCACCTACCGGCCAACCTCGACCAGATCCAGCACCTTGATGCTGGGTGTAGGTATCTACAGGCAGTGCTGAGCCCGCAAGGGGAACGAACTGGCGTGGATGTTCGGCGATGCCTGTCGACAAGGGCCCTCTACCGGGACTGGATGTTGCAGGTGCTGGCTGTAGTGAGGTGGTTCGTCTAAAAGGCGGAAGCAGCGGTTCTAGCGAAGACCGAGCCTCTTCCAAGGTTACTGATCGGAGAAGAAGAAGGAGAAGCGACGGGACTACCTAGGTAGGCTAATGTGTGGCGTATGGAGGAGGGATGACGGCTTATACGGCCTACCTACAGTACAAGTGTCGACCTCGCTTGTGGAGTTTGAGCAGGCAAACACTTCCAAGTTCGGGTACGTATAGATACCGGTATACCTGCGCACATGTGTAGCTACCTGGTAGCCTGTAAGGACCGGGTATTGATAGGAAGGTACTTCGTAGGTGTAGACTAAGTAAGGTAGTGTAAATATCAGGGGCGTATCAGGGACGTTTGTGCCCTCCTAGAAGTATGATTGTATATGTGTGTGTGTGTGTGTGTAGGCAGGCAGTACAGAAACTGAGTAGTAGCACTCAGAATCGTCCCAGTCAAGTGATACACGTCGTCGACCTTCTCGATCTTTCTCGATCACGAATCACAAAACTGTACAGTTGGGTTGTACTATTGTTGTACTGTTGCCGTACTGTTGCCGTCTGATGGTTGACGATATAGACCTGGCAGTACTGCAGGGCAAGCAACGGCAAGGTCCAGAGAGAAGATAATCTGGCGAGGCGAGTAAGGTAAGAGGCAGCTGTTGGTCCGTAGCGCGCTGACTCGTCGTGTGGGACTGGTCAATGGCGCCTCGATCTAATAAGCGACTTCTGACGGTGAGCGAGGCTGCGTGATCTGTAATCTGTGGCTAGTAGGATATTGGACCCAGCTCAACCCGGAATCGTTCTCGCGCTTATGCGGGGTCAACCGAGCTGCAACCTGGGCAGTCCCTTGCGATGATGTAGAGGGACGGTGGCTTGGTACGACAAAGTGTGAAAGAGGGAAAGATGCCAATCTCGAGAAGGCGGGAGAAGCGGGAGAAGGTGGGCAGCGCTGTCACGAAAAACCTTATATACGACTAAGGTAGGCAGGTAGATACCAGATAGATAATCTGGAGGGAGGGAGGTAGTCGTATGGAGGTACTTCGTAAGGAGCAAGTAGTAAGTATACGCGCGCGTAGCAGTATAGAGACGCGTCCAGCAGACAGGGGGGCCCCAGTTTAAAAAGGAAAAAAAGGGAGAGAAGAACGGTAGGGGATTGGGTGGAACAACCGTAATGATTTTCCTTATAAATGTCGGTAGCTGTAGCTGGGCCTAGCTTCGACGTTTACCAACAACCGTCGCCGAAGGGAGACCGGTCTCGCTTTCAATCCGTAGCGCAGCCCTCGCGAAGCCTCAGCAAACAGAACTGCACGCACTGCACTGCACAGCTACTACTACGCCAAGTAAAAACTTGGTCGACGGCACACAAGCCCCAAGGTGCTTTTTCCGAGTTCAGATCCGGCGCAAACAATCAGGTCTCACGGGGGATGGGAGCGCCGAAAGTAGTGGAAGAACTTGATTCGATGACCAGCACGGCGGCGAGGGCAGGCCAACAATCAGGGGCCAATCGTCGAATGGCGCGCTCGACGTAGCAAGGGATGTATTTTTGAACAAGACAGAACCTAGATAATCTGGATCTCAATAGAGCACCCCAAAAAAGCCTGATCGGTCGATTATGCTTACCGGTCTCAGCAAGTCAGCCCACGGGGTATGTTGCAATATCACGAGCCGTCCCTCAAGTGGTCGATACAGGTCATAATCTGGGGGCAGCAGAGCAGACAATGCGCGCAAAAGCAATGAGGATCGGTGAGAATTACTGAGAAAACCAGGCCGGTCAATTCTAGCAGGTCTTTTGTTCTAGTTAAGAACGGCAAATGCCCGCACCGGAGAACGGCGATCGATCCAACGCCCAGCGCATCTCTGTTGCGTGGATCTTTTTCTATTCCTACCTAAAACCAACAAGAACTTTGGCACTCTAGAATGACGGAATGATTGAACAACACGTGGCTAACCTAGTCGTGTAAGCAATATAGCCTACATGACGAGAGGAATCATATCTCTCGTTAGCATTGAGGTTGGGTGCATTGCATAAATAGCAAGCTCTAGTATGCAGTCTGAAGGTCCATCTATTTTCACCGCCAGGCCACTACCAGGCCACCATGAAACGAGCAGTTGGAGACGAAACTCGCCTTATTGCAACCTCTAACATGCAACCAAATGTTGAAATCCGGATCGGACACCGTCTGCTCCCCAAACCCCTCCACGTAGCCCAACGCCAACGGCTTAAGGTGACGTCCCGATCTCATAACTATGAACCAAAGTTCCCTTAGCCACTCGTCAATGTCTCGGATCTCGCGCCCGCTTGACCCAATACTCGATGGGGAGACCCACCAACGGTTGCTAATGTTGGGACTGGCGGCGATTATGCGTCGCCGCATATGCTCTGATGCTAACAGACGCGGCGCCTTGCTTGCTTGGGTCTCGTCGAGCCATGAGACCAGTAGGCTGCACTTGATACACCCATGAACTGGGCTGAAAACGCACGCGGATTCTGACCCAAAGTTAAACCCGGCCCCGGTAGCCCGGACCCATCGATCCCATCGATTGCATGACCACGGATCTGGTTCTAAAGACCTAGCAGCTGTCTCATTACTATACGCTGCAGGTGTGGAGTCCGTTGAAACAATGCGACATTAAGCCCTCGAGAGACATATGGCGGCAACCCTCTGAGTGGATAGCGCATGCCCAGTCTTTGGGCACATAGGGTTAGCATCGCCGATGCGCTTCCGTCTGAAAACATACCGCATCCACTCGTAGATTTTCGGTTATTATGCAAGTCATCGGTAGACCTAGCACATAGAATAGTTGAGTCGTGTCACTAGTTCTTGGTTTCCTACCTAGGTAGGTCGATGAGAACAGATGTGCATCCGGATCGTCAGCCGTATAGCGTTCCCGATAGTACGTGGATAATCTAGATGAGATCCCAGGCCACGAGTTAGAGTGACAGCTTGCAAAGGCCGCGCTTCTTCACATAATTGGGCTGTGGGCCATCCTGATTGTGCAAACGTCGAGGAGTGCTTTGCGCCAACGTACGTATGTATGTAAGATATAAGAAAGAATCGAAGCCATGGACAGCTCAACAAGGCCACGTCACGCGAGAGGCCTAGGCTACCGGCGTAATCTATCGTCACGCATCAATGCATCGTAACAAGTAAGCCGAAGGGGTTTGGCGTTTATTATATACGAGGCCTGAAGTTCTTGGCTGTTAAGCGACAGAGCAACAAGAGAGCACTGTTGGAGTCAGGTTGGAGTCAATACCGGGAGCCTCAAATCAAAAGGAAAGGCTATATGCTAGTCAAGCGAAGCGATGCAATGCGTGGTGACGAAATGGAAGGCTGTTCTTCAACGTGCTTGCCACTTTCCAGACTTTTTACAATCTATAACTTTATGCCCTGGTTGGCCACATCTGAAGCATGCGAGATTGGCGGGCGGCTTGGGAGATGGGCCGCCTCCGGCCGAAATGGATGTTATACCACCTTTCGGATTATTCAGCTTGACTTCCTTTTTCCGCCGCTTCTCCGCAAATTGCATAGCCTTAAGTTTCTCTATGCTCTTCCTGTCTCTCGGGCTCTTTCGACTGGTGGATTGTGTCGTAGATGCACTTCGTGAGTTAGAGCCGAACGACTGTCGTCCAGGAGTTTCTTCAGAGGAAGAAGCATCCGAGTCGGACTCGGACTCGGAATCAGAGCTCACTTCACTGCTGGTGTCTTCTTTTTTCTGTGTTGTCTGTATCGATACGGGTATTAGGGTAAGAATATCACGGGGATGTGTCCATAAAGCTGTATGTGGATAGGAAACGTACTTTTTTCTTGTCCATGTTATATCGTCGAAGGGCCGGAACGCTTTCGTGCGGAATGTCAGGCAAGCCGGATTCATTTCCCACGGCATCGGAAGAGTCGATCTGTGCAAAGCCAACCTGGATCACATTCAGGGGGGCTTGCGCCTTACGACCCTTGGCCTGCTCAGAGATGTCAAGTACCCAGCGGGCGTCTCCCAGTTCCTCGGCGCGCTTGACCAGAGCGCGTTCGACTTTCTTCTCTTCCTCGGCAATAGCTGCTTGGATCGCGGCCTGGTTCACCAGTGTTTCTACATTTGGTTGTTGTTGAGGCGCGGCGCTGTGGGTGACCTTTCGCCGCTTGTTGACCCGGTCGTCAGGCAGGGGAGTGCTTGGGGTGGAAGAAGTCGACGAAGGCGAAGCAGCAGCGGCTCTCTGCATAAACTTCATCGTCAGTAGTCTGGAAGACATGGTCTTCGGGGTGCTTGAAGACGCCATCCTGCGTCACCTCTTTCTGGTATGAGTATTTCGGCAAAGCAATGGCCTGTGAGCGCGTCCCTCGAAATGTCAAATGAAAAGCCGAATGATCTGCAGCTGCGCCTGCGCCTGGACTTCACCAGAAAGAGAAGCACCAATTCGACTAGGTGTCCCAGATACTGGACTGTTTCCAGTGCCTAAGTTACCTGTAGGTGTAGTGTATTGGGGTTATGACCACTTAGGGCTTGGGGGAACGGTGGTAAGTTACAGATGAGTTGATGGGCAGATGAACATGGAGATAGGTGTGGCACTTCGTATGCATGAAGTATTAAATTCTGGAAGTTTTGTTCAAAGTACCTTCGTACAGCCCCCCCTTGTAGATACATGTAGACCTTGTAGATGGAGGGAGCTACTACAGCTAGGTACTTCGTAGGTACATCATGGTAGATACATCGAAGATTAAGTACCTAGGTACATTGAATAGTGGAACCCGCTGCATGTCGTCGACTCAGGCAAGACCGGAGGTGGCCTGAGCTCCGCCGGTATTCCTTGGTCACCAGCTGCCTGCTCAACCTCCGACTTCATCATCCAGATCAGTGTAAAGGGCCGGCTCCTCCAATTGGCAGCGCATATTGGCAACCATGATCTCGCGCATCTCGATCCGGAGCGCGGCTAGACTCCCCCAGCGAACATGCGCTGCTAGACGCACCTTCGCCGCGTCCGCTCGGCTCGGGGAGGCGGCTCCCGTCAACGTCAAGGGCGAGACGACTCCCGAGACGAAGAGCGAAGAAGACAGCTTGGGCCTCACCGAGAATCAGGAGCGAGGCCTGAAGCAGGCGCCCAATCGCACGGAGATCTGGTCCAGGAGTCAGAAGCCCCGAGCGGCCGCCATGACCGGCCCCCGATTCGAGCAAACCGATTTCAGTCTCCAGGTGAGATAGATAATACGATGAACCGGCCGACCGCCCAGCCATTGACTCTCGAACAGCCTGCGTCGAGGGCAGCTATCGAGCTCATCCACAGACAGCCCGTTAGATGGACACACGACCGCGTCGTCGCTTGCGATGGAGGCGGCGGACCTGCCGGACACCCCAAGATCTTCATCAACACAGACAAGCCGGAGATAGCCACCTGCAACTACTGCGGACTCCCATTCGTGAGTGCCCTCATGAAGACCCGTCTTATTCGGATGCAACTCTCGGAGCCTCAAAGCCGCGAAAAGGAAAGACTGCATCCTTTACTGATGGGGAGCTAATGTCACGTCTCAGGCCAACGAACACAACCGAGAGCATTTAGAATCCCTTTCCGAAACGTCCTACCCTCTCGCATAGAAGAACGATTTCCTGAAATTTTACGACTACTGAAGGGATTAAACGAGCCATGATATAGGCCTCGGTGGTTCGAACTGGCTACTTATTTAGCGCAAAAAAGCAAGGCCAGTTGTTGTACATATTATTCCACAGCAAGAGGGATTAGATCTAGGTCCGGCCCAATCAGACACTCTGCATTTCCCTGTCCGAAGAAGAGCTGGCTTAGTCCCGAGTTTGTTACCACGTCGAGGCTTCTTGCTTCGACTGGTTCGGTGGTTAGACAAGCAGGCAACCTACAGTTCATCTTATCTCCAAGTGGAGCTCCATCTACCTGGTGGTAGTAAGACACGAGATTAAATAAGTACATGTAGGTTAGAAATGGAAGTAGGTACTTCGTAGGTTGTATGTGCCTATCTCGGGCTACTACTGCACACTACTACTTTACTTTACCTATCTGTGTACCAATCGCAGGGAACCCCACCAAAGCCACTCCCAAACCGCAAAATGCCGTCATCAACTTCACCCTCCTCGCATAACATCTCTACGATCGTGCTCTTTGCTCTCTTCCTCATAGCCTTGTTCCCCGCGTCATTTCACTACCTCTGGACACTGCCATTCATCTATCTCAATCCCTTCGGCCCAACCCCACCACCACCGCCACCGCCAGCGATCATGTGGTTTCAGAAGCAGTTCACGCTCCCGCCGAGGTCACGCGGCTCCTACCTCGTGACCTCGGAGGTCGTGGACGCCCTGCCCGAGATCAGACAGTACAAGGTCGGCCTGCTCAACCTCTTTGTCCAGCACACGAGCTGTGCGCTCAGCCTCAACGAGAACTGGGACGAGGACGTGCGCGCCGACATGAGCGATGCACTGGATAGGATAGCGCCCGAGGCCGGTCCCAAAGGCCAAGAGCTGTATAGGCATAGTGCCGAGGGGAGTGACGATATGCCGGTATGTCAAGTCGTAGACGGTTCTATTACCGGGTGGAGCCGGAAAGACAAAAAGTTGATTGCTGCTAGGCGCATATCAAGAGTGCTCTGATCGGTGCCAGTGTTACCATCCCGATCAAGGACGGCAAGCTCGTGAGTGCGCCCGCAGATGATAACCCTGGTACTGGGCCGAGATGGCTGCCGCTGACTCTCAAAAGGCGACGGGAACGTGGCAGGGTATCTGGTACCTCGAGTTTCGGGCCATGAGGCACACGAGACGAGTGGTGGCGACGATACAGGGCGAGAAAGCATAAAGGAATAGGCATAGAAGCATGAATTGAAGCATGCAATTACACAGGTAGATTAGATATTCTGTGATGCGAAAAAAAATTATCTCTACTGCTCGAGTGGCTGACAACAACGCGTCTATCTTGCGCCGTCATCTCGAGTACGCCAAAACGCCTGAATTGGATTACCTAGAGCCAGCCTTTTTTTTTCCCAAGTATATATGATCAATGCCGATTGCAACTAACACATCCTCAGCTCGGCTCAGCTCAGCTCAGCTCGCGCCGTTCTCCACCCTCACATCCTTCATATCTTCGTCTCCGCCTGAGAGCACCTTCACCTTGGGCACATACGCGTCCGGGCCAGACCCGGGAGTCGCAGCCACGACCTCCCCGTTCTCATTGACGAATTCGAAGTTGTATCGGCTCAGCAGGTGAGGAATGGCGGATAGCTGGGGCCCGTAGCGCGCGGTGTTATCGTAGAGCTCGAAGAGGGGGACGGCAAGTAGCTTCATGTTCTTAGGGACGCTGAGAACCTCTATACACACGTCGGGAGTTAGAACCACGTTATACGGAGAAGAGAGTGGGGAGGGGGAGGAGAGATATCAAAAGAGCTCTATCGAAATACGGGCCACGGTATTGATAGAACGTACTGCTTTCCGGAAGCTGGATGAAATACAGCTTCTTGCACTCCTTGGGACGCGTGACGTGGGCCGGGATGAAGGGATACATGAAGGTCTCGAAGTTGGGCCGCCACCACTGCGCGAGGCAGTCGCCGACCTGCCAATTGCCGGCCTCCTCGCCCTCGCCGAGCCTACCGACGGGGGCCAGGCGCTCGTCCAGGCGCGTCTTGAAGCCCTCGACCTCGTCGTCCTCGGGCCGCAGGTAGTCTCCCGGCAGCTTGAAGAAGGCGTTGGCTATCTGCAGCATCAGGATGTGCGGGTGGTTGTGCTCGTGGCAGACGAGGATGCCCTCGCAGGTCCGCCGCATGCCGTGGGCGGCGTAGTGCTCCTCCAGACGCTTCAGGCGCGCGATGACGGAGGGATCCTCCTCCGGCTGCGTCTCCTTGACGCCGAACGTGTAATTCGAGAGGGGATACAGGCGGATCTTGGCCGGCTGGTTCGAGTCGAAGGGGAGGGGTATCGTGGGCGGGTAGGCGCTCTGCAGCGCGGTAGCTGTTACTGTAGACATACTCGCATAGAATTTGTTTTGTCGTTTGTTTTATGTCTGATCAGAAGTTCATGTTATGGTGTAGATTGGCGATCGTGGTACTTGACGAGGTTGAAGCTTTGGATAATTCTTGCCCAGGCTCTGCTATGGACGGTTGTACCTTACTATGTACCTGTACCTGGAGGCCGTACCGACCTTAGCTACAAGCTTAGGTTAAGCTAGGGAGGTGGCTCTGGACCTATCATAAAAGTGGGCACATACCTATATGAGAAGTCGAGGTTGGGGTAGTCTTCAGGAAGTAAGTTACGAATAAGAATACTGATATTAGGTTTACGAGAACTACTTACTTATATTATTCGAAATGTACGAATGACTCGATTATATCGTTTTCGATTAAGATTGCTTTCTCGCAGGTCGTGCTCACAGAAGTGCCGTTAGCTGCCTTCGTAGCCCGCAGTCAACTCTCTCTCCAAACTGGGTTAGATACCTACTTTGTCCGCCTAGGAAGTTCTAGCAATTCCAACAATCAAAAGAGAATTAATGGGGGGGCACCCTCGTTTGGTTATTGGGGCACCCTCCGGCCTGATTCGGCCTGCCACATCGCTGACGGCCCGACCCACGCTGCCGACCTAACCAACTTTCTATCGCTGATTCGAAAAAAAATAGATATATTGCAGTCAACTTAATTAATCAGGCCTATTGCAGCCAATTTAATAATAGCTCTGCCGCAACACTGCGTGGGGCAAAGGCTGCAGAAAGCAACAGGCAGGTTAAAGTGATGGTCTATAAGGCAGCGAAGCCAGCGAGCACTATTGGCGGTACAACTCTCGATGTAGTAAATGCACTGTTACAACAACAACAATAACAGCAGCAGCAGCAGCAGCAGCAGTGCTAACAAAAACAATAGCTCTAAGCTATTAAAAAAACAATAAATCGATGTATTAACTGGCGCTGGCGGAATTAGCTGCGATAGACTTAATTAATTAAATTAACACTTAATAAAGTCGGCCAGGTCAGCGGCGTGGATCGGGCCGTCAGCAATGTGGCAGGCCGAATCAGGCCGGAGGGTGCCCCAATAACCAAACGAGGGTGCCCCCCTATTAATTCTCAATCAAAAAGCCAACGCCTACTTTACACGAAGCCGCAAAATGTAAAAAAGCTTCGCTACATCCACAACTTCATCAGTTATATGTGAACCCAACCGACTTCACCTTAGCCACCTCGTCTATGAACTCTTGTATGTACATGTATGTTTTAGGCCAAGCCAAAACGCCCGCGCTAGCTCACTCAACCCAACCCGACTGACACCGGGGCTAACACTAGAAGCCAGCGCTGACGACGAAACTCACGTCGTCGTTGAACGACGACTTGGCATCGAACGCGTTGGGACCGCCATTGCCGGCGATGTACAGGGCCCCGCCGTAGTGGCGCCAGTAGCGAGCCGGGCGGCTCCAGGCGCGGATGGCGTTGGTGCCCGCCGAGCCGAGGGCCTCCTGCGCGCAGAACGTCGCGTCCTGCGCGAACAGCACGGTGCCGTCGTTCGCGTTTACCTGCAGCTTGTTGGCGGAGTGGCGCACGAAGCTCCCCGGGGCGTCGACCGCCTCGAACGACAGGCAGGCGCTGTTGCCGAGACCGACGTGGACGATCCACCGCGCCGAGTCTCGCAGCGCGGCGGGGCTCGACGGGGAGACGACTTGTAATGTCACGTTGGCGCCCGCATGGGTGATGTACTTGGTCGTGCAGCACGGCGCCGTCGTGGCTCGGAAGGAGACGATGGAGCCGACGCTGATCTTCGGGCCGCTCTGGAGGGGGGCGGCTGCGTAGCCGGCCGCTACGATGTTGGCTTGGACGGAGTCCTCGGTCGCGTCGGAGGGATAGCCGGTCGTCATCACGCCCTCGTAGAAGGTTCCCTGCCCGCTGTTGCTATTGTCGCCGCCGATGCCGAGGACGATGGCGCCCTCCTTTTTCATGGGATTGTAGTTCGGCGTCGGGCGGACGCCGCTCCAATACGTCGACAGGCTCCCGAACGCGGCGTTGCCGCCCCGCAGAGCCCACTCGTTGCCCGAGTTGCCCTTCAGGATCGCGGTGACGAATCGATAGTTGATGCTCGGGTTTTTGGGGTTCCTGCCGAAGCCGGTATCGCCCCCGGAGGTGTACAGCCCGTTCTCAAGATCAGCCAGGATCCACGGGCCAGAGCCGGCGCCGTAGCCGTGGGCGGTGCGGTCGCCGATGAAGAGTGCCTCCATGTGGGCGTTGCCGGTGTCCTTGCTGTTGGTCTCTGCGTTGCCGTAGTCAAAGCAGCACCCGTTGTTGTAATGGGTCCCATCAAAGACCGCGTACAGGCCCTCCGGATCGTCGCCCGTGGCCGTCCCGCGAGGAGAGTTGTTGCGGTAGCCGGTTTTGGGTGGGATAAAGACGCCGTACGCCTTTTTCCCGTTAAGCGCCACTGGGGCACCGATGGCACTCGCCAGGGAGTCATACCCGTTGGCTTCGGGGCCACTCGCGGCACCGCCGGGAGGTGCCTGTGTGAGGTGGTTGCCTTGGCCGGACTGGTCGTAGATGATTGAGATTAGACAAGTTGTCCCGTTGCAGAAGGTGTCCTGGGCAGCGGCGTTGGCAACGCCACCAGTAGAGAGCGGCTTGATGTCGGTGGTGCCGCCATCGGAACCACGTATGACCTATGATTCGAAGTTAGTCTACTTGATACTTCTGCCACGATGGGGCATCGCAAGGTATGTACCTGGTAGAGAGCGCCGTTATATGAAGCATACAGAGCACGAGTCGTACTATGTGCCGCGACGCAGGGTGTGCCACCGGATGCGTAGATATCGCAGGGGCCGGTGGCGGCGGCGAGGGAAGGGGCGGCGGTAAGGCCTAGGATAACCAACGAACGTGGCAACATGATCGAAAAAAGCCTCCTAGGGAAGGACGTTCTAATGTGCAATAATGGCAGCTCCTCGAAGCCTTCTTCCAGCCTCCAGTACTGTCCATCCCCTTTATATATACATGATCGATTTGCTGGCTTCGAACTTTACAACACCTTCCGCTTACGGCCCATGACCAAGCCGTCGCGTCTGCAGCGCCAAAATGACGAAGACGGCCTCTAGGCGTGCACCATGCCGGAAGAATCCATGCGCGAATCCAGATGCGGAGATTGTAGATGGAATCTAGCAGATCTACCAGCCCGGGCTTGCGAACAGGCTGGGACCCGGGACGTCGCGGCAACCCCGCTGAAATCGGAGAAGCGAATCACAATCGACGTAGCCCGAGAACCGATGCGCAATGCCGAGCACGACATCGCATCACAAGACGGATCCATGCTCTTAGCACCATTCAAGTCGGCAGCTCTTTTTTCAACACATATTATTAGTAGCTCTAGAAGGTGAAAGTACGAAAAGGAAGATCAAAGCCAAATTAGAAGAACCTCCTAATGTATCACTCTATATTCTCGTCGACAATTTCATCGCAACTTACCCATCATCGGGATAATGCAAAAAGCTATCTGCTTCTAAGATATCTTTTGAAACGCCTCGTGGCATGGTGTCATAGATTGCACGCTATTCGAGTTGTTAGCCGATTGCGATGTTACTGCCTCTAATATGAACTTGCGTCCATTAGCCTCAGGCACACGTGGGCAGGAATCCCACTGTGTCTTTTTATGATTTATGTTTCATACATGTAATTGTATTAGCTCAGAGGAACGCCTGAGACCAGTTGTCGCCGCACATCCCGGACCATTAATAGCGATTTCTATAAACCCTAGCTGGCTATAAAGACAAAGTGAAGCAATGCCCTGTGCACGGAATGGGCCATTATCCGTTTGGCCTGATAAAACCCAAGGCACCGCTTAATACAGCTCATCGTAGAGTAATCCTAGTTGAGAAGAGTGTATGTCTGTTAGAGTCAGTGACTGATTGCACATGCTGTGATGAGCCTGTTTTTATAGATATAGATATGTGTGTGTGTGTGTGTGTGTGTGTGTGTGTGTGTGTGATAGTAGCAATGGTGGTCACGCCGAGATGGTCTCTTGATTTACGGCGAACAATCGACGAAGCTGGGAAGGAGTCGATAAGCAGATTTCAGGTGCTCACAGCCCAGAATAGAAATGACGATATACAGTCCCATGGTGTTGGTATTATTTCATTATAAGATTCATATGGAAAAGGCAGACCATTTAGTTGAGTAGGAACTCAACCTATGATATCGGGGGCTTTTAAGGTAAGCATAGCTCTAAACTTCTTCACTTGAAAGTCCTCCTATGATCAGCAAAACAGCCGGGAGTTAGCTTCGTAACATACGCTCCCTTGGCATCTGCCTTGAACACAATTTCAGGTGCATTGGTGCAATTAATGCTGTTCGTGCCGGATTGGCCCTTGCGTAAAAAGAGCTCGCATCACCTGTCGCAAGCACCAAGGTTCCTGATATGCGATAAAAAGTTTGTCAAATACGGCGGAGGTTCGTTACTTAGGACATATCCAGGTCAGGCTCGTATGGGCTGCGATGTGGTGGTCCGTGGTTCTAAAGAGATAACTGGAACCACCGTGTTACGGCAATTATTCGGCCAACAACTCAAACCCCAGCCAATAGGATAAAAGCATAAAAACAGGAACCTTATAAGTTATAATAAGTAGCCGCGTTTTCAACAAAGGCCGACCCCGCAAAAAGGACGTATCCCTGGGTGACACAGAGGCTATGAAACAACCGCAAAGGTGTTTGTCCGAATTGGAGCGGGAAGTGGCGGCACCCGTACTTGACAACTAGGCATCACCGACGGTGTGGTTTTTCGTAAGGTCAGGATTTCGATTCTGGGCCTGAGCTTTTTTTTGCTTGCTTTTTTTTCTTTCATTTTTGCGCCTGTTCTTGTAACCGTGAGCGAACGCTAGCCATTATGGCTTTGGAGGGCGAAATTCGCCCTCTTCGCTAGAGCAAGTCGTGAGAACCCCCAAGTTGTAAAAGGGGTACAGTCTTTCAAAAGCTTGAACTGAGCGTCTCTGAAAAATTTCGCCATTGGAGTCAAGTTCTCGACGTTTTTTACTTTCTATTACAGTACTCTATATGCAACTGCAGACAATCAACCTTTGTCCGACTTGGTTACATTACACTTTTGGTGGTATATCGGCTATAGCGCTGCAGTTCTATTCCGTGACACTTTCTCCAGTGGCCTGTTGAACGTCTTTTTGGGTTCCTTTTGGAGTTCATTCCGGAACAGAGGGGGCATCTCTTTATGCCTGAATTATTCGAAGAACCCAGGCCCATCATCCGCCACTCCCACATCTACATGGTCTATATATCGTGAGCGTTTATCATCATCACTAGATATAAAAGTGTTTTTAATAACGGAGCAGTCTACATCAGCCAAAAAGGGAAAGCACGCTTCGGCTCCTTCGTACCAACGGTACATGGAGCTGATGGCCTTAGAGAGCTCTGCGCTACTCGTTTTATCAATGCAGCAAGTGTCAAGCCACGCGTACTCGAAGCCATCAGCTGCAGACACTGAACAGGACATTTGAACCTTTTGGTAGCTCATCATTTTGTTAGCTACGGCCAGCTTCATGTCCAAGTAGGTAATTTTCATTCTCTTGCCATGTATGTGACACTATGGCATATTTCGGAATGTCTTATCAGTGAACGTGTAGAGATTATGTGTGATCGTGTGGAGAAGCCGCATGGTAACGGCGGGACCTCCACAGCATGGGCAATTCAGTAATAACAAAGTTGAGAATGGCGATCGAACACTGGCCGTCTACAGCCCGTCTATGCTAAGTTTAAAGAGCAACGCCAATAGGAAAGGGCTCAGACTGAATTGAGTCCACGGGTCTGCCAACGGGAATTGTGGAGATCAACTTGCCAATGTATCGTGTAAGACGGCTAAAATATAACATTAGAACAAGAAATAATTGATCAAGTAGTATTCTGAGGTCTGGTTACTTATTTTCGTTTTTTATTTCATAACACGATGCTTTAGGGGGACCGAAAGCAAATGCGACAAGTCGGGGGAAGATAGAGCCGGCAGGCAGCACTCACTGCCGCACCGTTGCCATGGCGGAGGCAAACTGCCAGCTTTCATTTTGATCAAGAAGGCCCGTTACAGACCCCAGGTAGGTGCGTAAGTAACCAATACTCACTGCTATAAGGTCCGGTACTCAAGTACTAGGTACATAAGGTGCCTATTGATAAGTACATATGTAACAGCTAAGGTACCTGGTACCCTAAGTATTTTAAGTATTCAAATTTCGTCTCACTTCTTTAGTATCTCCCCTTTTAAAACACCACGTCGTCGGATATTCCACCACCACTTTCACTTCTCTACATCCTCTCTTTATCTCTGAGGTCATTTTGAAGCCTTAATCCTTACCTATACGTACACTCTCTTTTTATTTTTCGCTATATTTGAAGCCCTCATTGCCCCCAACGATACCGACATCGTGTGCGTAAAACCCTCGGTAGCACCTTGGCAATAACTTCACTTGGCAGTAGGTGCAAGCATCTTTAGTTAGCATTCGCCGTGATAGCCTGACATATGGCTAAGGTGCCTGCTCCTCCGTCATCTTGTTTGCATACCTAGGTTGGCAGATGACTGAATCTTGCGAGGCGTAGCGAACTGCTCCCCGAAGTAACCCTACACTGGCACATTGAGGTAACAGGTTAACCGTACTGCTGCATTGACATATTAACCACTAATACATTTTCTTGTTATCTCCACAAGCCCCTTTCCCTAATTCCCCCCCACCTGTACACTCTTCCCCCTTCTACTAATTATATCAAGGATACTAACTTATGATTATCTAGAAAGTCCTTCACTATCATCTCACACAAATTCATCAACAGGGTCGTCATGGCACAGTCCTCCCATAGCGTAGCTAGGGAGGACGCGCCGCTGGGTTCCCATGGCGTTGAGCATCCGGCACCAAACCCCATCATCACATCAACTGACAAGAGGAGCCATGCGTCTCATAATATTCCCACGCTGACAGCTCCTATCGTCCTTAAAGAGCAGGCGCAGATGAGCGTCTCGGCTGAATATTTCAAAGAAGAAAGTATTTGTGAAGCTGTGGGCGAGGCTCCAGAAAATCAAGAAGTCACATCAGCAGAATCAGCAGGTTTATTTCTCCATCTTCAAAATGCCGTGGCTTCCGAAGAAGTAGATGTGCTCAGCCGTCATAAATCTACTGGATCATGTCTTCTGGAAGAACTGGCACAAATACTAAGTGCGCATCCCAATTGCATCGACATTACCCAAGTAGAGTCTATCACGCGCCTAAAGGAAAGAGCCATCACCCCCGCAACAATACTTGGTGTCGTTGGCGGCACCGGTCACGGTAAAAGTTCCCTTATAAATGCCTTACTAGGAGAGGCAAAACTGGTTAGTATTTTCGGGCCATTCACGTCTTCATTTAGCGTTCTGAGGCGAGAAGAGGCGAGCCCGGAATCACCCTTTCAAATTCCTCCAAATATTTTACCATGCAGAACAGCCACTGATTCTCTGACTCTCTAGGTACCAACCAATTGTTTCCGGGCCTGTGTGAGTAATTCGATGAGCTAAAATCCCTCCTGATTTTACGCCTATTTCAGTGTGAAGGCCCCCTTCTGGGAATTTTCATGTCATAGAGTCTTCATGCTATATGAAAGTTTATATATTATATTAAAATGCAAGTAACTAACATCCAATGTTGTAGACGGCAGTTGCTACTGAGATTTCCTGGAACCCTTCAGACAATCCTGCCCATGAATATGTTGCAGAGATCGAGTTCATTTCTGCAGATGACTGGTGTCGTGAGCTAGAATACCTATTCCACGATCTAGGTATATCATCTGGAGAAATATCTAGCGAAAACCAGATTGAGGAATCAGTTGCTGGTGTTGCATGGGCCAAGTGCAAGGCAGTATATCCAAAATTAAATAAGCGAGACTTGGGACAACTCAGCGCAAAATTACTTGCAAGCCAGCTCGAAGTTATGACCCTACTCGGTACAACGAAGACGGTGCGTAAGCCAACCGCTGAGGAGCTGTACGATGGTATTCGAATATACGTGGATGGCAAAAAGACAAAGAAATCCAAACATCTCGACCCGGAAGAAGATCACAGTGCACTAAAAAGGCAGCTTTGGCCGCTGATCAAGGTCGTCCGGGTCTATTCCAAGGCTGATGTCCTTTCATCTGGCGCTGTCATTGTTGACCTCGTGAGTTCATTTTATACATTCCTTTCCTTCATTACCCGCCAGCATTTTGTGGCTACTGGACCATAATAATCGATTATAGCCTGGCATAAGAGACTCCAATGCAGCTCGAGCAGCTGTTGCTGGAAAGTATATTGAGAAATGTGATGGCCTGTGGGTAGTCTCTATGATCACTAGGGCTGTTGATGATCAGGCTGCTCAGGAGTTGCTTGGAACGGGGTTCAAACGGCAACTGCAACTCGACGGCAATTTTTCCAACATCACGTTCGTATGCACGAAAACGGATGATATCAACGTTGATGAAGCAGCTGATAGTCTGGATCTGAGTGATGAGATTAAGGAACTTCACGATGCCAGACACAATCTCTCGGAATTTGAGGCATCTTCGGGGCTGGATCGTCTTCAGAAGCGATATGAAGCAGTATCCATACACACCGAAGAAGTAGTTAGACACATTGACCGCTATGAAAAGCTTGGAAATCAGCAGGCAAAGGGGAACACAGTCACGCCGCCAAAAGTTTACCCGACACAGCGTAAACTCGAAGAAATGCCTACCAGACCTAACAAACGACGCAAGGTCAGCTCAAATAAAGAATCCCAAGATACCCAATGGGTCTCTACTGAAGACCTCTGGGGAGACTTCGAGAAGGGGATGCCGAAGTTCTCAGCAGACTATCACCTGACACAAGTGGATATCCAGTTGATGGTTGAGTATCTTAGTTCTCGAAAACAGATCGCAATTGAAGAGAGATACAGACTCTGGAAAAAGATTGACGAGGAAGAGGGATGCCTCAAGACTCTCCAGCAGAAGGTATTGGACTTGGAAGGGCTACTCTATGAAACATGTGTTTCCCGACGAAACAATTACTCACGGCAAGCTATTCGCGATCAATTTGCTCTCGGTTTAAAAGAGTGAGTAACCCCGTGTACTATCATATTCTTAAAATATTCGCCAGTGTAACCTTTTCCTTCATTGGTGTATGATATTGATTCTAACAATGACAAGGTTTGACCAGCAAGAAGCCCAGCACATCGATCCCAGCACCTTCGACCCGGAACAGGAGCTTCGAGATTATGCTGAAGCTGGCCGTTCCTTGCCAGTATTTTGCATAAGCGCTCGAGCCTACCAATCACTAGCCAAAGATGACGATGTCCTCGGGTTCGGTGACATAAGTGATACCGAAATTCCACAGCTCAGGGAACATGTGAAAAAGTTGACAGAGGCAACACGGATAAAAAGCTGTAGATCATTTCTAACCGATTTGACACAAGAGCTCAACTCCCTATACTTGTGGTCCTCCGAACCAGAAGTTGGGCTTTATCTACGCAAGGAAGAGAAGCAGGCCGAGATGGAATATGTGAAAGAGAAAGTAAACGAGCTACAGAAGGTAAGATATATATACCCTTGGTACCAGAACCGGTAAGCAGGCTAATAATAGCAGCGTCTTGAACTGGCAAGTGAGGAGCTTTTCAACCAGCTTAGTAGTATATTAGAGGCGCTCTTTCGATGTTTTGAGGCAGCGGGCCAACATGCTGCTAAACTCGCCGAAGAAATTGCGCAAAGTTGGCCATCCTACAAACGTGGGGATCGCGGTCTGCCTTGCGCAACCTATCAAGCAACTGTGCGTAGAGAGTCAGTATGCCACTCGCTTTATTACGTATATTGCTAATTTGGGGTAGTGGTGTATTTTCGGGCTCGCGTGGACCCCGAGATTTCAACGCAGGTTTGCAATTCCTTTTCTCTCTCTTCTAAGAAATCGCGCTGACAACACCCAAGACCTTGCTGCCCCCTTTCTTCAATTTCTCGGCAGCAATTGGGAAGACACCTTTACCAAGAAGGTCCCAGCGGCTTTAGATCAACATGCCAAGGCATGCAAAGTGCATCTCGAATATATTCAAAGTTTGATTAGATCCCGGATGCGTGAGAAAGCTGCGTCTGATAGCACCATCGGAGTACTTCAAGATCAAGATCGAGCGCGTAGTGATGGAATTATCAACGTAATCAGTTCTCTTGGATCTCAAATCACAGCATCGCAGCGTCAAGCAAACAGAGATTTCGCGTCAGCCATCCAGGTACACTTGAAGCCAAAATACAAGGAATGCTCGCTTGACGCCGGTATGCATCAACCAACAAATTTGGCGAGCGAGAATAATTGCTAATCGATGTGTAATCAGGTCCTGGGGTGTTTGCCCGTATCAGGCTCAAAATGGAAACCGAAATCACTGAGCACCGCCAAGCCATTTTCGATACTTCGTACGAACGAGCAAAAGAGAGGCTGTCTAAGGCAGCGGAGAATGTCCGAGAAGTGCTAAATGCCCATACACGTGTCATGCGAGATAGGATGCTCTCGGACTACACACATGTCATCCGAGTGGCTGATGACTCCCAGGAGCCTAAGGCCGTTAGACAGAGGCTGTTGGAGTTCCTGCAACAAGCTGACACACGTTTTCAATAAGCGAATTTGGTATTCAAATGGCCGTGGCCATATCAACTTAGCCATCCCTTACCGATCTTGGCCATATGATTGCTCACGCCTTACGTGGCGAACCATACTGGCTGCATCGCATCAAGCCGGAGCTTATGTCTAAAATGCGGAGTATCTGACACAGTCGAAGACGCAGCTCCTTTTGCTTTTCCGCTAGGTTGATATAAGAAACCCACTTGCTGAAGACGAGGTACACGGTTCATGATCACAGAGGACCATGAGGCTGAATTTATACCGGATTTTGACGAGGATTGCGCAGATTTTAATATTGCAAGCCAACATTCAGATAGGTTCATGGTCTTTAATACTAAGGCCACACGACTCATATACCCCCCTACCTGTTATCTATCATTAATTAATCGTAGCTCACATATACCAATCTTCCACATGAAATGAACTGGCTAGCAGAGACCTAAGCATCGTTGAAAATAACGTGACAGGAAGCGCAAGACATGATGACGCCCAGTTCCGGAGACGGTAATCAGGTACTTCGCTCTCATCGTGCGTGAGATTCAACGGCGTACTTATCACGCTCATAAATGCGATTCTCAAATGACCCGCGTCGACGATATTACCGCCGGGGGCGGTGGGTGCAGAGGGGGGTAGCTCTTAAGCGTTCGGCGTCACCATAAGGGACCTATATCTGACTGACTGACGGCTAAGCTCAGCTCTACGAGGCCAAACGCGGTGCCTGTCGCGATGGCGATTATGTGCCTCTCTCATTCGTGTCCTTCCGGTCGGCATGTACCTACCTACCAACATGCTAGCCCACTGCAAGACTTCGCGCTACCCCATCTCACTGCCACAACTCGTCGTAAGAGCAACTCAAATCGACGGAGGCAGCGGATACGGGGACAACCCGAAGACGGCTTTCTAGCGCGGCCGGACCCTCTGCCGTCATGGCGCCGAAGAGAGAACGCGCAGGCAAGTACTCGGCATTGAACGCGGCGAAGGACACGGGACTCGAGGCGGCGGATTGAGTTCTCGTCGTGCGAGGGGCGAGCCATCTAGTTCTCGTAGTCGTGGCTGATGGATGTTAGCTCGAGGGTGGCGTTTGGGACGTTGATTACCCAGCTGGTTCTTCTTTTGTCATTTAGTGTATCATCGGGGGCTTGGGGGGTGCGATGGCTGCTTTCTGTGAATCAATAGATAATGAACACTGCCTCGAGAATTGCCGCAATAGGAGGTGACACGTGATTTCAATGTTTGTTTCCGATTTGAATTGTGACTGCGCTGCGCTCTGCATTTCCTGATGTCGGCGTAGGGATGAGCATTCTCGCTTATTATCGGGAAGAGCGTTGATTAGGGGATGTGAAGATGAGGATGAGGCGAAAATTGCCAGGCCTCAGAATCGAGGTTGAAATCTATCTACCGTGTTGACATATCTGCCTATCTCGTGAATCGCCGGCGTCTAATTGTGTGATGACTCGACTTGGTTGGCCCCGGATCATCACTACGTATCGCTCCGTCGGGGTTCCTAGAGGCTAGGGCTGTGGTTACGATAACCAGGGGGTGCAGTGAAGATACGGGGCAATTTATCCAGCTTCACGATGGTGGGCAGTTAATATATAGGGCAGCAATCCCCTTGCAGGCCCTGATAGAGCAATCAATCAGCCAAGGCGGGGACAGACATGGGGCGTGGTTTCAATTTAATCTATCGCGATATCTACTTAACCTACCTATCGTAAGACTCTGAACGTGGGAGGGTTACTTTCGTGCTCGACAGCTTCCCCATTGCGGGCAGCCACGCGAGATTCGGCATGACTGGTATTTGTCGGAGGGTGCAATGCTACTGTGACAAGTTATTGATATGGAGAGTATCTTGTATAGCCGATGGTGCCCAATCTAGTGAAAACTGGTAATGTATATGGAACGCTTGAAATTGTCGATAATACCTACTCCTCCTATCGCTCCCGCAAACACTCAAACTTTCCTTGCTGTGATGAATGGACCGCCTGTTCAAAGTCTTATAGTATTAAATTCTTAATACATAAGAGGCGAAGACGAGGTGCCTTGTGATCAATAGGGTCGTTGGGGGATAATATTTTAGATTTTCGATGTCTGTCATGTCGTGAGATGACGTGCCATCACATTCTCGGCCCGAATCGCCGTCACGAGCTTGACAATCGGTAAACCGCGCGCCTATTGTACCGGCCTCGTCTCTGGTATCTGTGTGTTTTCGATGCTCAGGGGTTTAAAAGTGTCGGAGAGGCATGACGGTAGCATCGTAGTGTAGATAGCCCTTTGAGTCGAGAGACAAGGTGTGCTGGTAATAGTAGTATCATGGAGCCGCCTAGCTACTACAATAAACGTCAATTCTCTACTCGAACCCTGAGGCTCATAGTCCTTTGACTAGGTACCTAGCCCTGCCCTGTGATGTTTCGGCTCTCCCAAAAATGGATTGTTGGTGCACCTCACCCGCGACCCCCCTTGAAGTGCATGTGTACAATGACACTGGGATACTGTTTCTAATACGATCAGCGAGAGGGTGGGTTAAAAACGCCGCTTCGAAGACGAGGCTCGCAAGGAGCGCCGAAGACTTTTTCGTGAAGAAAGCATAATGAGGATAGCCAGTTATTTAGAAGTCGTTTGCTTAATCCTTGCCTCACGTTAGTAGTGTATTCGTCTAGATGGCTAGCTAGCTCACTCTTCAGGCCATGGACGCGCTCGGTACCGGGAGAATTATTTCAATAAAAAGCCCTCAGCTGCAAAAGAAGCACATGCAGGCTAAAATTTTGCTTCCTGACGGATCCTACCCATGACCTTAAAATGGAAGCATATTATGTTAGTGAACCCGCGGCGTCTGCCCACGACTGATCTAGGTACTAGATGTCCCTAAACGCGTAAATTTCCGACAAGACTGGGCCAGGGATCAAGACGTAATAGGTAGGTATCTAATCTACCTAGTGTGGGCAGGCGGATAGATCTCTGACTTGCGAATTAGGGACTGTCGTGTGCCCTCCTTGAAGACCCTTGCCCTGCCATACCACGCACACTCTCTCGCCTCGGCTGACCTTCGAGAATACTTCGGTGCAGTGATCGACCTGCATACATACAATTTGCGTACACGCGTTCCACAAAATTGCATCTGCCTCGAGACTCTTTAACCTACGGATTTGCGTAACCAGATGTGCGACGAACCAACCGAATAGTACCACTGCCTAGTGTGTGTAGTAGTTGCGTGGCTAATCCTGTCCTCGTATGGTATGCCTCGGTGTCTAAGTGCTCAAAAGGCTCGGAATCCGTAGCAGGCCACATCAGACTGATCAGGAAGTTAGGCCGTATCTCTCTAGGACCTACTTGGTCCCAATACTCGAATACCAAGCTCCGACCAAGGTAGACACGCGAGCAACAGTTACATGCCCAAGGGAGGTAGATAGACACCTCCCGTAGAGGGATGGATACCATTGATACCTACTTCGTAACACTCGGTACGCAGAACCGACAATGGACACAGGCCACTGCGTCTACCTACTTGTAGAAATGTGTATCAGAACGCGCCCGAGCCGCCCAGGCTCCGCCCGGCATGGGGGACATGGTTCCGTCGCTCAGCAGTGGAGGCGTTCTGCGGCACCGAAATGAGGAACTGGCCCAATGGTGCCTAGCTTGAGGTCAAGTGTAGTTAGTCAGCCGAGATACGCTAGACTCGGCGTCAATCTTGGGCGGCGTTCGCCATGTTTATGCTGTTCGCCACCCTTTTGTGTGGGTATTCTCTCGAGATTTGCTGACTTGGATGATAGTCGTGCCATGATCAGCCATGATGTACCCAGACTAACGTAGCCTGTAACGCCGATCGAGTCGACCCAACCTCACTAGACATAACAGCTGGGCGGTACGAAGTAGTGTACTGCGGAGTGATAATAGCATACATAACATGGCTCGGACAGACCTGGTAATGTCCCTAACTCAGTGCTGCGCGGTCCCGTGTACACTAGATGCTGTGGAGGATACCGGGTAGTTGGTGGGCTCGTGGAACGCCAAGCCATGTCGCACGAAAGATTTCGTCAAAACCGGATTCCATCGGCTGATGGCTGATTGAAACGTCGCTGCATTGATATGATCAAGGCAAGTTCGGTGCTCCCGAAAGGGTGGGAGATAAGATAGGTATCATGGGCTATTGTAGGATGTTTATGGGCATCAAGATAGAGTGTTATAAACTAGGTAGACCAAGCTAGGTTAGCAGAACTAACTAGCACAGCGCGTCTCCACCAACGGCATATCCACTGTCGTGGTGCAAATACCTACTACCTAGTCCTAGCGTGCACCTAGAAACTGGATCGGTGAGTATAGTTCGTACATGTAGGTAGGTATCTACATGTACTACTGCAGGGTTCGAGATGTTAGTGGCAATACTTTGTACCTCGTGGCCAAAACAATAACTCCAATCCTATGCCTTTTGTAGTGTGCTACCTTTTGTAGTTAGTGGGATACATTTGCTGGCAACCTTTTCATCGAGGATTTCTGCGGACAGATGTGTAGGTAGTGTCGTGTACGGTGAAGGCCCTGGTAGGAAAATGGTTAGGATATGGGGAGGTTGCTATTTCCTACCTAAGTGGTGTGGGAGGTAGATGTGTACCTAACTTACCTTAGTGAGTGAGTCCACCGCTGGAAAAAGGCGGTGTTAGGTGTTAGGCATAGCTTGACGCTCATTCGTCGCATCTGTAAGTAGTTATGACCACTCACAGTGTTTGCTTGCGTGAGCGGTATTCTGTAAGGAGGCACAAGAGCTGAAGCGCAAAATGTATGAGACGGACGGCGGAAGCGGGCACATGACCGCGTGCTTTTGTAGTGCATTGAATCCATCCACGGTGTAGGAGGGCGGGATGACGCCCCGTGCTGCTGTACTGACTTGTAGTGTAGGTACCTCAGCCTAGGTATGGAGATGCGATGGTGTTGATGAATTACCATACCAAGTGGACAGAAAGGAATCAAGCATCGGCTCGGCACGTGTATAGGTAGATCCTATGAATCTTGATCTGACCTTGACTCAAAAGGGAGTTTCTTTGACGTAAAAATTTCATAGGTTGTGGTACGAAATAGAGCCGCAAACCAGTGCCAGACCAGCGGTTAGACCAACGGTCCCTCTTCCCCAGATTTGCTGAATTACACTATCTATGGCCTAGCGTGTGAAGTATCGAATACTATTCTGTTGTAGGTTTCTTTCTTCGAGGCTCCTGGCATCGAAGATGGTGTCTACCAACTACCTCCCAATATGATAACTAAGACACGAGTCATTGTGCCCGAATCTTAGGTTCGTGAACGCGACTTGATTGAGCAGGCTCCGGTAAGCATTTGATGTCCCCGTCTCCTTGTCTGTCTCCTCGTGGGTCCACATTCCCCTTGGCTGGCCTAGCCTAGCCTAGCTGCGAGAGGCCAAGCCGGAGGTTAGTATGTACTAGGATGGTGGAGGGACATGGCTTGGGGTACGCAATACCTCATTGGTCTCGCTTAAAGGACGTAATATCTCGACAAGCCCAGCTATCGGTTCTGTTTGGTGGACTCGTCCAGCTCGTCGCGACTGCTGATGGCAATGCATGAAAAATAAAATCGCAAACTGGCCCAAGTGGGAGGAGCCGTTGGCAGGTTGCGGCCGAGCTATTGGCCAGTGTTGTAATACTTGAGCGCGCATCATCATTAGAATTGCCTATCTTCTGGCAGGCAGTTGGAAATCAACAAGGGATCCTCGCTGACATCTGAGCATTCACGATAGGTATGCACGCGCGCACGCAAGCAACAGGTGGTACAATAAGGATTGCTGCTGTGTGACCACGGTACATGTACGCTACAACTTTGATATGGATGAAGTTTCCATCAATGATTCGGTGGCGGGCCTTCGGTGACAGTTTGAGAAAGAGGGGAAAGCTTGCTTCAGCCTGAGGGTCATGAATGGAGTTCTCGCGTATTTCCATCTACCTAGCACTAGGCAAATACACAAGATGGTCTACATACCTTTTTTTTCTGGCCGACACGTACCTCACACCTCAGAGGTAGGCAGGCAGGTACCTATGCCGTTATCGACGCGAGTTACAGCCTGCTGGAACCTACCAGCTGAAAGAATTTGGGAAATGCAAAAAGGAGCTGAGATGGATAACTTCCCACTGAGGGTGATGCAGGCCCCGCTGAAAAGCGATGCAGGGTTGGTTGGTGAGCAATGACCTACCAGGTTACACTAGAATAGGTACCTACTTTAAGTAGGTTGTACTACGGCAGAAAAGTCTTGGACGCTTGCCTCGAAGAAGACTGATCGAACGCATACCTTCCTCAATGAGGAAGGCTAGAGATATCTTATCATCAGGATTAGGCTAGTCAGGCTAATATGCCTGTAACTCATGTGATTTTGGTGATGGGAGGCGCTCGGGAGGGAGGCTCAGGAGGTACGAAGCTTGGTAGTAAGGACCTGATAGAATAGAAAATCACTTGTTAAAAGGAACTGGAACGAGGTGCTAAGGTCTGATATTAATTGTATACATCCTGTCACTACTTATGATAATAATAGGTTAGGAACATACCTACTTAAGTAGCTGTCGGACTACTTACATACGACTTTAATTGCTTGGTTTGGTAGTGATGCCGTGGGCGTGCACCAGTGAACGGCCAAGTCGACGGCCTCATTTATTCATGGTTCTAGACTCTGCCCGTCTCGTCGCCTTCTCCATTCGAAGGGTTAGATCCAAGAGAGCTGTGGTTGGCTGGTTTCCTGGCCACGGCATTCCTACCTTCGTACTTATCTAGTGTACATCTAGGGTACATGCACGCTGGTGCATGAATCGGTACCCCAGTGTATCTCTACCTAAGGTAGTAAGCATCTACGCAAGGTATGTATCCCATTTTAATTATTCTAGAATCTCGGGCTGATGGTTATCTTTGACGCAAGTGTGCCAAGTTCCACACCAAGGCGAGTATCCGTGGGTGTGGAGGCACTTTGTAGATATCTAGATATTTATATCTCATTCAAATATGCTCTATATCTCTTGCATCAGAGCGATGTGATATGAACGTGTCTCTGTCTTTTGGATATTCTAGTATGGAATTATGACATACAGCAGCACGAATATTCGAGATGAGTGCACCTACTAGTACTTCGTCCATTGGTTAGATAGTGTAAGGCCTTTGCTTACCTTACCTTAGTAGGTATTCATCTGCTTCGTACCAGGTTCATGTGTTAGTTGTAGTGTGTGTCCTAATCCTCCGTACACTTCCTTATCAACGCTACACCACATACCTACCTACGCCACCTATGCACTTCATAGTATCGGTAAGCATCATATCATGCCTACTAACATTCCATTGCGTATAGTGTAGACAACGGGAGAAGACAACATTTACTCTTCTGTTCTAGTCGAGCCTTATTGTTCGACGAAGTGTTAGTGCTACGTTGGGAGGTTCGTCGTATGGAAGTATGTACAGCGACTTACATACGGTAGCTTAGGTGCCTAGTGTGTACATAAAGTACCTGACATTATAGACAACCTCGGTACGAAGTAGGACTCAGAACGTCTCACGCCATGACCTCTTCTCCAGGTCGTCCAAGATAAGATGGGGGCAACTTCTCTCTCCTGGGAAGGATCCTTGCGTTTGCGTGGAACTAGTGCAGTGTAACAAGCCACTAGCACGTCTTTACATTTCTGATCTCTGCCACCCCGGCCCGCGACTTGGAGTATACAATGCACCCTGGAAATGGCCTCTCTCCAGGAAGTACACCCTACCTGCGAAGTACGAAGCTGGTGGCCCTACTTCCACTCCCGGCCTGGCCACTAGGTAGATATGCCCATGCCCATGATCCCGATACTGATACCTCGTACCAACGAGGAGGATCCTATCCCACCTCAGCTGCAGGCGTCGTGGTAGGGTATATATCTCTGGGGCTGGTCTCTCGCCCTGCCTGCCTCCTCCTTCTCCTGCTGGGCTCGGTTTTTATCCCCTTTCGCCTTTCGCTTCCCTCTCGACAATCCCGCCGTGCTCTCCCCGGGACAGCCTTCTCAGCCTCCTCCCGCAGCAGCAGCTCGCTTCAGCAACGGCACAGGCTCAGCGAGAACCCACACCATAAGCCGCCATCATGTCGGAGTCCGACAGCAAGGAGAAGGATGTCGGCGTCGAGCCGCGCCAATATGCCAACAGCCAGACGGATGAGGAGGTTGGCATTGTCCACAAGGGCGCCGCCCTCAAGACCGATCTCCAAGGTCGTCATATGCAGATGATTGCTATCGGTGCGCCCATCACGATGCCCTCTCTTCCCTGCGAGCCCCGTGGCTTTGGCTAACTCTGTCGACAGGCGGTGCTATCGGTGCTGGTCTCTTCATCAGCTCAGGAGGTGCTCTCCAGAGTGGTGGCCCTGCCCCTCTGGTATGTTGCCCCCGAACGTCGTATTCCATGGACTCGACGACTGACAGTTCTACCCCTAGGTTATCGGTTACATCATCGTCGGTGTCATGTTATTGTTCACGATGCAGGCTCTGGGAGAGCTTGCTGTCATGTACCCCGTCAACGGTGCCTTCTATACCTACGTAGTCCGCTTCATCGATCCCTCATGGTTTGTCCTCTCCTCCAACCCCCTCCCCCCTGGATCTCTCTGGGGTAGCTACTGCTCAGCTAACTCTTTCCCCCTCCATTTATAGGGGTTTTGCTATTGGTTGGGATTATGCTATCGGCTGGCTGACTGTCCTCCCTTTCGAGCTTATTGCTGCCAGTTCCACAATCAAGTATTGGACGACCGAGATCAACTCAGCCGTATGGATTACCGTATTCTTGGTCCTTCTCGTTGGCATCCAGGTCTTCGGTGTCCGTGGCTATGGCGAAGGTGCGTAGCAATGATATGTTATTCACGACTAGGTCACTGACATGCGTCAAGTCGAATTCGTTCTCAGCATTATCAAGATTGCCGCATGTGTCGGCTTTATCATCCTAGGTATTGTGATCAACGTCGGCGGTGTTGGGGACCAGGGGTACCTGGGAGCGAAATACTGGCACGATCCTGGCGCGTTCCAGAACGGCTTCAACGGTTTCGCTGGTGTTTTCGTCGTCGCCGCTTTCGCCTTCGGTGGTACCGAATTGGTTGGTCTCGCGGCTGCCGAGTCAGCAAATCCTCGAAAAGCCATCCCCCTTGCTGCTAAGCAGGTCTTTTTCCGAATCTTTTTGTTCTACGTCGTTAATTTGTTCATTCTGGGTCTTATCCTACCATCGACGGATGACCGTCTCTCCTTGGCGTCATCCTCCGATACGAGATATTCTCCTTTCGTCTTGGCCATTTCGGACGCTGGCATCGCTGTTCTACCGTCTATCTTCAATGCCGTCATCACCATCTCCGTTATCAGTGTGGCCAATTCCTGTACTTTCGGCTCGACTCGCACGATGCAGGCGTTGGCTGAACGTGGTATGGCGCCCAAGCTCCTATCCTACGTCGATAAGCATGGACGGCCTGTGTGGTGTATTGTCGTCCAACTCATCTTCGGTCTCTTGGGTTATGTGGTCGATGCCCCCAAGGGTGGTGACGCTTTTACCTGGCTCCTTGCTCTTTCGGGCCTCTCTTACTTCTTTGTTTGGGGCTCTTGCTGCTTGGCCCACATCCGTTTCCGCATGGCCTGGAAGGCTCAAGGACGTGATTTGAGGGAGATTCCTTATCGTGCACCTCTGGGTGTCTGGGGCAGCTGGATCGCCTTCTTCCTCATATGGGTGTGCCTCATCGCCACTTTCTACAACGCTCTCTACGTAAGTCTTTCCAGAACTCATTGAGATAGGAACGCCATGAAGACTAATATTCGTCCTTTAGCCTACCCCTAACTCGAAACCTACCGCGGAACACTTCTTTTCGGCCTATCTCGCCGCCCCCGTCGTCATTGCTCTGTATCTGTTTTGGAAGATATATTCTCGCAACTGGAAACTCTATATCAAACTTGAGGATATCGATCTCGTATCGGGATCTCGTCCATTGGATCCGTCAGACTTCGCGGACGCATCGAACCAGAAGCCCGGCTGGCTGTCGCGTGTCGGCCGTATTCTCTTTTAGTCGACTGGCTCTAAGAGAACAGTTTTGTATAGATTATCCATTATAATACTGCATATACGGCGAGCATTCGCGGAGGATTCGTCCGTATCACACCGCACACTTAGTTTATAGGATAGATGTCTCGTCTATAGGATTCTAGCCTACCCAACACTTTTAAATAGATGTAGTTTGAGCCACGGTTAATTTGCTTATAGGGGTGTATTTAGATCGCGGACGGGGCCGAGGGGGGGGCTGGAAGAACCCGTGAATCTTGTCGCTCGCTGAATGACAACTACCTATTCTCAACCCAACTCCATATTAATGTCTTTATAACATCAAAATCTACTCAACCAATCAGTATAGCTAAGGTCGCATCGCATATAAAGGTATGTTAAACACACTATGAGCATAGGCGGAGGTAGATTTATTTACTTGAATTTATCAACGTACTTCAAAAATGTGTTGACGAAGTTTCGCTCTTAAAACTCTAGCCCAGTGGGCCGGTCTTCCTGCTTCACAAGACAGATCCGCCTCCAGGGCACGGGATCCGGGAGACGTGATCGACCTGGAGTTTTTCTTTTCTTTAATCAGTATACCTAACCCTTCTTGAATTAGACCAAAGTTAACAATCGAGCTTTGGCGCGCCGAAATATTCGTAGTCGAAACGTATATTGGGATCTAGTTCCTTTGCCGTGAACTGATGTTATCGTTGTTATACATTAACCAAGTCTCCGATCTAGTTGATTATTTGTTTCCTCTTGACCTCGCGCGTTCTTGTTTTCCCGTTGCTTACCTATGTTTTCTCGCGCAACAACTGCCCCCTTTTCTCTCTCATAAGTGAATGCCACTATGGATTATTATTGTCACTCACTTGTTGCGTTTCTCCCCACTACCTAGGCCAGCGTCAACACTTTATTAGTAGGCGATGATGAATGATATATTATTATTGCTGGGTAAGTTATGTAGCTGCCACGACGACGTGACGCGCTGCCCGCAGTTTAAGTCTCTCAGACAGCAGAGCCAGCCCTAGAATGCTCTGATTAGCGACCGACTCCGTTATGCGGCTCCTGACCGGGAGGAGGAGGCTATGATGCTCAGAACAAGAGGAATCTGACCGTTGGCCTGCGAGTCTATTGCTGTCACGTTGGTTTGCTTCGTGGATAAGTAAGAGGAAGCGCAATGCTCGAGAGATAATCAGTCGCGGAGTATGACTACGGAATATTATGCCGCCCATCGTTTGGAAGGATTACTGGAAAATCAATGTGCGTTGTGTAAGTCTGGTGGTTAAACAGGATGTTCCCGTCTTGGGCTTATGAGCTTCTATTACTGCCCGGTCTCTCATATAAACTTGACGTTGCTTACCGCATCCTTCGGCCCGAAACAGCCTGCCACAAGGCTGACGGCCCGATCCACGTCGTTGACTTATTCGAAGTTAATTCAATCAATTACAGTCAGTTTGGTCAGAATTACCTCCAAGACCACCTTCAGGTGGATCAGGACTCGGCAGCATTGCTTAAAGGTTAAGGTAGCTCTGGAGGCTTCAGAGGCTTCAAAGGATTAAAGCAATAAGTTTGATTGAATTGACTGCAAGTGATTAATTCCTTCGAACGAGTCAAAGGCGTAGGCCGGGCCGTCAATGGTGTGGCAGACCGTCTCGGGCCGAAGGATGCCCGGATAATAACGCTCATAGGTAAAGTAAAGTATATGTGTATTATAAACAAAAACGCTGTACACGCTCGGATATTCTGACTACTCACTTTCAGGCAGTTTATAGAAAATGGATAAAATATAGTCATACCGATCGTTAAAAGGCATTGGACAGGAAGTAGACAGACGTACGAAGTTATTCGCAAGAAGTGAAGAGTCAAGACTATAGAAAAATTAGCGCTTCCCCTTGTTTTGGTCTAGTCCTAATACAGCAAAGAGCCACGAGTGGCTTATTCCTAACTTGGCTAAGTGTACGAAGTCCCTTATTTAAGCTGCTGAGAGATCCCATTTCGTCCCTCGCATGTTTTCCAGTGCAGGACTCGGATCATAATTGTGATGCTTTGGAGAAGAGTCGTGTTGGTAAGTACTCGTGCAACAGCTACCGATGCATCAAACGTAAAATGCAGATCACTACACTACAGCGCGCTCTCGAACTCCTGAATCTATAAGGTAAGCACTGCGCTACAGACAAGACTTTTTCAGGAACAACTCTTTACCTAACCAACACGCCAAGCCGTATTGTGTGCCAATACGGCGGTTGGCATCCATTGTTCTCGGTGCTAAGAAAATGCGTCGAAGGGCCCTAAAGCTCCTAAGGGTCCTGGGGGATCACAATGGCTGCCATTAGGAAGTCGTGCCGTGCCTTGATTGGTGGCAGGGGTTTTTCGAAGGATTGATTCATCACACCAATACGACGCCAATAAGGCACAGCGTCATCAAATGCGATTGACGGCCAGTGGTCCGAATCGCTGATCGTACCGTCCTCCGTCTCACCGAACACACTAACCTATGACCCCAGTGTACGATGCCCATCTGAAGGCTAAAATAGGGGCATGCCTACACTACTTTGGGCGCGTCTATAGACTGGCCCCCGTCTTAGAATGGCTCTTGTGTCTTGTCTTGGCCTTGTTGCAATGGGGCTGCTGTGGGCGCGAGATGTGTTCTCGGACGACAACAAGCCTTTTCTCCCACCCGCACACATGCCGATCCCATATGAGAAGTCTCTCTCGACTTCCAATTCCAGGCCTCTATCGATTGTCCAGCTGGTCTGTTGCGGCGCTCAGGGAGAACAGAAAGAACCATGACCACTCCGTCACCAACCACGCCGCCGACCCTGCGGACGGACTGGGGCCAGACCGCCGCCGGATGTCTTCGCACAGATGATTACTGGATTTGGGAGTACAATGGCGGGAAGATGGATGCTCGAACCGTGCTTGGGGGGCCATCGCAGACGACCAACTGCTTCGAATCGTCATGGGATGCCACCGTCACATTCGCCGGCTCCGGTTGCCCGCCGCAGTACACCTCAGCCTGTGGCGACGCCGAGGCCGGCGCCGTGACGTGTTGTCCTTCGGCCTACGACTTCTCCTGCCAGGCGGAGACCTGGACGCCCGGCTATAACCACGCCGAGTGGTTTCGCTGCATGTCGAAGAACGGCAATCGGAATGTAGTGATAGTGACGAAGACCGACATGAGACAGAACACGCTCGTCGTACAGACAAGAACACGGGCACCCAACGAGCATCTTTTCGCGCTGGCCGTGATGTACAGCGCACCGGTACGTACTTGATCAACCAGGGACCCAGCCGACGTGATGAGCCAGCGCTAAACCCGAGCAGCCCTCTACCGGCCCTCAGCCCCCTACCGACCCTTCACCAACCACGCCCTCGCCCATCCCCCCGCCAGACCCGTCCACGACGAGCCCGCCACCGCCCGAAAAGCCGGCATCCCGGCTCTCGCCCGGAGCCGCCGCCGGCATCGGCGTGAGCATAGCGGCTATTATCATCCTACTCGGCGTGATCGCCTGGCTTCTATATCGACGGAGGAAAAGCAACGGGACGCCGCAGTTCTCAAGCCCAGCGGCGCATTCCGTGGCACCAGCGGGATACAAATACACGGCTGAGGAATTGCACGGGTTGTCCCCGCCGGCCGGCCACTCTCCCAATCCATCGCAGTACTCGACCAAGCCCCTCGTGGTGGCGCCTGAGCTGTCGGCCGAAGAAGTCCCCCGTTTCGAGCTTGATGGCACCTCAAGCATACACCACTAGCCTCGGCACGAATAAGCCGAGGGCGAGATGATTGGCGGAGATGAGTGATGAGGATACGACGGAGTGTCACGATCGACTAGCAGGGAGACTGGCCAGAAGCCGGATGTGCTATAATTGATGGCGGATGCACAAGGGGAACTGGATGCGGCTCTACACAATCCTCCGAAGGCTTCAAAAAGTCAGAGAAGGAAGGTCGACATTTCTCAAGCCATAGGAGAACTAAGCAGGGCGAGCACGTGGAACGGAATAATCAACTTCAAAATGTCATGGAATCCCCAATGGCGTTCGCTCTCATGCAGGCTAGGGGTTTGATCAAATTACAAGTCACGGCTGCCCGGACGAAAGCGCATAGTTTCTGCTTGACTCTCTCGTAAGTTTGCGGCGGGGACAAAATCTAATTACTGAGACGGAGATAGCTCATTAATACTAGTTGATGGAATTTCAAACAACTCGTCACTCAAGTTATTCACCCCTATTTGGGCGTGAATACGTAAAGCCGGAGGACTCCTCGCTGCAATCAAGCCTCTTCCATCTAGGCCGAGCAAGCTTCACCGACCAGTATCAAGTCGTCGGAGGCTGGCTGGCTATCGTAGCTAGTTCTTCTATCGCGGCACACGAAACGTTATCTCGTCTACATTAGGCAATGTCCGGCCAACGCTAAAGAACTATATTGAATGAACCATTAACGATGTGTCGGAGGTAGCGTTCCGGCGGTATTCCAGAAGCGCAGATACCGGCGGCCTTTTTCCCTCTCTGACCTAATCGTGAATTACAGGCTCGAAGGACGGAAACTGTCTCGCTTCCGGGCCCTGTTGTCGCCTCTCTGCTCCGATCACTCCAGATTCACGTCCAATAGAAGAGTTGGTTAGACAAGGATACCGTTATTTTACAAACTCGGGCAAGGGAGTTCTTTTCGGCATTAGTTGGACGGCGTCCAGAGCAAGCATGACAGACCGAGCAGCTTTCCAGATCATCACCAACGTATTTTACAATCACTGCTATTGTAGCCATTACAGACGGACACGAGATACGGCGGCCTTCTTTAACGGACCTTTTTAAGAAGAAGGGAAAAACCTTGTTGCGCTATCTATCGAGAAACCCCCTGTGGTCATGAACCATGATCATGATGACCTGTAAAACGTCACCAAGTCTCCCCTAGAACATCACACAGATGCTGCTCTCGCGGCTGATATTTCCTCAGGCTCCGAAGATAGCGTATCCAATCGCTTTCTTCTTGCTCATCGCCACCGCCATCACCACTCGCCACCTGTCTCGTCGCGGCCGCCGTCTCTCCACCTCCAAGACCCCAATCCATCATCATCCCCCCCTCCCCCTCCCCCTCCCCCTCATCCCCGCGCTCCCTCCTCCGAAAAGCGACCCGCCCCTCCCTGCTCTCGCGCTCCCTATGGTTCTCCCAGTCCGGCCGCCGCGGCCTCAGGCTCCGGTTCCTCCAGACAGGGAGCACGTCCCTCCAGTCCATACTCTCGTAGCCCTCCGGCCGCTCCCCGGGTGGCTTTTCGGCGCCGTTGAAAGGCGGCAGCGCGAAGCGGTGCGCGTCGCCCGTCGTGACGTGCACGCCGAGCACGTAGCGCGGCGGCCCGTCGTGGAACTCGCGCAGGATCCTCCGCAGCTCCTCTCTCTCGAGCTCGGGCACCCCCCGGCCACTGGTCCCCGCGACGAAGTTCGGGTTCTCCCACTCCGGGCCCCGGAACGGGATCGCCGCCCGCCGGCTGTCGAAGCGCACGCAGTAGCGCGCCCCGGACCGCCGGCACGCGGCGCACTGCGCCTCGCGCTCCGCGCCCGCGAAGTTGAGCGTGCACCGCAGGCCCTGCTCCGTGCACCGCAGGCACGAGCGCCCGTACCTGGCCAGCATGCGCCCCGTGACGCGGTCCCGGAACCGGAACTCGTCGCCCCGCTTCTTCGCGCGCAGCGTCGCCCGCGCGCTCCGCCACCCTCCCCGGTCTGCTGCTATGTCGTCGTCGTCTAGCATTACGGGGATGTACCCCGTCTCTGACGACTGGGAATCGCTCTCGCTCTCGATCGGGGCGCAGTTGACTGATGGCAGATCCTGCGACGCTCTGTAGTCTTGGGCCCGGCCGACGTCGACGAAGGTCGGCCGTGCCTTTGCGTGTTTGTTCTCGGCGGCGGCGGCGGCGGCGGCGGCGTGTCTGGTGAAGTTGTTTTCGTCGGGCGCACCCGCCCGGTTCCCCTCGCCGTCTGAGGCTCGGAGTTCTTGACGTGACTCCATTTTCGTTACGACGCTATTGTATTGTGCTGTCTTCTCTCTCTTCCTCTTCTGAATGGTTTTCGTATTTTGTAGAATGAGTGCAAAATGACCCCTCTACTTCCATCTGATGCTGATATAAGTAACCTCTTAGGCTGATACCTAGAAACAAAGAGACATTGAGTCTTTGTTTCGAACTTCCCGCTCCTCTTGTTTGTCAGACTAAAGACCTTTAATGGTGAATTGTAGACTCTCAAGAGAAACTTAGGCAACCCGATCGTGGCTCCTGAGGACACTTTATAATATCTAGAGGTCTTCATAGCATTATAACTCTTCGGCATATAATGAAATTTTATAGATTCGTGCACTTACTTAATTGCCTGAGTAGAAGGACTTACTAGTAGATAGGTGGCAAACACTGGCTGAGATGCTGAACAAGGACAAAGCTATGTCGCAACCCAGTTGAGGACCACCAACACTATAGGTCTTATGTGCAAACACAATGTGTCCTTTGTGTTTTGTTCATTAGTTATTTGCTGCCTTGTACTAGACATCTCAGAGATTATGTGTTAGAATTATGAAAGAATGGACGCTGATAAACTGGAGTATTAGAAAATTTCCATAGTTTCATTGCGCAATTACATATCCCATTCTGGTAGCTCAAGTTCCACCATGGTGTGACAACCTGATAATTGGTACTGTTGGAACAGCTTTTAGTCGTTTATGGCTTGCCAAGTTGCCATTCATGAAGTATTGCGAATACTGCGGGCCCTTGAAAATCTCCCTAGCATCTTCTGCTTTTCTTTTATCCGAGTACATCATAGTTGGTGAATGATGAGCAGCCTGGTCCTCGAAACTTTTCAGGTCTTCGACGGAATTGTGAACAATCTGAGCTGGTTTCCATCCCATTGTCAAATCTTGAAGCTGGGCATAGAGTTGAGGACCTGATGAACGGAACCAATTGTGTCCTTTGCAAAAATTTGCTGTCGCCCTCTTCGATGGGTCTACAATAAGGCATGCCCGGACAAAGTCCTTGAAGTCAATGGACAACACTTTGTGCTGCCCAGATAGGTCATCGAAGATGCCTTTCAGAACTTCATCAACGGCATTTTGATCAAAGGTCTCAAAGCATCCGAGGCTATTCCAATCCGGCACGACGAGGAATAATGATATTATCCCAATCGACCAAATGTCGACCTTGGTGTCGTAGGATCTCCCGCGATATACCTCCCTGCTGGCATTCAGTAAATCTATTAGACATCATGAAACGCATCAACATACGGGGCCATATATCTCTGAGTGCCAATTAGGCTTGCCATACGTCCCGATGTAGCTACTTTTGCAAAACCGAGATCTCCTACAATAACGCGGGTCTTAAGTGTAGGCCCTGTGATAAAGAACACGCTTCATACTAGATGTTAGTTAACGGGGTTCGTCGGCATAGTTCATGATAAGCTGTTACAACAGTATTTCATACGGAATTGGGAAACCCCGAAACAGGGTTGTAGGCGATTTTGAACAATTTGATCACATAATACATGAGCTTGACTTACTTTTCTGGTTTCAGATCACGGTGGGCAATATTCTGTCCGTGTAGATAACTGACAGCATCTAATATTTGTCGAATGATGATCTTCGTGTCTAATTCCGGTAGACCATGCGGATGCCTGAGGCGCATTGAGAAGAGATCACCGCCGGTAGCTAATTCCGTAAAAGTGTATAAAGTATTAGATGATCGGAAGGCGGCCACGAATTTGAGAAGGTTAGGCTTGCGTCGGTCAGTACCTTTACACGTGAAGGAGGGCTTCGTGTGTCTCGTAACTTGCATGAGTTAGGCGACTTAGAATATTAGTTTCATCTAGAATGCGCCGGATTGTGCCCGGGGAATGTTGGAGCTGCCGAAAGCGATCAAGTCGATGGATCTTACAAGCGACTTGCTCTCCAGTCTCGATGTTGATAGCAAGATTGACACCCGCAAGGGCGCCTTTGCCCAGAATCGTTTCAGTAATGAGAAACCGGCTAAGAAATAACTGGCGCCTTTCGTCAGCTTCAGTCAAGTCACTATATGGTGTATGAACGTACCTCGGTCTCGTTGGGCCGTATGTGATTCACAATAGAATCTTCGGGTTGTGAACCTAACAAGTATACGTGAAACTGCCAGTAAGGTTCCAGCAGGATGGTTTCACCTTGACTAAGGAGATAACCGCCGGATTTAGGAACCTTCAGCGACCCAATAGAATTATTGTCGACATAAGTACCGCCAAGAGAACCGTAGTCTCGAACATAGACAAGTGGTCGTGTGCCTTCTTCGTACTCAATAGAATAAATTATAAAGTGCCGCCTCGAAATATAGGGATGAATTATAGCAATGTTGCTTGAAGCAAGATAATCAGCAGGTTTCCCCGCGAGGAAAGACGAAGCGACTGAGGCCTACTTGTGTTCGATGTCCCTCCCCACCTGGATGGTTTGGCCGGGACATAGATTGATGTCCAAGGATTCCACGGCGGATCGCGACTCCGGCTGGACGTCACTGTCTATGAATCCAATACCTTGAACGGGTTGTTAGAGTGGTCCACAATGTGCGAGTTGACAGGCGAGACAAGAGTGAAGAGCGTGCCAGCACGTACCTGGTCGGACGTGGCTTGGTACTGGTTTCTCGATGTAGCGGCAGAATATCTGCGCAACAGGACGGCAGCCAGACATTTTCCCGCTGGGTCTGACTCTTGTGGCCCTCGTCGACCATTGACCCGGCACGATAAGACTTCAGGCCGGACGTCTGATGAGACGACAACAGCGCCGTCTAGCAGGTGACATTCGACACAACTTATGAGAGATTCCGATATAGTATGGATGTATTATAACAGGCAACACACTTAATCACTTGACAGATGAGAAGGTTTGCTCAATTTTAGAAGATATGGTTGAAGTATCCTTGTGACAGAATGATGGGAATAGTAGGTACCTCATCCGGGTGTCTGAGTTCAGGCAACGGATGTATTGAATCAGATGCCTACCTCTAAAACCACTTGCGCGAACTTGCAAGAGCTCGAACCCGGCAGGCACAGGGACACAGGTATGTTCTTGTTGGCGTGGTATGTAGGCAAGTACTACCCACTTCTAAGTTTAGACAATCCCGTCAGTTTCATAAATGACTGGAGCAGACGGAGCGCTTGCCCGTCGACTCGTCTGCCTGCCTGCCATTGAAGTTCCGTGCATGCATATTTAGCTTTATATGCGACTGATGCTCCTGCGTGTTTTCTTTCTAAACTGCCGACGTATGCTGTTGGTTCCTTCTGTCGTGGATGAAGATTACCTTAGGTAAAGTGTTGGGTAAAGAGGCAGCAACGACAAGTGACTTGAGTCGAAGCTGTTCAAACTGCATCCAACTTGGAAGTCTATCAGGCTGCCAAGTTGCCTGGCTAAGTATATTCCTGTTTGCTTGGAGATATTTATGATGAGATATGGCTGCATGGCTGCTGAGCGCCTCTTCTAGGTAGGTAGTCATGAACCTCCTTTTTCTCCTTTTGTGCTCTCTCTCGCCAATGTGGCACAATTAATGAGCCCGTCATAGGTACATAAAGTACATACATGTATATACCTATGTACATGTCGCATGGTGGCACCAAGGGTGTACTTCGTAAGACTGTCGTCATCCCTCTTTCTCTCTTTGTGGGTACTGCCTTAGGAGGTAAACCAGCCAATTGCAGTGGAGGAAGCCGCAAGACTTGTTCCCCGCTTTGCGCACTAGCCACACCCGAACAATACCCGCGCGGTCACAACCCTAACCTGCTGGCCTACTTCAATTCGTCCCGCTTCTCTGCCGGTTTTCAATTCCTCCTTTCAGCAACATCATCACGGAATCTCATCGACAGCAAACTGTAAGTCAATTGCGCCCGCCCTTCACTGCCGCCTTCACTCTCGACGTCTACACTCCTGTGTATCCATTGCTTATTGTCCTGCATCGTCAATGTACTGCGCGGGCTCGCCCATGCTCTTCGTTCGTTCTGTCAAATGTCTTGGACTGACATGACCCCGCGCTACGCCTAACTGACTCTCCTCGCAACCGCTACCCCCCCGCGAAGTCGTACATGATGCTGACCAATGCTTCTTCGTAGTCGCCAAGATGAGAGCCAAGTGGAGAAAGAAGAGAGTTCGACGCCTCAAGCGGAAGAGGAGAAAGATGAGGGCCCGCAGGTATGTGCACTCCCTCGTGAGCGACACTCGACCGTTCCCACACTGACACAATTTGTTCTACAGCAAGTAAACAACTCGTACCTACTCGATCACAGCCGTCTTCGACGAAGCGCACCAATAATCACGACAACTACACAACAAGTCCACACGCACGCCATGCACGTGGCACCGGGCACTCTCCTCCAAACCCACCTGCAATCGCCAACTACATCATCGCATCGGGGAACTGTATCATTCAAGAGATGATTGAGTGAAGCTACGACTTTGGCACAATGACAAGGGTCGGTCCGGATTGGGGACAGTTGGTCAATCACCATCGAGTGGAAAATGAGGGCTGTTTACGCAGCACGATCGGGGCAGATATTGCCCTGCAGCCTATTGCTGGAGCATGACGGAATGTGATCCATGACGCAGCCTACTAGGTAGCTGAATGAAAATTTAATTCCCCCCGAAAAATAAAACAACTATGTGTGACAAGATTGAACTGAAACGTGAACGAACCCCACCTCACACGGTTCTATACTGCTATCTTACGAATTTCGATCGACATTCGGTTGATGCATTCGGTACGTTGCTGCTTCGCCGACCTCAAACAGGTAAATGTAGGTAGATTGGTATAAGTTACGAGTAGAGGTACCTTGTCTTGACCTTTCACAGTATGATATTGTAATACGAATTTCACCTAAGCCCTGCCACTCCATGTCGAGGATATCTTTATCGATATGACGCGGAGTTAAATATATCACCAGTAGAGCTGTCCTACGTCCAGTCATTGCGCACGCACGCATACATCATTCTAATGTTGGATTTATCACTAGTGTAAGGTATATAGCAGGTGTTAAGATCCTTAGGGCTAAATGACACGCTGCTCAGACCGTGTGGCTTTTGCAGCGAGCACTTATGTAGTGTACATGCAAAGAAGGTTGCTGCGAGATGAAATATCGTCTCATAGACTCGTTTATCACCATGATCAAAATGTTCCCGGTAGCCAGTGTCAGTACAGTACCGAAGTGAAAAAAAAATCTAATCACCTTTTGCCCCTATGTTATCCCGGGGATGGACTAATGTCGGAAGCGCAACCGGCGATATCAGGTTCAAGGGAGGTAGGTGGCTGCGGAGCCGTGTTCGTGGATGTTAGGCGAGCTATTCATATGAGCACCCAAGTATGTCGCTACCTCATTGTTAAGCCACCTGGGTTATAATGCACAATGGGAGAACTAGCTATCACATACGACCATAGGATCTGGAAAACGCGGGGTCCCGTCCGCTCCCCCATAGCTAAGCCAGATACCGCCAGATTAGTAGTTGGGTCGGTGACGACCAGCGAATCCCTGGTGTTGTATGTTTTGTCATTAATTCCTTTTTTTTTGTCCCGTCGGTTTGCTGCCCTATGATTAATCAACTACTAACAGTAGACGTGAAAGCCACGCACGTATTAAGTTGTCGAGCGCCTCGTTGGAACAGGAATTATCATGTTAGCCGCTAATTAGCCCTAGCAACGTTAGATGGGCAAGATGAATGACTACTAAAGTAGGGTGATCCCACCAGCCATTTTTTAAGGCTGCATACTATACCCTAGGAGGTTAAACCAATAGGGCTTACGTTAATTTATATGCGTTGTTTTTTATATATTTATTGTTTTTTTTTTGTTTATATAATAGTTTTTTTTTTTTAGTTATAATAGTTTTTATTACTTTTTATAAATAGATTTATAACCTGTTTTAACTTTTAAAATGCTTTTATTTAATTATTTTATTTAAATTTTTATAAAATGTTTACTAAAGTTAAGTTTTTAAAATATATAAACGTGTAAACGTTTTTTATTTTAGTAGTATTTTTAGTAAAGCATAAATTATATCGGCTTTACTAATAAACTTAAGTTTATAAATTTATAAAAACTAATAAAACTAATTATAAGCAATTAAAATTAATTATAATAATTATTATAAAATTAATATAAAAATAAATATTAAATTAATAAGTTTTTTAATAAAACATATTTAAAATAAAACTAAATAAATAATAAAATTAACTTTTAAAACCGTTATTAGACGTATTAAGCGTTTAGCAAATTAATGCAAATATAAGTGCAGGCATTTAAAAATTGCGTATATTAAAACGCCGACACGCTTTATAATTTAAAACGCTTTAGCAAATAAGCTGAAAGTATTAATTAGTTTTAATAAAGTTAAAGCTATATTTATATGGTAAGTAAAAACTTTTATTATAAAGCGGTGAAAAAAAAATCAGACTATTTAGACTTTTACGAAGTTTTAGAGAAAAAAAAATTAAAAGCTAAAAAGCAACTAATAAGTAAATAAAATCTTTATTATAATAGTTAATATGTTAGCTAGGCTAATAGTACCAAGGTTATTTAGTTTATTTAAAAAGTAGGCGTATAAAAAATAGTTTAATTAAAAAAAGGCTATAAAGCATTATATCGCATTAGCAGTAAAAAATAAACTTATTTATAAAAAGTTATTAATATTAACAAATTATTTTTAATATTATAATTATTATAATTAAATTAATTTAAAAAATTTAAAAAATATTTATATATTTTATTTTATTTTTTATTTATTAGTTTTATTTTAATAACTAAATAAACTATTTATTTATATATTATTGCTTAAATTAATATTTATTTTTAAATTAAATTATTTATTTTTTTTATATTTATACTTTATAATTAATAAGTTTTTTTTATAATAAGTAAAACTTTATGCTAAACTTATAATAAATAAAAATAATATTTTAAATTTTTATTAATAGCTAATTAAAAATGTTTAAATTTAATATATTAACTAAAAGTAATAATATTGTTAAAATTTATAAACTTTTTATTAACACTAAGCCTAAGTTAACTGCTAATAAAAAAAAAAGCTTATATTAAAAAAGACTTTTTTTATTAGTATAAGCTTTAAACTAGTTTTAAGTATATTTAACACTAGCTATTTATAAGCAGGTTTTAGCTAAAGCTATAAATTTATTTATTTTTATTTTAAAGTAAATATTTTTATAGCCTTTACTAATCTAAACTTAAAATATAAAATAAAACTTTTTAAATATAAAACAATATTACCAGACCTAAAAATATATTTTAATTTACTATTTAAAAAGTTAAAAATTTTTAATTAAATTAATAGCTTAAAGCTAATGTTTAATTATTAAAATATTAGCAAAAATATAGCTATTAAATTCATTTTAGCATATATTACGTTTTAAAAAATTAAAAAAATTATTAAAATAAAAATTAAAAATTATTTTTTTTAAAAACAAATAGTTAAAGTTATAAAAGCAGAATATAAATATAATAACCTTAGGTAAAACAGATTTATTTTTGCTTTACTATAAGATTTAAAAGCTTTATTAAAAAAATAAAATATAAATAAACTAAAGTAATACTTTTTTTATTACTAATTATATATTACTAAGTTTAAAAAAGCAGGGGAAAAAATATAAAACTTTATTTATACGTTCGGGCTGCTATAAAGATTAAACTTTTTAATTATTTAAAAAATTATTAATAAAACTTTAATAAAAAATTATAATAGTTTATATGCCCTGCTATATAATAAATTATAAAAGTTGTTTTTAAGCTAAATTAACTTTAAAGCTTAACTAAAAAATTATAATAATTAATATAAACATACGGCGAATATTTATAAAAAGGCTATACGTTTTAAATCTATTAAAAATTAACAGGGTTTTTAAAATATATTTTTAACACTTTAACCTAGTGTACTGCTAGCGCCTAAAAGCACAGTAAATATTAATAATAAAAAAATAACATTAATAAAAAAGCTAGCAAAATTAATTAGCTAAAAAAATATAGTCGATATATTTATTAAAAAGCTTAATAATTTAAAAATTAAATTTAATTAAATTAATATAATAGCTATAAAAGCTAAAAAAATTATTAACTGTTTATAGTTTTTATAGTATATAATGCCCCTAAATTAGAGGTATTAAATATTATTATAATATAAATATTTTATATTATTTAACTAATTTTTAATAAATTTTTAAGCAATATAAACTTAATATATAAATTAATAAAATGTTTAATAAAACTAGCAGGGACCGCTTATAGCAAATGCGTTTATAGTCGCATAAAGTAGCTACTTTTAAAGTTATAAAAAGCGTTTTAAATTTATAAACAGATCGTTTAACAATAAAAACAGCGCTTTATACTAAAAATACTTAAAAAAAAGATATTTTATAGCCGACTGCCCGCTTATAAAAAAGATAGCTATAAAATAAATTATTTATTAAAATAAAAAGTGGTGTTTAAATAAACATAACTTTTTTAACAGCTTTTGCTATATTAAAATATTAATATAAATAATTTAATTTAAAAAATAAAAAAATAAAGTTATTATTTTAAGCTTATATTAAATTTATAAAAATATACTAGCAAATAATAAAAGTTTTTAATAGCAAGCTTATATATAGCTGGTTAAGCATAAGCTAATATTTAAAAATTTAAATATTAAAGCTGCTAAATTTAAAATTACTAATTATTAACCGCTATAAATAGCCCGATTTAAAAATTAATAATAAATCTATATTAAAAATATAATAAATGCTAATATAGCTATTTAAGCGGCTATAAAAGTTAGTGCAGTTAAAGCTTTTAATTATTATAAAGTTAAAATATTTAACTATAGCTAAAAAAGCTATATCGATTAAAACTAGACTTTAAATTTCGTTTAAAAAGCAACTATAAACAAAAACGGCAATAAAGCATTATTAAAGTATATGCTAAAAAATAAAAGTTTTTAAATCGACGTTTTAGCTGTTAATAAAACCCGACGGATCTTAAAATATAAAATCTAAAAAGTACCGTATATTAAATAAAAAAACGCTTTTATAGCTAATAATTTAATTTAGGTATTATTAATATTAAATTTAGTTATACTAGATTTAATAAAGGACTAAATAATTAAATTAAATAATAATAATATATAGCTTTTATTAAAAATTACCTTTTTTTTAACATTTTTTTTTAAAGCATAGGCTAAAAGTCGCAAGCTATAATAAAAAAAAATTAGTAATATTTTAAATAAAAAAGCCAACGTTATAATTAAAAACTTAATTAAAAAAATATTTAGTTTTAATAAAGCTTTAATTTAATAAATTTTTAAAATAATTAAAGCGATTTAAATAAAAAAAAACGATATAATTAAAATAAGCCCTAATAAAATATTATATTTTAATAAAAAATTAAATAATAATTCTAGTTTATACGTTATAATTGTTTAGCTTTTTATTTAAAACAAGCAAAACTTAAAGCTTTTAATTTTTTAAGTTTATATTATACTAATAACATTTAAAAATGTTTAAAATTATATTAAAACGTGCTTAAAAATTATAATAATAATAGGTTAAAATAAAATAAATAAACTAATTATTAAAATTATTAATATAAAAGCCTAATTTAATATTTTTATTAGCAGTTATATTAAAAAGCATTAAATTTTAATACGCTGCACAAAATTTTATTAAAAAGGTTTTATAGGCTATAAATATAAAGTTGCATATAATAAAATTATTAAATCGTATATATAATTAGCCAGAAAATTAATAAAGCTGCTATTTTATATAATAAACTATAATATAGCCACGTTTTTACTGCTTTTAAAAATAAATTTTATTATAAAAACGTAAATAACTTTTTATTATAATAATAAATATTTTATATACAATATAATATTCGGCGGAACTAAAATCTCGGTGTTAATATTATTTATAAAAAAATTTTTTAATATAGATTTTTTAAAAATTATTAACCTATTAAAAAATTAAATGCTATTTATACACTTTATAAAAATTAATTAAATAGCAATAGCAGGCCTTTATATATTAATAACGTTAATTATATTAATTAAAAAAATAATTAATTAATTTTTTATATTTTAAATATACTTGCAATGTTTATATGCGATTTTAATAGCGCAGAGCTAATAGCCGCCGGACCTATAGCGCAGTTAAATAATATTAACACTGGTAATAAAGCTAAAGCTTATAATAGTATTTATATCGCGCTTTAAATAATTATATTAAAAAAATTAAGTTTAGCAAATAATAAAAAGCTTAAAGCAGTACTGTTAAATAATAAGTTTATTAACATAATAAAAGTGGCTATTTAAAACGTGCTTTAAAACATAAAAAAAAAGCAGCTAGCTGTAGCTAAATTAGACTAGTTTATATATTAATAAAGCGCTAGTTAAAATAACCGCATTATTTTTATTAATATAATATATAAAAACAAAACTAAAAAAATTAATTTTAAAAATAATATACCGTTAAATAATATAATATTATTAAAAATTTTTAATTAAAAAAGTTTTATATAAATAAATAAAGTTTTAAAAAATTATAAAAAAAAAAGTCGAACTAAAGCAAAATTTATACTAACATTTAGCTATAAATTTTAAAATAATTTAAAAGCACCCGATTAACTATAAAAAAGTTTAAAGTTATTATTAAAAATTTTAAACAAACCGAGCTTATAAACTTTTAAAAAACGGCTTTTTTAAAAGTTTTATTTTAATAAAAAATAGCGTTAGCTTAGAACTTTTTAAAAATAAAACAATTAAATAATAAAGTCGCTTTTTTATATAAAATTAAAACAGTTTTTTATAGTATATAGCAAGCAAAAAATATACCGATTTTAGGTCCGCTAAAAAAAAAAGTTATAAAAGTGTTTAAAATACGCTTTAAAAATAAAGTTTTAAAAAAAGCTCATTTGCCATACTATAACATATAGTTCGTTATTAAAAAACCTAATAAAAAGCTTCGATTAATTAATTTAGCTATAAAACTAAATAAAATTTTAATTAAAAATGCTGGTTTTTTTTATAATTATAATAAATTTGCTAAAAAATATACAATATATAAGATTTTTTTTATAATTAATTTATTTTTTAAATATAATTAAATATTTTTATTAATATATAGCCGAGCTTTTATTGCTTTTACCACTTTTATAAAGCCGTTTTAAATAACCACTTTATTATAAAATTATATAAATTTTATTATTTAATTTTTATAAATATTATTTTAAATACTATATAATATATTTTTTAAAAAATATAAACTTTTTTTTAATAATATAATAATTAAAAAACCTATTATAAAATATAATAATTAAAAAATTATTTTAAAAATTCGATATTTTATATTTAAATATATAAAAAATATTAATATTATATTTTTTAATTTTAAATTTATAAAGCTTATAGCTAATAAAATAAAAAATAAATAGTGTAAAGCTATAGCTAAAATTATAAGCTATATATATAGCACGTACGGCAAAAAACCTATAAGTGCAAAAATAATTAAAATTTAAAAATAAAAGCTTTATAAAAATATTATAAAAATCCGCGCGTTTTTTAAAGTTATAATATACTATAAAATTTAAATAAAAATATACTCGATTATTGCTTTGCTTTTAATAATACTGCTAAAAAAAAACTAAAAATTTATGTTTAAACGAGTTAAAAAGCAAATAATATAAACTTTAAAAAATATTTTTATAACTGCACCAGTATTTATTACTATTAACTATAAAAAAAGTTAGATTTAAATAAAAGTAAACGCTTTAAAAGTTAAATAAAAAGCGATTTTTTATTAAAAATTTAAAAAAAAAATTCGACTAGCTAAATATAAGTTTAAATACTAAAAAAGCTTTAAATTAAACTATAACGCTATAAAAAAAAAGTGCTTAAAAATAATTAAATTATTTTACCGACTATAGAATTATTTATATAGTGTTAAATTTTAGCTTAAAATTAACGCTAAAGTGTTTATTATATAGTTTAATAATAAATTTTCTGCTTTTTTAAATGCAGTACTAATAAAATAAATTATATATATTAAAATGTTTAACTTTAATATTTATTATATTTTTAGCAAATTATACACCGCTGCAAACAGGCTATTTAAAAAGCTATTAAAACCTTTTAACCAAATAAATAAAAAATAAAAAAGCGATATTAAAAAGTTTATTAACTTATAGCTTTTTATTATAATAATTAATATTTTAGCCTAATTAAAAGCTAATTAATAAATTTTTTATATATAAAGCGAAAATATAATTTTTATAGCATATTTAAATAGCCGTATAAATATTATAATAATAGCAGCTAAGTAATAATAGCAGTTAATAATAAAAATTAATAACAATACAGCTAACAGCTTTTAGCTTATTTTATTGTTTAAAAATAACTAAACAAAAAAAAGTTAACGGATTATTTAGTATTTTATTAGCAAAGCGATTTTAAATTTAGTTATTAAGGCTAAAAAAAGGCAGAAATTCTAAAAACAGGCGGTACGCTATTTTATATAATATAACGCCCTTTAAAAACGGTCGATATAAAAGGACTGGCTATATAAAATTATTAACACTTAGTTTTAAAAAAAAGCGATTATTTAATAGAGCTACATAAGATTTACATATAAAAGCAGAAATATAACCGCACAACGGGTTGCTAAATTATATTTTTAAAAAAAGCTATTTTAAAATGTTTATAAAGCAGTTAAATTATATTTTTAATATTAAAAGTTTTAAAATAAAAAAAAAAATAAAAAGCATTATTTTAATATTTTAATAAACTTTTTTAAATTATAGGTTATTAATATTTAAACTATGTCTACTTAAAATAGCTTTATATATATTTATAAAGCCTAGTGCAAATTTTTAAAATATTTAAAAGCAACGGCTTTAAAAGCGGCTATATTAGCAAACGTATAAAAGTTTATAATAAAATAAATCGTTCGACAGTATAATATCTCTGTTTAAATAAAGTGCAATAATAGTATAAAATTTAAAAAAAAAATTATAAATATAGCTAAACTGTTAGGCTATTAGTTAATTTTAAAACCTATATATTATTTTTAAACATAAAGCTTTATAAAAAAAAGATATCGATAATTAAAAAAAGGTTTTATAAAAATAACTAATAGTATAGGCAAAATATAGCAAATATATATAAGCTTAATTATATAGGCAGATAAAATTTCTATTTACTATTACGGCTGCAGTGTTTACGAGGTCGTTTATAAAAAACTTCTAATAATACTAATTAAAAACGTAATACTTTTATAAAAAATTTTAAACTAAGATAAAACGCGTAGTTCTAATAATGTGTTAACATTTAAAGCAAAATAATTTAAATGCCGGATTAAAAATATTAATAAAGTTAAAAACATTATTATTAAAAAATGCAGAGCTGCTGCTTAATATAAAAATTAACGGAATGCTTATAAAATCCGACCTTTATTAGCAAAAAATATTTTAGTTTTGCTTTATAATATAAAGCTTAGTAATAATATAAATAATAATAAAAAGCTTTTATATAAATAAAATAGCTTATACCAAATATAAATTTAAAAAAAATACGGCCGATATAAACTTATAAATTTAAATAAAACGCTTTTTAAAGGCTTATTTTATTTAAAGCGACTTCGAGCTTTTATAAAAAACGAAAAGGAATATTAAAAGCCTTAAAAGCCAAAAAATAACGTTTAAACTATAGGCGACCCGAAAAATAATTTTAACTTTTAAAATAATATAAAGCACGCTAATAATACTAACAGTAAAACCCCGGTTAACAACGAAATAATAAGCGAGGTTATAAAAAAAATGCTATGCTTTTACGCTAAAAAAGCAAATAAAACTCGGCGCTAAAGTAATAGCTAGATAGACTTAGTAATTAATACCTATAATAACAATAAGTTAAATAAAGCAGAAAATTATATTATAATTATATTAATAATTGCCTTAGTTTATAGCAAAAATATAATTATATTTAAAAATAAAAATTTTTTTTTTTATATGCTAAACATATAGTATAGCTTTTTTTAAAAAAAAGATTTAATAATAAAACATAAAACTAAAATATAAAAAAAAACATATAATATATTTTAGTTTTTAAAATATAATATAGCAAAAAGTAAAAAAAAAAATAGTAATAATAAAGCATAAAAAAATTCTAAAAAAAAAAAAAAAAAAAAATAATTAAAATTTTTTTTTATAATATTTTTATTTATTTTTAAAAATTAATTATAAAACATATCGCTAAAACACCGCTAAACCTTTTTTTTTTTTATTATAAAACCTTAATAAAAAATAAACGCATTATAATTAATAAAACCTTTTTTTACGCTTACTTTTTTTAATCTGCTTTAAAACAGCAGACTAAAATATTTAACTAAAAAACTTAGTACTTTATAAACAAAATTTAAAATTAATATAAAAAAGAATTTTTATAATTTAAAAACCCGCTTTTAGCTATTTTAATAAAAAATTTTTAAAGTGCCAGGTATAATAAAAACTTTAAATACTATATATATAGTTAGCGCAAAAATCGCTTTATATATTAAAAATAAAAATATATTTAAAAAAAGGCTATATGCCGGCTTTATTAAAACTATTACATTATATAAAACGACGTTTATATATTTTATAAAAAATTATATTAAAGCGTTTAAATTATTAAATATAAAAAGCTTTAACACGGCGACAATTATACAGTAAAAAAAGAATATATTTATTTTAAAAACTTTTTTTATAAACTTTAAAATATAACGGACAAAAAAAAATATCGGAAGCTTCGACGGCTTTAATTTAATAATAAATAAAGTTGGCAACAGGCTTTAATATATCTAGGTTAAAATAAAAATCAGGCGATTAAACTAGCTAGCAAACGTAAGTACTATAAGCAATTTTTTTAAAAGTTTAAATATGCATATTTAATAAAAGCTGTTATAAAAATTAATAAAAAAATAACAGTAAATTAATAAATTATTTTATTTATTTTTAAATTAAAATAAAATATAAAATAGCAATATTTTTTAAAAAAGGCTATATTTTAATAACATTATTAAATTTAACCTATTAAAATAACCGACCAGGCCAATAAATCGGATTTAGTACCAGTTTATTTATAATACTTTTAACCGCTTTAGCAGCAAACGATTTATTTTTTAAAGTCGACATTATAATAGCAATATAAATAAAAAAAAAAAAGGAATAAAAAAAAGAAAAAATGTGTTAAAATATGCTAAAGATAGCCTATATTTTAATAAAAAAAAATAACTAATAAAAAAAAAAAAAAAAACTTATTAAAAACCTATAGTACTATAACACCTATATAAACAAAATATTAAATTAGACCTTATTAAAAAACAGGTTTATTAAATAATAAAAAAAATAAAGCTTAATAAAATATTAATATGCTAATAATTTATAAAAGCAAATAAAAAGCTTTAGCTAAATAGTGGCTCTATAGACATTTATTAGTTAATTATAGCTATTATAAGCAAAAATAATAACCGGCATAAAGCTTAAACCTTATACTTAGCCATAAAGCATTTTAAATATATAAAAGCTTACTTTATTTATATATTATAAAAAAAGCAAAGGACTTTTAAAAAACCTAACTATATAGATTTAATAAAGATATATAAGTGCAGGCTAAAAAAAAGCAAATTAAAAAACTTAAAGTTAAAGTTAATTAAAAGCAAAAAAAAATAATAAAGATATATAAATAAATTTTTAATTTATACCACTTTAATTTATCTTTTTTTTTTTAACTTTTTTTTTTTTTTATAATTTATATATACTAGCACAGTTAAACATATATAAAGAAGGCATTTCTAAAGCTGCAACTACTTTAAATATAGATAGCATAAATAAATTAATAATTTGCTTATTTTTTTTTTTACTAGTCCTTTTTTTTATTATTTTTAGTTTGTATATAAATAAATAAATACTTTTATACTTTTTATTTTTTTTTATTAATAGCTGCCATTATTATTAAATAAAAAAAAGTAGTTTAAATTAAAAATTATTAAAAGACCTTACCAGTGTTATAATTAATAAACCGCTTTTTTTATTTTTTATTTTTTTATATTATCTATATATTTTTAGCCTTTTTTTTCCTAAGTTTTTATTAGTAATAAAACCGCCTAATATAGCATTTAAAAAAGCAATAAAAAACTTTAATATTATTATAAAAGCTATATATACACAGGGCATAGCAGGTATAAAAAAATTTTACAGACTATAAATATTAAATAATCAGCATATAAGTATATTAAAAAAAAATAAGCCTTTTTATATAAAAATAACTAATGCTAGTCGCGTTTTAAAAAGATTTTTTAACTGTTTTTTTTTAAATAGTTACGCCTACGCCAAAAAGTGGTAATAAAAAAATATCGACTTTTTAATTAATATTTTGCTTAAATATATTAAAAGGTTAACGTTAACTTTTAAAAAAATAATAGCTAGGCTAAAACTAATTATATATAATGTAGAAAAAATAGCTTTAAAAAAATAATTTAAAAAAACCCTCGGATTAAAATCTTAAATAAGTAGTAACTTTATAAAATTAATAATAGCAGCTTTAAAAAAAGGTGCAAACTATATAATTTTTAAAAATTATATAGACTTTTATTTATTTAATTTTTACTATTATTTATTAATAATAAACATAATAATTAAGATTATTTATTATATAGACTATATAATAAAAGCTGGCAATGTTAACTTATAGTATAATATTGTTTTTAATTAACTTATTATTAAATAGCTAAAAAAAGCGGGCATTCTTAGACTTAGTATATGTTATAGCGTCTGACCTATTTATTAAAAGCATTATAATAAGTTTAGAATTATATGCCTAGCGAGCGTCCTTTTAATATTTTAGCGCTTTAAGACGTTTATTTTATATTATAAGGTTAAAGGTATATAAAATAAAAAAAAGCTTATAAAAGACGTTTTTAAATATATTAGCAGAATTATTAAATATTAGCTTTTTTAGCAGTAAAAAGCTTTTATAAAGCTTTTAGCTTTTAAATAAAAAAAGCTATATAAAACGATTTAGTTAGAACTTTTTTTGCTTAGCATAATAAAAATATTAATAAATACCTTTTATTTAAATAATTTAGTAATAGCATACTATAAAACTTTAAATTAATTTGATAAGTAAAAACTTATGTATGCTGCTTTTGATTTTTAATGGCACTATAACGTTGCAAACGGGTATTTAAAAAGTGCACAAGCTATAACTTTTTTTATAAAAGCTTAAAAAAACTTAAATAAAATAAATATTAAAAACTAGGCTATAAAGCAAAGTAAATAAATAGTAAATAGCATAATTTAAAATAAGCGCTATAGCTAATAAAATAAAAAAAATATTACCGCATATATTTATATGTTTTTAAAGCGGTATAGCTAACAAAGATTTTATTATAGTTATTATACTAAATATAAAATAGCGTTTAGTATATATACCGATATAAAAGCTTTAAAAAGCCTTTAATAATATGATTTTTATTAAAAAAAGTTTATATAGCAAATAAAGCTATAAATAATTATATATAAAGTATTTTATAGCAGGCATTAGTTTATAATTATAATTGATTATAAAAAAAAATAAATATACTGCTTTAATAGTTTTTTTTATATTAAAAAAAAACTTTATAATATATTGTATAGTATATACATATTTTATTAGCAGAAGCTACTGGGCTTACCGGCTTTTTAAAAGATTATCGGCCTGCCGTTATATTGCTAAGTGAACAGATATATATATGGTCTTTAAACAGTAATATATATAAAATTTTTATTTTATAAACTATTTTTTTTTATTAACATTTTTGCTAAAAAAGGCTAAAAAATGTTTAAACACTATTAATAGCTGCAAAATAAGGCTAAATAGTATACCGGGGTATAAATTATTAATTAAATAAATAGGTTTTTTAAACTTTTTTTTAAATTGCTTATATAAACGTTAAAGCATATTTATTTTTTAAATTTAAATAAACTAAATAAATTAATAAAGCTTTTATAGCTTAAAAAAGCTAATAAATTAATAAAACCTCTGCATTTTATATTTAAAAAACCTAACAGTACAGATCGAAAAACCTGCTTTAAAACAAGATTTAAAACTCGCCGTTTAAAATCTAAATCGCTAGCATTAATAAAAAGCCAGCTAGGCTAACTTTTAATTATAAAATATAAAAAACTAAATAATAAGCTTTAATTAAAACAGCGTAAAAAATTTATTAATTTAAACCTAATTAATATAAATAAAATATAATACCGGATTTAAAAAAAAAAAAAATTTAAAAATATATTAACTTGCCAGCTGTTTTTTTAAAAATAAATATATTATAAAATTTAAGCGCCTAAATATTAAGCAAAAACTTTTACTCGCAAAAGCACGTACAGCAATATTATAAATTTAAATTTTATATAAAAACGTTTTTTAAAAAAATAAACTTTAAAAATAGTTTTTTTATAAATAAAAATTTTATACTGTTAAAACAGAAATATTTAATTAAATTTTACGTTTTAACTTTTGCTTATTATATTTAAAAAATAAAAAAAATGGCAGTAATATTAAATATAAGCAAATGCTATAATTGCTATAATGGCTAGACTAAATAGGTTAATTTAAAAGCTTTTAAAAAGGCAACCTTTTCGACGTATAAAGCGCAGCGCAGGCCTTTTTTTAAAGCTAAATAAGTTAAAAAAACCTAAAAGCTAAAATAAAAAATCGGACTAAATTTAATAAAAAAATTTATTAAATTTTAATTATTAAATAAAGTTTTATTAAAAAATAAAATAAAAAATTAAAAGTTAGTACTAAGTCTGCGTTAAAAACAGCTAATAATTTAATAAAAAAAAATTAAAATAAAATAATTTTATTAGCTACTTTTTAAAACTATATATTACACTTTAAAAAGTTAGACTAATAGAGCTTATATTAATTTATATATATTATTTTTTATATATTTATTGCTTTTTTTTTATTTATATAATAGTTTTTTTTTTTTAGTTATAATAGTTTTTATTACCTTTTGCAAATAGATTTACAACCTGTTTTAACCTTTAAAGTGCTTTTATTTAACTACTTTATTTAAATCTTTATAAAGTGCCTACTAGAGTTAGGTCTCCAGAGTACGTGGACGTGTAGGCGTTCCCCGTTTTACTATTTATTTATTAGCATCGAGGTTGGGGTAGATACATCAGTTTTTTACCGCCTTACTTATCCACTCTCGCCTCGGCCCCACCTACTTCGTACGCCGCGTGGTGATGCAATGCATAGGGTAGGCATGCGCGGCGGAAGCTTAAATAATTACCTAGATTATGTAAATTTTGCCCGCCTTTTCCCCTTTTTCCCCTTTTCCTTCTACTATCTCCTTCTTTACCTTACCCTATTATACCTTAGCATAATATAGTCTACCCTCGTCTTTTTCTTTTCTCTCTATGCTAGGCATGTGATATGTTATTGTGCAAGTATCATTTCTTTGCCTCGTCTATGGCCCGCCTTACTTCCCCAGCTAAATAGAGCAAGGCTCCGCATAGCACTGTAGCATTCTCATTTTCGCGTTCTCTCGCTTTCTTATCAACTGTTGTTTAATGCGCCGCTCTGGTACTCGTTAATAATCTTACACCTACCATCCTCCGGGACAATACACTTTCTTAAAAAAAACTTTGGTTCAAATTTCTTAAGCTACGCTTTCTAATAAACTTTGGTTCAAATTTCTTAAGCTACGCTTTTTAATAAACTTTGGCACCCCTTTTCCGGCCGAACTTCTAGCTAAGTATTGCTAAACTTAAAACCTATTTCCGCATATAAAAAGCACCGATTGTCCGATTTCTCGATGGAGTCTTATTTAAGTCTTTTATACATCAAAATCTACCAAACTCGGAAACCGTTGTATCGACATTTCATTCCCGATTTCGCGCCCAACCAACTACCATCCTTTAACGAATACCCTACAAATTCGAAAAGCCATTTTCACGGAGCCAGACATCTCTGATAACACGGATAGAACTTCCCTCCCTGTGCAATAATAACACGTTATTACTGGAATTACCAGTAGTGAGGACTGCAACGCTTGTTTCATCACTTTGACAAGCCTTGTAATTACTTCCTTAGCACAAGAAAATGGTATCTAAGATTACCAAGACTGCAACTTGGCCATTTCGCGCTACCCGTCAAGCGTGGGGCGACTTTAAAAAGGGCCGCCAAGTGCGCAAAGACGAAGAGCGTAAACAGGAAGAGCAGGAGGAGCAGACCACATCCCCAGAGACCGAGCGCTCTCGCGAGGAACTAAGCCAATCATCAGCAATCTATAAGCACAGATCTAAAGGACTTCAACGACGAAAACCAAGATCGAAGGGAGAAGGGTGGGCACGACAACGGGGCGAATACCCGTGGCGAATCGAGCAGCTCGTCCACCTGGACGACAACACACGCGGCACCTGGGTGTTAGAAGCCAAAGACCTGTCTGCTATCGTATGGGAAAAGGAGTTCCGGATGAAAGGATCCAGGTTGAAGACGGAAACCGTACCGCAGCCACACTGGCCATTTCCTCGCCATCTTCAACAACCGCCCGGGGCTAAGCGAGAGCCTGACGAGCTGTTGAACTGGCTTAGTCGATGAAGGTCTGCTGATGACCGGAATACGCTGAGCTTCAATCTGATCGAGTGGTAGTGAGTACATAGATGGCTATTCTCTGAGACCACGAGACAAGACGAGACACTAACAAATGCTGCAGGTGGTGGCCGATCTGCTCTTTTCATCGCCGGAGGATACTGAAACGGGAAATGCCATATACTGAAGTAGGGTGATCTAACCCGCCACCTTGTGGCTGTAGGCTACTCCCTAGGTGGTTAGATAGATGGGGCTTGCGCTAATCTTTCTGTTGTTTTTGTTTTCTATATACCCTACCGCTACCCAGTCCTGCAGAATAGCTCCTTCGTAGCCACGCCCCCTACCACCCCCCGCGAATAGATTCACTCTTTCGTTCAAGACCTTAGTGCCTCTATTTTGACTACTTTATCTAAATCTCTGTGAAGGGCTTTCTTCGAGGCGAGTCTCCAGAGTAGCATGGGTGTATATGGCTCTCATCGCTTTAGTATTGCAGTATTACAGTTGATCCAGTGTACTGCAGTTAATCCGGTGGATTGCAGTCAATCTGGTAATTATATTGATCAACATACAAAGTACTTTACGCCCGAAGTTTTCTGAGTTTTGCAGCTAGTGGTCCTAATGGCCCTGCATACTTGATGCCTTTATTTACACTGTGTTTGAAATCAAGCCTCGCAGGGCAAAGCTTTTTATTTCAGTGACTGCTTACTTGTCACTACTAGGCATTTTTTTGAAGGGGTGTTAGTCGCACCTTAACAGCGTGACGGCACAATTAAGTACTCGGTAAGTCCTAGGTAACAAATTCCAGCCCAACGGTATTACTACGAAGAACTGAATATAATAGTCCATCTGAGGCCTGTACCTATCCAAGAACTTATCTGAATCTGAAGGAATTGTATCCAGATGGGGTTGGTAGTTATCTTGGATGTAGATATCAAAGCCACCATCCTCGAAATGGTTGATCTTCGCTTCTTTCACTGTGGTTTCTATCTCCTGACTGCAGCATCAGAACTCGAAAGTCTTGCCATCCCTCTGTTTTTCTACACTGAGTCGCTTGAGATTACCTCAGGCACGTAATTAGGGACGTGGCCGCATTATTGGCGCATTCTGGATGACATCGCTTTGGGCTTCGAGTATCACAGTAGGAAGCAGCGTCATGTGTACATGTCAGAAAAAGACACGAGGAAGCAGGCACGAGTAAAGTCCTTACACCTTCTAGATAGTTTGAGGATACTGGGAAACTGCTTCTCGAGCGAGAAGCTGCGTCACAGCAATAGGATGTATATCTATGTGGTTGGCGATAGTTGTTTGCATTTCTTGTTCTCTTTCTCTCTCCAAGAATCATTACAGTACTGGTAAGTTATCCTTTTTGTTGGTCTCACGTTATGATTGATTACTCGCCGGGCTCTCAAACACCAGAGAACTAGATTCTGTTGCCGTTCGTTATACACACCACTCCGTCCGAACCGCTAAGTAGTGACTGCGTCCACTCTGTCAATTCCAATCGTACATAGATCGATACCCTCCAACAACTCCTCGACCAGTCTCGCGTTGCCGAACATCCCGTGCCCCTTTGCATTTCTTTCAAAGCCTCATCAGCTCAAGAGCGGTTTGAACATCATCATACATGTCGAGCGGCTTTGCATCACACTTAGGCCCCCACTGGTCTAGGTAGTCAATTGGCATGGCATCGTTGGCTGCGTCAAGCCTTTTTTGGCTTACCATAATCCCCAATAGACTCACACGAACCAACAAGTGGAACTACATCACCAGGGGCTATACTAGCCTGCCTTCATCATGCTTGATTTCCCTCATTGGCTTGTGTAGCCACGATCACAAGTTCTACGAGGCTGAGCTCCTTCAGATCATGTTGAAGTCAACGCTCAGTCAAGCAGTCCAACCCCTATCCTTAGATGCCTGGAAAGATCCTCTTAACACACGCATACACGACTCACCCGAGGAAAAATGACTAATTCTTGAATAGATAGTTCAATATGTTAACAAAATTTCGACAATCTCTGCGTCGCCTTTGGGCACGCGTCCGCCTGGCCCGCCTGGCCCCGGCCCCGGCACCAAGCCCCCGGCTGCCCCCCCCTGTCACAGTACTATATATGCAACTGCAGACAATCAAGTGTCCGACTTGATTACGTTCTACTTTTGGTAGTGTACCGGTTATAGCGCTGCAGTTCTATGCCGTGACACCCCCGGCCCGGACGTGCCCTCCGCTCCCCCTGAGCTCTCGCTCCCCCCCCTCCTCCTCCATCTCCTCCGCCGCCGTCCCCTCCTCCTCCATACCAATCGCCTCCCCTAACCCCCCGGTCCGAGCCGTCCTCCCTCGGCCTCTTCTCCATCTCGTCCCTCCCTTCCGTCCCCGCCCCCTCCTATGTCTCCGATCAATTCCCGGATGACCCTCTTCCTCTTTACCTCACTGACTCCGATTCTTCGTAGGCCGCCCCAACCTATGATTCTGCAGAGGCCGCCCTCCCCTCTGCATTTTTGTGTTTTCTTTTTTTGTGCCCTCTGCCTGCCCTGAGCGTTGTTTTTTCACAATTTTATGTAGCGTTGCTTTCTCGAAATCAAAGCCCTCCCATTTTTGCCCAAGCACTGTCACGGTACCCCACGTTCAACTCGTGCCCACTTGCCACTTTATCTTTAGGAATATAGCCAAAAGTCTTGTCATCCAGGAAATTAGAATCTGAGTCCTCTTTCGCTTTCGAGAACAACATCCAATCCTGCGGTTTAAACCCGCAAAGTGAAGGGCGTTTTAAAGACGAAACTTTAGACAAAAAGCTGTCGCTCGGACTGTAAAAGAGACTGTCAGATACCGGGACAACTTCCGGGGATCTATTTGGCTTTGGTTTGTTGACGACATGGCTTCTATACGTAACCATCATCACTAACGCGCGCTTATAATTATAGAATATCGGAACACGTCACAGGCGATTCAATCAGAATGGCGAGAACCAGAGCACCACACCACCTTGGAGCCTTACAATACCTCTTTTCTGGTGGACTTTTTGCTTCCTCAAACTAGTGCAACATTTGTTCGTCCATCGAGACCACGTCTTACTTTATCATTGTTTCAATTCGCGTCGCTTTCTCGAAATCACGCCGCTTTCGCGAAATCACGTCGTGTAACAAGGGCTACTGTGAGGGCTTGGAATAAGGCTTCAATTCAGCTATAATTCTCTAAGGTCCTTCAAGGTCCGATGCCTCCCTTCCGTTCTATCGAAGGTGGCCGGCCCCGTCTACTTATCTTCCAATACTCTAGAATAACTTGTCCCCTAGAAGAGCCGACTTCTATTGCCGATCATATGAGTATCAGTTCTATCTAGGGAGAGTGCATTGCCCGGTCTCAAGGTCTCGGGTGCCGTACGGCCGTGACGGGAGGCCGTAGTAGTACGGCCAGCCGTACGGGAGCGGCAGCGAGGGTCCTTCGTACCTCGTACCTCTGCCGTGTAACACGTCGCTTTTTCGAAATCACGCCGCTTTCTCGAAATCACGCTGCTTTTGCACTTGCTTCTTCATCTCCTGCTTCAAGCTTTTGACGGTTTCATCTCAAGTTACATCTCGGAAGGTCTTTTCTTTTTTTCTTCCAAGCTGGCGTTGCTTCTTCGATTTCATTTTCTTCCCTATCTAAGCCGGTGTATAGATATGTTCTGAACTAAGAGATGAGGCCTGCGTTAGATCAGCTTCACAACGAGCGGCTCAACTCCATCAAACCATCTGGACAAGTCCCACTGATGCCCAACATTCCCTCTATATATAGACCCCACGCGTTCGAAGGCATCCGGATGACTACCACGCACACGGCGAATCACCACGACGAACGACGCTGCGAAATCTAAAGCAAAATATTCCCCGTCGTGTACCGGCGTCAGACCTTCACCCCGAGAATCAGGGCCGCCCCATATCAGGTGGGACCCCGCGAAGAACTTGACTCCGTTATTACATTCGTAAAAGTCCGGACGATAGTGTCCGAGATCTGTCTGCTCACCCGTCGCCGGATCCCGGCCTTCCAGATGGAAGAAGGCGTATCTCAGCCCGTCCGCGCCGGGTATTTCGATCTCCCCCCGGAATAGGTTGACCGGTATCATTCTCCCCCTCAGAACAAGCTCGCCACCAGATATCTGCCCCGTTTCGTCTGCCCCGACGAGATCACAGCGGGCGCTCATGAGTTCCACACGGAGCTCGTGGGTGTCGTTGCCGTCGTCGTCGCCTAATCTCCAGCGTACCATCCCAGACACGCTAGCCCACGACCAAGACGGCGCAACGTAGCTCGAGACAGTAGGGAGGCGTTTACCAGGCGTATAGTCGGCATACCAGCAGAGATCGAGTGGCAAAAATGCCGACCAGTTGCCCGCGAGATAGGTGCCAAGGTCGATCTCCTTGAAATTCCGTTTCGTTCCCGTTTTACCCATATCACGGCCTATCACCACCTCGGCGTCACCAGACCTCATCCTCCCAGGCACTTGATATTGCTTTGCGAGTCCAGAGAGCGCAGGTAGTCGGTCGGTCCAAAATGACAGGTCAAGTTCGCTATACTGCCCGACCGTGTTCAACCACAAGGTGTGCTTCTCGCGCGGCGTACACTCGCCCTCCACCGCGGTCTTCTTCCAAGTATGTGTTCCGAACGTAGACCCCTTGGGACCGAATGTGCCACACTGGCATTCCGCGCCGCCAACGCAGTCCCACGAAACCTCGTCCACGCCAAAGTGCACGACGCGCCGCGCGAGACTCTGTTCCTGGTAACACCATGCCCGAGTGGACAGCGGGTATAGTTGGAACTGTTTCCAGCTCGGCATGTACATTGGCGCCATCTTCCCGAACGTGCAATGGACTTTGTCGTAGTGCACCTTCACCGCGTGGTTTCCCCATTCCGCCGGCATCCCTGCTCTCCACGGCCAGGTGGACATGTTCGCCGAGCGGAACAAACCCGCCTTGGAATTGGGAGAGGCGTCCGCGCTCAGCAGGAGCGCACAGTTCGAGTAGACGTCACACATACGGCTGGCTTCCGACGTCCAGTCTGACGGGGAGTCTTGAATGATGCATAAGGCATCGACCCAGAGATACTGGAAGCCGAGGCGCTCGGTAACAGCAACCGCGTCGCGGAAGGTCTGCGTAAGATCCGTCCATGGGATGTCGGACGCTCTGGAACTAAGATTTGCGCGAGTCGTTTTGGCGTGGACGGGGAGAGCGTCACCCCAGCAGTGACTGAGCGCCACGTACGGCTGGGGCGGAACCCCATGGACGAGACGGACGGTGTACTTTCCGTCCTGGACCTGGACGTATAGGAGACGAGTAGGCGTGGGCAATGGAACTGGGCTTACGCATGAATGGTTCTGAAGGCATTCCTGTAAAGCACGGGATGTGAAAGCAAGTTGTTCATGGGGGTCTGTATGAGCAGGTTCCTTTTTGCAGCGGAACAGCTTGCACGGCGAGGCAGTTGCTGCAAAGAAGCCGTTAGGGGGGGGTTACGCTCTACAGGACTTCCCGTATATGATGCTTGCCTTCATTTCCATCAATGTAGAACACCAGGTGCGGCTCCTGAACCCGCTCCTTGTCACCAAATGCGGACACACTCGAGCTCTGCGTTGTGCCATCCACCGCAGCAGAGATAGAAAATATGGGTAGTAAAGGCGTTTCCTTCTCCAGGTCAGGGTCCCACGGTGGTGCTGTTCTTATTCCACCGTAAATGGCGGCGCAAAACCAACAGCCCCGCTGGGAGGATGCACAAAGCTGATCTAGTGTCACGTTGATGTGTGTAGTAGGACTATCATGCGATGCTCCTTCAGACGAGCTTGGATCGAGACACCGAGTATGAAGCGGAGCGCAAATACAGTCTGGGAGGAAGTGATGTTCGGGAGTTGCAATCTTCTCATGTCGATTCGAGGGACTGTCCTGCCCTGGACCATCGGAACAAGAGATGCCTAGCTGACGACGAACCTGCTCCGCGGTGAAGCATCCCGGATAATCACGCGCCGCGTAATGAGGAGCATCATCGGTGTAAGACGGCGTAACGTCCGGTACGGTGGCTTCGGCCTTAGTCCCCTGGGGCTGTAGGTTTCCCATTGTGGTCTACGGTATGGTTTAGGGCATATCGCAGATGGTTATGGCCGGAGGTTTTCCACTTAAGGAACGAAAGCAGAGAATAGGTATTGAAGGCCCAACCCCAATGCCAAGAACCCAAAGCTTTAGCCCGCCTACTTCGGATGGGGGTTTTTGGCAACCCATAGCGTAGACTTAGCCGATAACAATCATCTTTCCCAGCCTATTTAGGGATCCCTGAATTTCGTCCTTGAGCCCCTGCACTGATGACATGCTTTCTTAAGAGATAAGCCCAATTTCCATCCTTTTCACACTGTTATAATGCTCTTTGACAGAGAATCTAGCAGAATCTGGCTTAGCTATGGGGGAGCGGACCCTGTATTTTCCAGATCCTATCTTTGGTCGGATATGGTCCAGAGAAATTAGAGCTAAAATCGATTAATATGTCGAGGAGGGGATTCCGCTGTTGGTCATCCATTCACTCAAGAGTCCATTCGGCAGGTTGCAGAAATGCAAGTCGTGGAGATGCGGGCTGCAAATCAGACAGCACCAACCCTTGCGCACATGCAATTCGCGGTTGTTCTTCTTGAAGAACATCTTATTCAGACTTCACAATAGCCCGAGATCCCTGACAGTCTGAACCCCTGTTAGAGCGCATCGGCGTAGGGGTAGCTTGACAACTATATCACTACCACTAGGTATTACAGGCTACAGCAAACAACCCTCCGACAACAACACCCGACAACATAGAACAACCCGATCGCCCGCGACAATTATTCTCTTCCCTTCCTCCTTCCCCCCTTCCACTTCTCAGAAGCATTGCCCATACAACCACTGCGTCAGATTGCAGATATGACAGCTATTCAAGGACCATGACTGTCACGGTACTAAAGATACTATATGGAGCCAGTGGGGGCCGCAGACCTTTGGATGGCCTAGATAAGCCTACAGACAGAGCCCAGGACTAGCAGATAGAACTTCCCTCCTTGTGCAATAACAATAAGTATGTTATTCTGGAGTCACCAGCAACACTTCCAGTCAGTGTTGTGACAACAACTCGCTCTATCGCCTCGGGTGACCTCACGCCCTCGCGCATCTTCCCGTCTGCCAGCCAGCTCGGAGGCTGAGGAGGATGTGATATTAGCGAAGACCGACTTCCCGGGAACTCGAAGGACGGGTAGGTCGGCGGCACCCACCATCTTGCCTGCGGCCTCGTCCTCAAAATTATACCCATGAGGCTACCTAAGCTAGATGAACAAATTGCGTCTTCGGCTTCGCAGCCGTCCACTGCACGTCCTCGCAGATCATCAATCCTTTACGGTGAAACCAACCTTTCTCACTAGGTTGTAACATCATCACGACACAGGTTCTGGACTCCACGTTCTCGGCACCTTCGACGTAGCGCATGGGCCGAGAAAAAGACGCCAAGAGAACGAATGTATTCCTACCATGCGTCCAGACAGAGCCATCGTCAGTCCGGAGAGCGCCGTGATCGACGTCCATGGAGTGCGGTTCCAGCTCGGCGAGTTCGGCAGTAAAAGTAAGAACTCCGTCATCATTCAAGAGTGCTTCGTGGGCGACTTGGCTCTTTGTAGACTCCCAATCCCAATTTACGTCTACTGGGGCATATCCGGGCGCAGAAAGGAAAGGGAAATGGACGTGGCCTTCCCATCCAGCCCACGACCACGAAGGCCACTTGGGGGCTGTGTCGCTGCTCGGACGACGGCGTTGAAGTCCTGGCTCATCGCGCTTCAGTAAATGCGGCTTGGAAACTCTGAGTCCATGCCAGTTATCTCTCCATAGCAGAGCACTCGTAAAGTCACGCTTCGGCAGACCCCAGCAGAATTCGGTGTGGTGCGCTTGGGAATACTCCTGGGTGATCCCAGTGAAGGCGTTGAGGATGTCATCAGGGAAGCTGAGTTGTCGCGTTGTGTATTGCTCGACGTGGGTGATGTAGTTCGAAACGGCGTCGAACGGCCAGTGGCTGGCGTAGTCGATGTTGGATTTTATCCTAGGTTTCCTGTCGGCGTGAACGTACTCCGTCACGTCTTCGGACCACCCCACAGCGCTTGGGCATTGATAGAACACACGATCTCCTATGAAGACTAGCTTAAACTTCGAGAAGTGCTCTTCTTGATAGGTCCATGCGCGGCTTGCCCAGCACGAGGCGTTGAGAAGAGTGCCGACACCGGTAGACAGCTTGACAATGCGCTGGCCGCATATTGTGCCCACCACTTGCTTGAAGTCTCGCGATCCCGGCCGTAACCCCCCGAGGCCCGAGCCGGAGTTGTCGCCACCCGCAGCGATGACGGTGAGGATAGCCCGGCGATAGATCCTGTTCATGATGCCAATCATCTGCATTTTCTGACCGACGTCGTCTTGGAAAATGCATAGCGCATCAACCCAAAGATAGTGCTCGCCAAGCTTCTCGACGACATCGATGGCGTCCCGGATGGTCCTGGGAATCTCTTCCATGTTCAGAGTCAAACTTTGAGCCTGAGAGAGGTCGGCTGGCAGTGGATCAAGGAACGCCTGGCGAAATGTGCGTCCCGGCTTCGGTTTCCCCCATACGTAGCTGAGTGCAACGTAGTCGCTATCAGGAGAAGCAGGAATGACCGTCTTCGCTTTGACATCAATCACTCGGAAAGCTGCTCGTACTTCGGCCGATAATGGGGGGAGGTCAGCGTGTGGTTGAGTCCGCGAGCAACCTTGGCCGTGGTATTGCCGACAACTCGACCACCAGTCCCTGATAGTCTGAAAATCAATACGGTCGGTTTTGACCATCCTTCCATAGCGGAATTTGTCCTGGCTGGGAGCCAGACTGTTCTCCAAAAGCGTGATACGAATATCGGACTGTATAGTCGAGCCGATATTCACGTAACATCCGAGGCAGTCGTCCGAGTCTTTCGGCCATTCGCTTCTCCAAAACACCGTTTTCGCCTGGTCGGAAGTTGGCGTTGAGGCTGAGGCGAGAACAAAGCTACACACGTTACATGTTGAAGCTGTACTACTCATTTCTCCCAAGCTTAGCAGGGGAAATATGAAAGTTTCTTTCAGGGTCGGGTTCGGATGGGGATCCCGCTTCCAAAAGACTCCCGGATAACGTCTTCGTCGATAATAGGATCCTCCCATGACGCCTGTAGTTCCCCATGACAGCGATTTACCGCATTTGATGTCTTCTTCGAGGCCACTGTCTTGAGCCTTGTACCCACTGATAATGTAGGTCCAATCATATTCTGCACACCTGTTGCACAGACGTTCAACTATGTTGCTATTAGGTGAGTCAGCCTCCATAGTATGATATCTTCGCAGCTAGATATTACCGAGGTATGCTGTAATATGTTTAGAAAGAAGTATTGCCTGAGCCGAAGAGTAATTATATCGCAAGGGCAGACCCCAAAATACAATACCCCGCGCTGACACCGCTATTTCGCCGAGTCCTATCTATAACGTACTCTGCTATTGTCGCATCCAGCTATCTCTTTAACACTCTACTCGGCACAAAATAACAATCACTTACGAAATTTACACATGAGAAAATGGTAGCAATGTGGCCTAGGTAGAATAGCAATAAGAATCAAGAAGAAATGGAAAATAGTTTATATCATTCCTGATTTAAGTCTCGATGTATACGATACTATTTAATAATTTACAGAAAAGGGTCATTATAGCTACTTGTCCTTCGTGCCTTTCCCTACACTTGTAGGTAGTTTGCGTGGGTTTGAAGATAAGGTAGAGGGTAGGCGGAACAAGTGAGCCGGGCGGATCAAGTAAATTCCACAATGAGACCACAAACAAGACTTTCTTAAGATCGGGGAGCGAAGCCGCCCAATAGGAGTAGGTGGGACTACTCCCTGACATAAAAACGAAGCATGACAGGCTCTGCATAGAGATGGGCAAAAGACCATTCAAGCCTTAGCGACTTCTAACTAACTTCACCTAGGTAGCCAGTATATACTTTTATAAGCTGGGATATAATGACCAATAATGTTTACGGAGATATCCACATTCATGTAGCTTTCAGTGCCAGAGTATTAATGCACAGAATGAACAGATAGGTCAGTAGCAGTTAGACAGCGGTTAGGACAGAGGTCATTGGACCCGATATATAGTTGGGGGCCGGGAAGGTGATCAGTTAATTCCTGTATCTCCTAATATGTAATTAGGGGGGCGAACTCCTCTATACAGCAAAGCACTAGAAAGCCACTTTGCAGAGTGGGAGGGACCTTATTCCCCCTGCCAGGTAGGCCGATGAATAGAGCTTCGTACGTCGGGTTTTTCGTCCAGTTTCTGCAAGGCAGACTCGAGCTGTCTCTTGACAGACCGGAGATCCTCCTTGATAGACTCGAGATCGCCATTGGAAGACTGGAGATCTCCTTTGACAGAATCGATTTCTTCCCAGATTTTGTCGAATCCGCTCAATCGGGTCGTAGCGATCCAAATGTTTGCGGTTAACCCTACCCCCCTATAAACCGCTACGATGTCTGTAAGCACCTATGGCTTGCCTATGTGTTAACTCATGGTAAGAGTCAAGTTATACTTATCTCATGTTTCGTCCTAGAAAGTTTTTAAGAGATTGCTTAAGCCCTTTGAATTGTCTTGTCTAACTTTTAAATCTACATCTTGAATTATGTTATATGCTAATCATTTTTATTATATGTTGACTTAGCTCAGCTTCCTCAAGATGAACACGGAAAACACGGACTGCCTATATAACTGGCTAAGCGTGATCTAGGCAGTAGTTGTTGTTATTGTCATTGTTATTATTGCTATCATTATGATAGGTAGTATTTAGTATTATTGTTGTGGTTAATATTGTTATCAATCATTAATGTTTAGTGCGAAGCTCTGCCACTGCAATGTATAAAGAAAGCCTAGACCTACTGCCCGGATCATTATTCCACTTTCATGTCACGGAGCCGAGTCGGTATTCTGCAATCTTTCCATCCGCTTGCCCTTTGAAAAAAAAAAAAAAAAAAAGGTGGCAGAAAGCTCACAGGCTGTGACGTACCGACGAATAGGTACTTTGTACTTCGTACAGGTTAAGTCTAAAACGTACTAGTGTATGCTATTTATGGATCTGTTGCAGCTTGATTGGGATATTGATGTTGTAGAGGGAAGAAGTCTAGTACGAGGTAGCCACCGTGAGGGGTAGTCTTATACACTGTCCGTCGTACCTGCCCACATTCGGCCAAACCTTCCTACCACGAGCACCCGCGAGAGTAGACCTCCAGACCGACCGAATATCACGAAAACCCTCCATTTCGACCATTCGTACGAAGTAACCTCAACCTTCAATATACCAGACGGCCGACGTGCCCTCACCCGAACCTCTTATATTACCTTCCGGCCCCGAAATATGGGTCAATAACCGGCAAGGTGTACGTAGTTTATTGGTGCGAACGCCGTTAAACCGTGGCTTCAATCCGACATCTTGTTCTCCGAGGACCGTGGTCAATATGATGAATTGTAGAGACAAAGGGATAGTATGTGCAGTCTTCTCCGGGTACAGAGTAGGTAGGCGAGCCGAGTGCTCGAGCCGTACGGACGGACTTCTCTCAGAACGAGTGTGTATGCTTTGACGGCAGAGAGATCCGTAACGTAGACGGTATTATTGGAGATATTGATGCATTATATGTGCTTTTCCCGCGATGGGACCAACCGGCAGCAAGGGTAGCGAATCGCGCAGCTCTCACCAATTATTGCAGCTTGATTGGGATATTGATGTTGTAGAGGGAAGAAGTCTAGTACGAGGTAGCCACCGTGAGGGGTAGTCTTATACACTGTCCGTCGTACCTGCCCACAGATCTCTTGGTGGGATGTGCTCACCGCCTTCCAGAAGCGGTCATCCCGTCGGCTTGATTGGCAGATCCCAAAACTTTTTTTCGCCAGCCGGGCTAAGCTGGCGGCTGGTCGCTGGAACCAGTAAACCAGTACAGAACGATATGCTGCGATCTTAAAGCACTATAACCACTTACAGATCTATGTTGGCTCTACCTAAGTAATCATTCGTTACAAGCCCGTTTTGCGTTGTGCCAATTCCCCTCTTTTCAGCTCCAGCATATTGTGCCACCGTCTCTATTGACGTCCCTGTCGACATATCCATATCTTCTGATTTCCCAGCATGGCGAGCGGCAAAGAAAAGAAGCGCAAGAGGGAACAGGATGGCACGGCGCGGCCGAAGAAGAAGGTAGCCATTCAAGAAGAAGCCTCTGCCTCGGCGCAATCAAACACATTCAAGATTGCTTCTGCAAGTTTGGATGGCAGCTGTCCCCCGGTCATAGGTGAGCGAGCCTCCAGCCTGGTCTACGTCTGCGTCCCATCACCCGCTCACTGTTCGTTCCAGCGACACATCCCGGCCTTGGTCTTCCCGGCTCCGTCAACTTTCAAGCATACACGAAGCCAGCGCCGTTAAACCCGAAACAAAAGCGAAGCAAGCGTGCTACGTCCTCAGCCTCACCTCTCCTCCTGCACTCCTCGCACGGCAAACTCGATTATACAGCGAAAGAAGAGGGGCCCGGCGGCCGGGAACCACACCTCAAGCATTACATCGGCGTCTTCGACCCAGAGACGGGCGAACTGTCGCTTGTCGAGGCCAGGAAAATGGCCGTCCGAGGCGTTGTTCAGTCGCAGCAGCCCAACGAAGAGGACCTACGGAGCAGAGCGGCATCGAAGGCATGTATTCCCCTTGTATTCTCTTCCACATGCCATGCATGGGCGCTAATCGTATACGTAGAATATGATGGACCTTCGGAACGATCTGGGACAGACTTTTGGTACGAAGAAGGCCAAGAAAGCCCTGGCGGCCATCACGGACAATGCCATCGTCGACGACAACGAGAAGACGACCGCCCGCACCTCTTCATCTCAAGCCATCATGACCGCAATCGGGGAAGTGACGCATACCATGGCCTCCAAGGAGGAGCTTCAGGCGGCAGCCGACGCGGCGAAGCCTGTTCCCCCAGGCAACTTCGAAGCTCAAGAGATACAAGACGTCTATACCCCGCAAGGGCTGGTTGGAGGCGAATTATTGAATGCCATCCCCATCAAAGATTGGCAGGATACTGTCAAGAAAGGAGGCAACCAGATGATGACGAGCGCATTCATCGCGTCTCGGCTCAATCCGGTTGGCGAAGGCCCAGACTCGACTACCCGGTTAAAAGCCCTCCGTTATCTCGAGTTCCTCATAAAATTCTCGAAACTGATCAAAGGGAGAACACCCAAATTACCTCCTCCGGATAAACTCAGACAGCTGTTGCAACCCGCCCCTGAACCCGTAGTTCAGAGCATTAGGCGGAAATTCTCAGCTGGCCAACAGATAGACAAGTTTCATCGCGACTTGCTATACACATACTGCTGTGCCCTAGCAGCGATCCTGTCCAATTTTGAATTCGAGACCAGCAAGCTTCGATACGACTTGGGCCTGGACGATAAACAGTTTGCACAATACTTCCGCGAGATCGGTGGCAAGGTCAAAAAGGCGGTTGGCGCAGAAAAGGGGACGCAGGTGCAGATAGCAGTACTGCATCTGCCGTTAGAGTTCCCAAAAGTAAGATACCAACGGCAACGTTAATTTAAAACAAGCCGAGATCGTGTTGTAGTACAAGAGCGGACGGTGGGATGCGCATGGTGAGGTGTTATAAGGCTGGGCTTTCGCTTGGGCTAGTTGGATTATCTACCTAGCCACTGTGCACATCTGACCGTGCCACGTTATACACAATGAATCAATATGTGCAAACTTCTCCATGCGAGAAATTGAGCTGCCCCAAGGTAGTAATAGCACATCTGTGTTGCTCGATACCTAGTGAACCGAGGGAAAAAAATGTTTGGTAAGAAAATCCCACTCTACTATGCTCTTATATATGTTATATTGAATTTCCTCGAGATATAACATGCTCTCGTTAAGCTCGGGATCATTTGCACTTCGAGCTGCCCACAAGAACACACGCTTCTCTGCCTACAAAGATAGCAAGCCGCCCATTCGCTTTGCCGGGTATACCGATTGGTCATAAGTGCTTACGAGTGGCGTCTATGACATGCTGCGCAAAGGCCTCGGGATGCGACACGTAGGGGAAGTGCAAGCCGGGGAGGTGCCCGATGTCGACGCCGGCCTTGGTCGCGGCCACGACGTTGTCGAGGAACTGGTAGGCCGGCGTCGACGCCCCGACCGTCCAGTACAGGGGCCGCCCCGCGAGATGTTCGGCGCCCGTCGGCGCGGACAGAGGGATGGTCAGGGGGTACCCGCGGGCCCAGCGCGGATAGTTCTTCCACATGCGGGCGTGGGCCTCTTCTCCCAGGCCGGCCCAGGCCTCATCGTCGCCGCAGAACGTCGACGGCATCGTCGACGCCAGGTGCCGCGAGATGGCCTCGTCGTCCAGCGCGCGGAGACCGCTGAGCGAGTCGACGAGGTGCAGCGGCACCTCGTGCGCCAGCGCGGTGCGCACGCGCTCGGGATAACCCGCCACCAACGCCAGGACGGTCGAGCCGCCGGAGCTGCAGCCCCAGAACGTGGCCGCGCCGCTGATCCCCAGCTCGTCTACGATGCTCACGACGTAGGCGGCCAGCTTCTGCGCCGTGACGTCCTCGTAGGTCTCGCGCGGCGCGTCCGACGACCTCGACATCCCCGGCATGTCGAACGTCGTGACCCGGAAGCCGGCGGCGGCGATCAGGGACATGGGCTTGTCGAACATCTGGCACTCGCCCAGCCCGTCGGGGATCAGCACGATGTCCGGCCCCGAGCCCTCTTGCTCATAGTACCAGGTGATTCCCTCGCTCGTGGTCGCTGTGCCTTTCGTGCGCATTATGGTCAGGGGTTCGTTTCTTGTGCGTGATCGATCGGTGGGGATAAGAAGATGTTTTATATCGTTGTGTTTATTAGAGATATAATATAGGTGGTAGATCATAAGAGACGCTTTTTCCTCGACCTGGGATTCATCTACGACTTGATTAAGGGGGCGGGGTATTGTTCCCTTTTATACTTCTACTCGACACTCCGTCTCCAAAATCCGAATTCCAGCTTCCCGTTTCCCTTGTCGCACATCTAGGAATGGTCCTCGCCGCTTAACGGGCAGAATGATGCGCCCGAGCGGATAGTCCTCCAGCCGTGTGCTCCGTGGATCGGGTGATCGGATTTATCATAGATGTAAGAGCTGATCTAAAAAAAAGGGTGATATTGTCGAGGTCGGTATCAAGGACTTCCGGCTTAGACAGTGCGCAATATTTGATTCCCCACATCTGACCGGTTCCGTCTCCTAGATCCGATTCGACCGCCGCGGCGGAAGCTCCAAAACTAACCCCTGCCTGCGCTTTTGCGCCGAAACGACGCTGACTCGATATCAACACCCTTAAACTTTTCTGCCGAATTGAGAAACCCGGCTGTAGTCGACGAAGAAATGGTTCGCGCTGCTGGCCGCTACCCTATCGACTACGATGGCGGCCTCCGGATCTCCGGTTCATGAAGAACTTGCCTCATCAGGGCCAGCCACACCCGAAGCCAAGAGAAGGAAGTTACGGAAAGGCACGCGGAGCTGCTGGGAATGCAAACGGCGGAAGAATAAGTGTACCTGGTCTCATGGGAAAGAAAAGTGTGACGGCTGCTATCACCGAGACACGCCGTGCAGAGGCCAAGAACTGCCCGAAGAACACGTCTCGGAGGCGAGGCGCGGGACCAATAAGCCGGACGACAGCAAGCTTCGGCGGCTCGAAGCATTGGCTGAGAAATTAGCACGCCAAGTCAACTCTGGGAAAACCCATGAACATCATCATGCACGGCCAGTTTCGGACGATACGGGCGGAGAACCCCCGGCCGCGGCGCCCGCAACCACCACCACCACCAGTCCACGTCCCGACGCTGTAGTCCTTCCGCCACGATCAACCAGTCCTTGCTTACGTATATCTGACTACGCTGTGTCGGTAAATCTTGCTCTGTCTACTACCTCATATATGCATGCTTACCATCCGTGTCATGATAGTACAGCAGCAGGGCGACAGTAGCGGCAGATATCTTGCAGCCATCCCTCCCAAGACTGCTGCTAGCCGGTAACACCTCGTTCGGCCAATTCGGAGAGACCACGGACGCAGCCATAACTCCTTTAATACACGGGCTCGTAGCAGCTTGGCCCAGTAAGCAGCATCACGATGCCATTCTCCGTACCGACTTGGGCTTGCTTCACCCAGCCCTGTCTTCCGCGTGCTCTGGCTTTCGAGCCCCGCCGTCCCCGGAGGATCTGCTGAAGATACCGCCGCCGGGGACCACGCCCGTGGCTATCGCACGGAAGCTTCTGGCCTTGGGGGCGTATCTGCAAGTAGTGTCGTCGCCGTCCGGATCCGGGCGTGGGATTGCCCAGTCGAACCCCGAATACCATATCATCTCGTCCCGGGCGTTCGAGACAGTTAGTAAACTAGTAACCCATAACGACGATCTTCCCGAATCTGTTGAAATTATCGAGGTGCGCTCCTTTCTATACCCTCGTTGATTCCGTCAAGATAGTATCTACAGAAAGCAAAAGCGCTCTGTATGAATAGCGACATTAGTCTCCGTGTTATGCTCGATGCTGTTTCTAGACAACTGAGACCAACGATTGCTAAGTCTTCTGGTAGTGTCTGATCATCGAGAGCCAATATCACAATTACATAGGGAACGTCCGGCGTGCATGGATCGTCATGCGCCGTGCGATGGCGATGGCACAGCTCCTCGGCCTCGATCGCCAACGTAAGACCCTAGCAGCACATGCCACGAATGTAGACGAGGCACAGGGAGCGTCTCAGCTGGAAAGTATGTGGTTCGTCCTCGTCCACTATGATCAGTACTTGTCACTTGTGCTGGGCATCTCGCCCAACCTACCCGAATACAGCCAGACAGCCCTGGGACTGTTGGAAAAGTACACGCCCTCACAGCGAATGAGCCGACTCCACTCCATGGCAACGGGGCGCATCCTTCAGCGAAACCGCGCTGATATCTACAACGTCGTCGAGACAATGGAGATCGATAAGCTGCTTCAGCAGGCCGCGGCGTGTATGCCGGCTCAGTGGTGGCTGCCTCCCGACTGGCACGAGGGCGAAGGTGAAGGCGATGCGGGAATCGCCTGCGTAGTCGATCGCCTCATGGTCCACTTCGCACACTACAACATTCTACTGCAAGTCCATCTACCGCCGATGATACGTTCCCTGGCGAGTAGTCGGCAGCATTACCCGGACACGTCAACGGCAATCAACTGCAGTCGTGAGATCTTGACCCGCTTCACCGTCTTCCGCAGCCGTCATCCGGCGGTCTCCTACTGCCGCGGTCTCGACATCTTCGCGTTCGTGGCCAGCATCGCGCTCTGTCTCCTGCACATCCACACCAGCTCTGAAGCTCGGACCCCCCAGGGTTGCGGTATGCCCGGCATATCCAGTAGCCTTCTAGCTCACCAGCGACCGACCCATCGCGGTCTCGTGGAGCGGGCCCTCCAGTGCATCGAGAAGATATCTCAGGTCCACCCGCACGACAAAACGGCCTCGAGAATCATCCCCGTCTTCCGAAAGCTTCTCGTTTTCGAAGAAGAAGCTTGTATGAGGGGCACAAGCTACACCATCCAGATGCCGCCCCACGCCGGGCAGTCGAAAGATATTAATAGCGGGCGGGTCGTGGCTAAGGATGCCAACGCGCTCTATCTGGACGTCCCTTTCTGTGGAACCATTAAGGTCGAGCGGGCGAACATGAACATCTCCGATGCCGTCTTGACTACTGGAACCTCGAGTCCTGGAGAAATGTCGCAGACGACACATATACTCCTAGGTTCTTTCCCTCCCTCTGTGCCGGCGTGGCGTATGGCTCCCCCTACTCGGCAAGCATCGACGGACCAGCTTGTGGCGGTCACCGAAAGGGGCCATGTCGACAAGCACCGGTCCGGCATACCTGGCGCGGGGACCACAATGGCATCTCTTTCCGATTCGCAGCGAATGTTATTCAATGGAAGCGAGGAGTTACAGGGCCCTATGGTTACGTCGGAACTGCTTGCGCCGGCTACAATGGGCGCTCTAGAAGGGCAGTCAAATCCCACAGCGATAGATGCGGACCTCTTCGACCAGTTTTGGGATATCCAGTGACCTCTTTTTCGAAGCCGCCTTACTTCTCACTAGCTTTTTGTCTATTGTGCTAGGACTGCTTTTGGGTAGTTACGGAATTACCAGGCTGCCAACATAAGCTGAGAGTTATTGGGTCTCCGGATATTAACTCTGTTCAATTCGGCTATGAATACCCCGGCTTAGCTTATTATCAGCCGACACAGCCCCCGGGTCCCGGGTCCCTAAAATACACGGACACCCTTGCCTCACACTCGTGCTGGTCGGTACAGGAGAAATAAGGGTATAAGCTCTCAGCAGGCATCTACCTACGCAGAAAAGAGTCGTACAACAATCGTACCCCCAGAGTGCGTCTTTTCATGCGGCTCATTGTGATTTTCTGCTGAAAAGGGGCCCGGCTAAGAGTCAAGACGCCGGGGAATATCGCCTTCCGGGCATCCCACAGGCGCAGGGGGGCTTGATGCGGAATCACAATTGACACCGGGATTCGGCTTCGATTGCTCAACTACTACATGGCGGTCTATTTTGCTCGCGTGCAATCTTAACAGAATCAGACTGTCTTTGGCTAGCAGTATGAAGCTAACAACTTCAGCCTGCCGCTTTTGTAACCAATGATAATGCTATTACTGTTCTGTGATATGTATTGTCTGACGATTTTGTTAGATAAAATGATGTTCCGTTCAAGGTCAAGTGGCGCTCCGAACCACACGATAACAGTAGAGTAGAATAGATAGTTTGATGTTGCTACTTCGTTACTTGCAGTCTCGGAAACTGCAACATCATCTTCCTCTTACTCTCTTATTCTTGCTCTGTCTGTCTGAATGGCTATTATCGGTGCAATCTTCGAACCTGATACAGTCCAAGCAGCTAATCGCTTTTGTAGATGTTAGCCGCTTACCTGTTGATCTTAGAGGTCATTATCTACACAACCCGCAACTGCCCACCATGTCCTATAAACATGTAGAAGCATGAACTTGCTGAGTATGTCGAAATATATTTAATGGACTATATTTTAAGTATAATATATAAGTCCTGTTTCAACCCCTCTTGCATGCCCAGCCTTTCTAATCAGTGCAATCTTGTTGAACAACTATCAGCATTTCTAGTCTATTATACAACAACTGCGGAAGGCACCTGTTGCTTTTTGTTACGGACATGAGAGCACGGCACACATCTTTATTATACAAGTAAGTATTCCAGGACTGGCACCAGGCTCTTCTTGAGCAACTGTATACAGGTGACGGCCACTTAGAGACGCGCTGCAACCTCCTGCCTACTTTACGCGTCGCGACTTCCTGCTTTACAACTGCAACTGCCTTATATAAAGGTAGGTATGTTGTCAAGTGTGGGCATGTAGTAGGTACCTACTACCAGTACATGTAGGTGGTGGTAGTTGAAGTCTGATACAATCCAAGTGGTACCCCTGTATCCGAGACTAGGTAGGTACTTTGTCACCGGCTCTCCGAAACTGAGACTTTGGACTTTCTCCACTGCTTCAACGTCTATTGCTCCCATGTTGCGAGTATCATGATGCCGCGTTTTTGTATCTCCTCTTGTATCCCTCTCCCCTCCACAACCTGGTCTGAACACTGAACACGATACTCCGTTACCCTGAACAAAATCGCACAGCAACCGCCCTAGCTAGCAACCATTGGCCATATAAATACAATGCTCGCACTTAGCAAGTCCTGTGGTCCAGGCAACATCTACTTGCAACCTACACACCAAAGCTCTTGTAGAGTAGTTGACACTCCAACAGATCAACAACATCCAACTCCAACCTTCTCGTCTGCGATCGTTGCCATCTACTCTATAAGACTAGCATCGTCACCCTCGTTTCCCCTACAAGGTACTGCGCTCGCTATCTGTAGCGAGATATCTGTCTCTCCCTCACCTTCCCCGCTGCTGCCTCGGCAGACCTTTCCTACATACCTTCACATCTACACACTTACCTAGCCTGAGCCGATGCCCGCCTCGTATTCCTATCCTGGTCATTCACTGCAAGGCCAATAGACCGCAAAGCTTTGGCGTGCACCACTATCCGTCTTGTCAGGCAGATCAGCCTACTGGTCCCGGGTTTGACGAGCCTGTCCATCACGTCACCTCGGGACAATCTCTACGCTACCAATCTGGTTGCCAAACTGTTCTACCAGTTTCGAAGAGGGGCGAGCCCGTCGTAGCATTACACGGAGGACACCACGCCGCTCTTTGTTACAAGATAGACAATGGCGTCCTTCTACGAGCAAAAGATGCTACGGCTCTTTGAGAGATATGAGTTGTCTGATAATGCCCGAGTCATGTTCAGAGCCCTTGACGAATTCAAGACAGCTAGACTTGACGAGGCTGCCTTGGGTCGACTGATCCGACTCTCCCCTAGCAACCGAGCAGCGCTTGTGAATACCATGGTGAAATGGTACAACGTCCATTGTCTCCCCGTATCCCCCTTTGCAGCACTGACCTCAGCAATAGTGCGAATATTATGAAGGATAAGCCGAAAGAGGGCAAGTACTGCCTGAGTATTATCACAAGCTGCGGCGATATGCTCAAGATTGCCGATAAGCCGCTTCAGCCGGTTGGCTTTCCGGGGTTTGCTAAGCTCCCACTCGAGATACGCCTTTGTATCTACGCCTTCTACGTGAGCAATGGCAACGGGTCGCCCAGCATCATTCCACATCCGAAGAGAGGCTATTGTGAATGTGCGCCACACGAGCCGCCGGTATCTAAGACATTCCCGGTGGTGGACATGGCGCTCGCTCTCACGAGCAAGCAAATCAGTACCGAATTTCTGACTTTTTTCTACCGCAAACGAGTAGGTGTGCTCACAGCCCGTGTCATGATGCTATGAGAGATTAACAGCTTGCCTTCCAGAGATTCTATTTCCCGTGTGCTTGCGAGATGAATTGCCACCTCACGAACAACAAGCTGCTGCACTCTACGATGGATAGCGTCATGTTCCACTGGTGCGGTACGTGGGCGGATAAAGGTATCCAGCACCTAAAGGAACTGACACAGCTCGAGGAGATGACTGTCGTGATATCGAAGGCCACCTCGCATCAGCTCACGAGCCGCCAGATTGAGATTCGCGATTTCTTCGGTGCCAAGCGTATCAGCCGTACCCTTACCGACTCACTTGGCTGGGATGAGTTAATCACCATCCGCGGTTTGAAGGCGGTCAGGGTACTGCACATTGACAAGCGTAAGGCTGACCGACGCACCGACGAGGAACGAAAATGTCTCGAGAATATGCTGAATTTCTACCTGCTGCGCCCGGCAGAGAATCAGCAGTAGAATGGGGATTCGTTGGGAAAAACCCGACGAGACCGGCCCGACGGGAGAGAGGAAATCTGTTGATGCTACCACCTGGACGTTGCTTAAGAAAGAGACGAGAAAAAATTTGGCGCGGGCCGGTGACTGATCGGCTGGGAGAGTTGAGGCTCCTTGTGCGGTGTCTTGGGGTGGAATGGATGAATAGGGCTGGAGGATCCCAACCGCTTATGCGGCTTGATTCTCTTCGGGTTGCCAGTGAGGTGCACTGGTGAGCTGCAAAGGCTATAAAATGTGCGTAGGATTTTCTCTGGGTGACTGTATTTCCATAGCCTAGATCTCATAACGTGCGCGTGCGAGTCGCTTAGCAGTCTTCTTATTCTGCCCAACTACTGCATGATACGTGAGCAATGAAATTTGTCATGATGAAATGTCCTTCGTTAGTATGTGGCGTAAAAGGAGGCTTGAGGGTCTGCGTCCTGCAGAAGGTAAGGTACCGTAGGGATTCAGTAGAGATCTTGGGGCTTTTCGTATTACGAAAAGCGTTTTGATATATGAGCCCTTGATGCGCATCTGTCAGGGCATAAGCCGCTGGTGATATAACAGATGCGACAGGGAGTTTATGAGCAGATCTCTCATTTCTAGAATTATTCTAGAATTTGTTGCCGGGAGCCTGGTGCGTTCTAGACCCGTAAGCAAATGCTGGAAGAGGAAGCCTGCGGGTAACACGCAACTTAGCAAGGCAAAGCAAGGCAAGGCAGGGCAAGGCACTTTACTGTATATCTTTATAGTATTTTAATAGTACGCTACCGTTGCTCCCTACCTCTACTTACATACTTGTCATATATAATTAATTATCAAGCAGGGCTAGATACTTCCTGCTGGTTGCCGGACAAGAACCCGCCTCATCGATGGATTGTACCATGTGTACAAAGCGTATAAGAGTAACAGCAAGTACCATACAATAGAAAGCAGAGGAGGGATATATCGAACCCCCGGGCCTCAGCCCTACGACGCTTTCGGCTTGTATTGCTGCTGATCGATCATGGGGCTTGGTGGATAGTAGCTAGTGTAGACTAGATGCCTCACTAGGTCGTCGATCTTGACGGCGTCGGATTTGACCACTGGTGGCTTGATTCACCACAGCCATCTTCCTGGGTCGAGAGAAGATACTTACCTTATGCATTGGTGCTACAGTAGTGCACACGTGTATGTCCGTCCCGTGGGTAGGGTAGGGTGCCAGTTTATTCCCGGAGCAGAACCCGACGAGGATGTTTTTTCTTTCTAGAAGCAAAGGAAGCATGAATCAGGGCGTCTACACTAACCTACCGGCCCTCTTATCACCTGCTTGGAATAGCGTGGACTTGCCTACACTATGTGGGTGGGAGTGTATGTGTGTGAGGTATATAGATAAGTGGCGATTTCTAAATACATGTAGAGAGGGGATGTGTGTCGTCTGTTTCTAGAGATATCGTTACCTAAGGTAATTAAGAACCTGTTGTGGCCGGTGTTGTCTTGCGGGTGGTTATAATTGTGCTACCTATCTAAGGTTAAAGTAGATAGGTACGGAAGTATCACTGGGGCAAATTGAGAGCACGCACTTACAAGTTACAACTCAATATAAGTGAGGTATGAAGTCGTGTACGCAATGTTCAATCTCGTCACACGACAAGAAACGTGAGAGCTTAAAAGCGGGTTGAAGGGTTCGGTACCTATGCGGGAGGTGCAGGTGTGACTTTGCATGGGTGGGATACGGTACGGTACGGAGTAAAGGAAGGAGATCAAGCTGGGAACCGACACATGCTAGCACTAATGGAAATCGAACCCCCCCTCCTCCTCCTCGTCTGCCCACACATTGAAGTAAATATCTCATGGTTGTTCCGGTACCTTAGGTAGTTCACATGATTTGACATTTGCTAACTCGGGTTTGTCTAGAGCTCTTGCGACTACCTACCTACCTATATAAGTAGGTATTCGGTTGCTGCTCAGTAAAGTCGGTATCTCGTCAAATTGTTCTTGGCATGCAAACACCTTGGGCCACCGCGATAAAGGCAGGTCTTATTCCCATGCGGACACGCCGTTACACTACCTACACCATCTGGGCGGTTGAATGTCTCGGCGACGCTGCTAATGTGGGCTACGACCCTGGTACCTGCTGGATAGGCGCTAGGGAGTTTTAAACTATTTGAATAAGAAGGGCTGCCGAGCTAACAAACGGTTGGCTCGTCGTTTTTAATTCGATTTTGTCGATGTCGAATTGGATTGGTGTTGATGGAGTGCCCGCTACCTACCGTGCTAGCTAGGCCCCTATCGGCAGACTTTTATAAATATTCCTTCCAGAAGCTGGGGACTTAAAGACTCGATGGAAATCGCCACCATAGAACTGGAATACCTAGCCTGTACCAAATACTGGCCTCTGTCACTACTAGGTAAGATACCGAGTACTTACTTGATAGCGCGAAGGGGAAAAGGCCCGCACTAGCGCCGCATTCGAACGATCCAGCTCGTTGGACCCGGTCGTCCCGACGCACGCCGAGCCTTTCACACCTCTGGCCCACAAACCGCCCCTCCTTACGAAGTACGATAGTGGGGTGAGGTGGAGCACCTGCGCCTAAGAGAGACCGAGATAAAACCCGTTGATGGTGTGAATCCGTCCCGGAGTCTAGGCGGCTTGGGCATGGCGCGGGATCAGAAGTGCGGGAGGGGTGGCGAGATGCCGATCGTTGTTTTGCCGCCCGCTATTCTTCTTCTGCGAAAGGGCGGCGACGCTTCCCGTCTAGAAATAAGCCCCAGGTTGTGTAGTGTTATTGTATATAATAAGTTCGTGCTCCGTTCGCCCGCTTGGCTGACTACCTTAGGTACTTAACCTGTATCTACTTCAAACCCCCGTGGCCGCCCTGTCGTTATCAACAAACAGTAAAGCCGCAAAACCACATGACCGCATAGCGAGCCCTCCCTCGGTGGCTGTTCACCGGACTGAAACAGAGCCTGAAACAGAGCTTTGAAACAGAGCCCCGGTCCGTTGCTCGTGCTGCTTGCGTAAAACCCGTTGGAAACAAGACAAGACATTACTCTATCACGAGCCCATCGCATAATCCAGTATTCGCAGCAGCGAACGAAGCACCTACCTACGTCGTTGTCATCATGAGCCTGGGCAAGTGGAAGCTATCGAGGCGCAGGCCATCAACCGAAAGCTCGGGAAATAGCAACATATCGTCGTCATCGTCCTCGTCCTCGTCGACCTTCTCTTCCTCCTTGACAACGAGGGCATCGACGCCGATCAGCCAGTCAAGCAGCAGCAGCAACAACAAGGGCAATAACAAGACGTCCTCCTCCCCGTCGTCATCGTCGTTCTCGTGGCTCCGCTCGTCGCGGCGGACGTCGAAGCGGAAATCCCTCATCGCGCCCGACGACCCGGTCTTCGCGCGCCTGAACAAGCCCTTCACGCCCGAGAACCTCGAGCACCAGAGGATATTCAGCGCCTTCGAATGGACATTTGACGACGACGACGATGACAACAGCTGCCGGCGGCGGCGTATGAGCCTCAGTCTCAGCCCTTGCACGTCGCGGACCGCGACGACCGTGGACGACTACGCAGACGAAGAAGTTGATCCCCACCACATCCCGCCGCCGACGGACGTGTTGAGCGGTTGTCTTGCTCGTCTCTCGATGAGAGAGGGGCCCGGGAGAGGGGTCGACGGAGACAACGCTGCTTGATGATCCTTCGCGGACGGCTTCTATCTACGACGTGATGATAAGGAATTAATAATTGAACATATAATTGTGTTTCGGCTAAGGGTTTTTTGTTTCGAGTACTGCATGGGCGCGGTGGGAGAGCATCATCCGAGTTGCCAAGGAGAGGTGTTAAGGAGTTAGAAATGTCGTCGTCACAGGGCCACGGGCATCCACGGCTCATTCAGCAGCGCGGGCGGTGATCTTGCGATGACTACTAGGCGAGGCGCATTTCAAGTTTTCTGGAATTGCGGAGGGAGAATTGGAGCGATCTTTTCGCTATAACTGGGCTAATACGATGGGAAAGGGGGTTCCGGGCTGCATGCATACACATACACATACACATCACACATACACATACACATTCACCATACACGTATATATAGGGAACCTAGGGCAGTTATTAGCCCAAGTACTCAATCAATCAAGTAGCCGGGGCAGCCGGAGGAGACTTCAAGCCGCCGACAAAGTCGAAATACAAGCAAACGTTTGAAAACTCGAGATTCATAATCAGATCTCGCTTGTTAGAGCTCTGCTATTGCATCAAGAGAAAAAAAGGAAATAGGAAAGTAAGAACAGAGAGAGAGAGAGAGAAGAGAGAGAGGGAAAAAAAGGCCTCAGAATTTTCAGTGTATGAATTACTCTTTCGGATATGAACCCTTCGTCTTGATGTATAAAATAACTCATCATTGGCCAATGTGCGGAACAACAACAGCACTCGTGTGCAAGGGGGGGCTTTGATTTTTGATGGCAGCATACTACCTTACCCTTACCATGGCGTCGTACTGTCCCTACTGTAGACAGCCGTACCGTAGTGACGCAGCGCTTCACGGTCGGTCCTCTCTTCTCTTGTATGTATGCCGGCGGCGTTGGGAAATCGGGAGTTGAGAGGAACCTGGGTGATGGGGAGCCCGAGGCAAGAACAGGGCCGGCCGGCGGCATTGCTTACTTCTTGCGTCTGCTCATATGAAGAATTGGGCTGGTGTGTCCGTTCCGAGCACTGACTCGTGTTCGCGAGGATCGTGAAACATTCTAGCCTTGAGGCGGAACTGCGCTCACCCATGTATGTAGGTGATCACCCAGATACGAATGGAGTGATGATTGCAAAGCTGAGCTCCGTAGTCACTTCACTGTGCCTGGCTGCGAAAAACCTGAGCGGCCAAAGTCTGGACAGTAAAGTATCCAATGGGCTCAATATCTGTCCTGAGGTGGCCGGCCAGTCTTTGTTGTTGGGGGCAGAAGCCCCCATGTTATGATCCAGCCTCTAGGCGAGTCCTTAGTAGTCGGGGATAGTCGCTGGGACTTTTAGGATGCCTCCGTGTAGATGGTTTTGAATTGCCAAAGGTTGAAAGAGAAAGGATGACGATACTTATGCTAGCGCGAAGAGAATTTTGCTTTGATGCCAAGAGTTTGGAAGCTTGGACCAGGTGGTCCACTCAGGCACTTGATTGGCCTCTTTTTTCTCTTTTTTTCTTTTCTCCCTCCAAGAATTACCTCTCGAAACTGAGCGACGAAAACAACGAAGCTTGATGGCATCACTCAACAGCCAAATAACCTATAGCCAGAAATTTTTATGGTGGGAGAAGCACCTATGCAATAGATAGCTACTCCGGTGCGCGATGCGAAAGTTGCATGAAATAAAAAAGACAAGTTGAAGAGCGAAAATTTAGGTATTCCAGCAGGCTGTTACTCTGTATCCGTTATAATTGGGTATATTTATTGTTGTAGAATAAGCTTAATCGCCCCCATTCTTTGAATGCTTCATGTCGCTCGTCTTGTTTTTCTCTACACTTCCCCCGCATATGCGTAACGTAGCGCCACTACGTACACTATGAGCATCGTTGAAATCAGAGCCGAACTTGAAGTTCTACTATTGGCGATAATCGTTGTTGAGAGCGCCCTAATCTTCATGTATAACGGCCATATCTAGCACCTCTACTCGGCCCTGGCCTTTGGTTTCGTTGCCAACAAAGTCGGAAAGTCCCTTGAAGGCGCCTGGTTCAACAAAACCAACGACCTCCCACTCCGACCCCATGACGTCTTGTTGTTCTACCTGCTCTACGTAGCTTAATATTTTGTCTTTTACTGTACCCGGGGCCTTCTGCTCTTCGTCGCCGTCTCCGCTCTTGGCCGCAGCTGGTGCCTTGACAGCTTGCTTAAGCACGTTTGTCGAGCAGGTAATACGAAGTCGCATCCGCGCCCGTGCGACAGGAATCGGCTGGTGGTCGATCAGCGCCTTCATGGCTTCGAGGGCTTGACTCTTGGCGCTCTTGGTTGTGACGACACCTGTCCAGTTATGTTCTTTTGCCTTTGGCTTCGCCTCGGCATCCTCAGCTGCAGCGGGCGTTCCCGTGCCACTTCCCGCGGCGCTCTTCTCTCCGTGGCTTTTGTCACCTTGATTCTTGTCTCCTTGGTGTGCCTGTGAACTTAACATGTCGAGTGCCTTCTCGATCATCCCCGTCGTGTAGACGCGCTTCGTGCGAGGGTCGACTAGCTTACTTGCGACGATGCTGATGACCTCGTTGTGCACGCGATCCATCTGGGCCGCCCGCTCCTTTTCGCCGACCTGTAGCTCGCCCTTGTTCAGGATCTCGAGGATGATGTCGTTCACGGGCTTATCCTTGCCGAAGGCCTTCGCAAGGTCGGCAGTGGGGGCTGTCTGGCCCTTTGAGACGTTGAGGAAGACATTGGGAATCTGGAGGACTTCGTCGAGGTCTGTCTCGATGCCCGATCGCCATTCTAGCACCTTGTTCTTGTAGCAGGCAATCTCGAAGCGCTTCTTCCCCTTCTTCAGACGCACGAGTGATACGTTTGTCAGTTTTATCTGGTTTGATGGCTGGGTGATCTGGCGCGACCTGTGAGAAGACGCGGTGAGTCAGTAGGCGTATGGTTGCGACGTCGAACTGCGCAAAGCCTTACATGTTGGAATCGCGATGTGCAGCGGGGAGAAGGAGAATCGTAACGAGAGCTGAAACGCGTTGTGGATGATGCGGATACCGTGAAATGCGACGGTGTGGTTTGCCCTATTTACGTAGGACTACCTTATGTTGGGTCGAAAGTAAGACAGGTGTAGATGTGCATTTGTGTAGGTATTTCAAGTTGTCTGGCTATTGGAAGCTGTGTCGGTTTGTTGAACGGCAAGCCCCTCATGGCGGGTAGGTACCTGATCTATCTGAATGTATGACTAACCGTTTCTACTGTGTGCAGATAGGGGACGGGAGTAGATACCACAGAGGAGACTGTGGCTCTATTCAGAGTGGTAAGCAGTAATTATTTCGAATTACCAACGGATGTTTACATTTGAATGTTCCTTCCAATCATCTAAGTGCCTACCTGAATCAAAGATATTCGTGGCATGGTTGATAAGATACCTTGATCATACCAGAATTGCGACTTCTTGTAGTGTAGGATAACGGAAGTACCTAGGTAGGTAAGAGGTACTTACCTATGTACAATGTGCATGTGCAGATACCTGTGTACTTAAGAGCTTATGACGCTTATCTCAGGCACGCGATCCCGGCTGCCAACTCAAGTCGTGTTTTTCGAGCCCCCGTGTGCTGTGCTGGCTCCGAAACAGGAAGGTTCCTTGCCAGCATGATACATCTCGGTCCGCCTCACTGAAAACGGGCGTGCGTCGTACCTAACCTGCTGTCGATGTCTGATAGGCAATGACGTGACTCAGTCATCCAGCCTGTGCTAGCGAGTCGGGCTAGGTACCAGAGTCGACTAGCGCGGGCTAAATGTAGCATAGCGGCGCTTGGCCGCCACTGCAGCTGCCAGTCGGGTTCTCAGAGTCAGGTACCTGGGTAATCTACCCCGGACGTCGTTGGACCTTACCAGCCTCCTAACCAGGCAGTTGTACACCGACCTCTACCTCCATCATCTCCCGTGTCAGCACTTAACTTTCCTCCTGTCTTCCTTCTTCTTCATCTTATCATCATCATCACCGTTGACCAGCCCATCGCTATCATCATCAGCTACAACCTCTGCTACATAATTTACTACATCCTTTGCTTTGGGCACTCAGTCTTCGTAGTAGCCATCAAAGGCAGAGGTGCCAACAACCTCACCTCCACCATCATGAGAGTAGCAACACAGACGCTACTGCTGGGCGCCACCACGGCTGCCTTCGCACAGGAGCAGAAGATCCTCACCAATACTGCCCAACATCCCCTAGAGCATATCAGCGATGCCCTCCGGAATCCTCTTGAGCATTTTACTGAGGCTCTAGGAGAGATGCCTGCCGCGGCCAAGGGCCTTTGGGACGAGATGAACCTCCTAGTCCCCGGCTTCGTGGAGAAGGCGGGTAACCTTATTTCCCGGCCCAAGCCCCATACCCGACGCCCCGATAGCGAATGGGACCATATCGTCAGAGGTGCCGATGTGCAGAGCATGTGGGTTGAGACCGACGGTGTCAAACACCGCAAGATCGATGGTCCGCTCGAGGCCTATGACCTCCGCACCAGGACCGTTGACCCTTCGGTTCTCGGCATCGACAAGGTGAAGCAATACAGCGGCTACCTTGATGACAATGAGAACGACAAGCATCTTTTCTACTGTGAGTTGACACATTCTCCAATGTATTGCTGTAATATCCGCTGACAGTTGCTAAGGGTTCTTCGAATCGCGTAACGACCCCAAAAACGATCCCGTAGTCCTATGGCTAAATGGCGGTCCCGGCTGCTCGTCTATGATGGGTCTGTTCATGGAACTTGGGCCGTCTAGCGTTGACAAGAATGCTTTGCCAAAGTTCAACGACTACTCATGGAACAGCAATGCTTCAGTCATCTTCCTCGACCAGCCCGTCAATGTGGGCTACTCCTATAGTAGCCGCTCCGTTTCTAACACCGTGGCGGCTAGCAAGGACATCTACGCCCTCTTGACTCTGTTCTTTGAGCAGTTCCCCGAATACTCTCACCAGCCGTTCCATATCTTTGGAGAGTCTTATGCTGGCCATTATATCCCTGTCTTTGCTTCCGAGATCTTGTCCCATAAGAATCGAAACATTAACCTCAAGAGCATTGGCATTGGCAACGGTCTTACGGACCCCTATACCCAGTACTCTCAATACCGCCCGATGGCTTGCGGCAAAGGCGGCTACGAAGCAGTTTTGGATGAAAGCGAGTGTCAGTCAATGGACAACTCTCTTCCACGCTGCCAATCGCTCCTACAGTCCTGCTACAACACGGAAAGCGCATGGAATTGTGTCCCCGCCACCATCTACTGTAACAATGCTCTTATCGGCCCATACCAGCGGACGGGGATGAATGTGTATGACATTCGCGAAAAGTGCAAAGACCAGGCGAACCTTTGCTACACTGAAACCGCATGGATTGCTCAATATCTGAACCAGAAGAAGGTGATGAAGGCACTTGGTGCTGAGGTAGACGACTATTCAAGCTGCAACACAGATATCAACCGAAACTTTGTGTTCCAGGGCGATTGGGGGAAGCCGTTCCACCGCCTGGTTCCGGATATTCTGAAGCAGATCCCGGTCCTCATCTATGCCGGTGATGCCGACTACATCTGCAACTGGCTTGGCAACAAGGAGTGGGCCGAGGCACTCGAGTGGTCTGGCAAAGACGATTTCGGTAAAGTCGAGCTAAAGGATCTCTCCATTGAGGACAGTCCATATGGTCAGATCAAGAGCAGCGGCAACTTCACATTCATCCGCGTTTATCAAGCCGGCCACATGGTCCCCTTTAACCAGCCTGAGGGATCCCTCGACTTCTTCAACCGCTGGGTGGGTGGTGAGTGGTGGAAGGCATAGGTCTAATCAGGGTTCAAATAGGGTGGTTGCCTTGACACAAGAGTGAATTGCATTTTTAAGTGCAGATTGTTGAACGTCAGGCGTTGTCTGCTTTTGTCTCGTCTGCGAGTATAAGTGTATCCGAAACATCGTTATATATTCTAGACTACAAACAATATTAGATAATCGCAACCGATAAATGTGCCTGTTTAAACAATTCAGTACTGAAGAATTTCATTGCCAGTAGGTCTTGTAATATTCTGCTAGATTACCTATTGTTATATATGTAGGGTCCATACACGAATGAGATTGGTATTTGTAAGGTGATGTATCACGCGATAAATTACGGAGACCTCGACGCCAAAAGGCCAACTAGGTTCCGTACTCAAAGATCGTTGTAATTACTCTTGTCTCGTGCACACTTATCATGACTGAAAAGGGCATCCGGCTCAAGATCAGGCGACGGAGCGAACCTAACCGAGCATTGGCAGAAGACCGACGAAGTTGACTAACCGTCTCACAGCCCCCGAAACGTAGAACATGGAAAACCACCACCACCACCATCATCATCCCATACTACTTTACTTGGTGGTTGACGCGTTTGGGGGCGTTTTCTTATGTTTACTCGCAGCCCGTCCCGCGGCACTGAGAGATAGGGTAGGTATGCACTATAGCTGAATCTGAATATGAACCGAACTGAAGGTACGAGTATGAAAGCGGCGTTTGCGCGAGATTCGGCGTTCCGTATCCCTGGATGCTGGGGATGATGGCTGGCACGGGTCGGAAAGAGAAGAGCCTAGGGAGATGCCGGGCGCCGACGTGATGATAGATACTCATCTACCATGGAGGCAAAGACGTCTCACCAGTCGGTCGTCGACAGATGATCACTCACTCGCAGCAGACAGAGCCTTGATAAGCAGGAAAATTTTGGTGCCTCGCTGAACACGGATGGGCGGGCTGCTTTTGTTCGCGCTGTTGTGATGTATCAGATCATTGTGAGGATTGGCGATGTGAGAAAAATTTATTGGTGGATACTGATTTGAACTTGCTCAGGTACTGAGTACATGTGTACTTCGTTGGCACGTGTGTTTACATCCATGGTGGATATCACATGCCTCTGTTGTTGATTACTTAAGCAAAGTTTCGATGCCAGCCACAGTTACACCACGAAGGGGCGGACCTCCGCCTCTTATTAATCTTTAGCAGCTCTGGGTAAATTAAGAATCATGTGAGAGTTGTACACCAGTTACAGTATCGTGTAATACCCATATAGACCTAGCTTTCTCGGTGTAGAGAGAGCATGACCGGCGCTTTGGCTGGGTATAGACTTCATAGGTAAAACTTCCGTTCTCGAGAAATCGAAGCTTAGTTGCGTACACAACTCACACTGGTGATCATTGGGATCTGAGTTCAAAGTAATATTAAAGTGAGGGTAAATTTTTAATCCTGTGCTAACATGAGCCACTTATCTTGAGTGCTTACCTACCAAGTTTTCTACCTTATTTCTACATGTGCTAAAGCAGAGAACTACCTCTGCGATCCACAGGGGAAAGTGCTTAACGGCGGGAGGTGGCAGCACGTGCGTAGCGACTTGTAGTGTGCTTATAGTAGGTAATATCTATGTTGAGATTTTTCTCAGATTCACGATCTCCGAGCGTTGTCAATGATGCTTACCGGTAGCTTCGGATGTGTATGAATCGGACCATATTTAGCCATGATCTGTGTTTATCTAAGTACAAAGTAACCGAGAAGACTTGGAGTCTAAAGAGACCACGATAGTGTGAATAACTAGGACCTACTTATCTCCACTAAGGGAGAAGATTCGTGACGTCAAGCGAAGGACCCTGGGCTTGGCATACACGCTGTCAATAGCTACAGTACATATCCAGGTACCTGCCTACCAAGTAGATCAGGGTAACGGTAAGGTAGGAAGATAATAGGAGGCAGTGTCACATGTTATCTAGTCGTGTTAACCAAAAGAAAGTGTCCGTAATGTGTTAATTAAATCCATCATGGTAGCCTAAGGATTCACAATGCTGATGTTATGAACTGACTGATAACTTATTCCGGCACAGACATGCCGGACGAAGTAGGACTAGGCATCGACGATCTCTACAATTAGGATGGAGGAGTGAGGATTCTAGTCTAGGAAGTAGTTGGTACCTAGAGTAGCGTACCTACATCAGTCAGTCGCCAGCGGAATGATTGGTATATATACTTGCTCGGTACCTTAGAGCTACGGGCACTAATTACATGTACTACGTAGACCACGTTAGCCAAGAAAATTCTCGCAGAGCTTAATTAAAGACTTCAGAGGCCTCCCAGGAAACAACGGGAGGTTGAAGTGATGCGATGCCCGCGGACATGGAGGTTGGGCAATCTTGGTTACGCACGCATTATTACCTTATCGATACCGTATACCGCTACAACAACTTGATCAATCACGTTCCAATATCGAAGCCGGCTTGGCACTCGACGATGATAGGTACCAGTCATGCAGAATTTAGATAGCAGTTGGTAAGTGGAGCCATTCAGGGATTTTATGAGCGATACTCGGGATCTCATATGTCCCCGCCTCTCCGCGAATACATCGCGTGCCGAATGAAAGAAGCAGTTTCCGAGCTTCCCATGGCCAAGTCGACTTTCTTTCACAGAGGAAACCAAAGCATATGGTACAAAGGAAAATGTCGCCAGCCTTGCCAATACCCAATGCAGTGGTCTTTACATTACTCAGTGAATACAACACTTACAATTGATTGACGCTCGGGTGTTCGCAACTAGCTACTTCAATGAAGCTCGGATTCTAACACATCACCTTACAGGAAGCTGGACCTGCAGCATTTTATTACTAAGGTACTCTGCCGCCTGCATAATGTAGGTACCATATACAGAATATGCCTATTACCACCTAGTACAGATGTACGTGCATGCCTACAGCAGCTGGTGGATTGACTCAACTGGAAGTCGGCGGTTGGAAATCATGTTTGCGGTCAAGAAACTCACTCCCTGATTACTCTGTACAGAACCCTGCCGTATATCCCGCGGAATTCGATGACCCATAGAGTTCCGGCATCAGTGTTACACCAAACATGGCTTATAACAGTGGGTGCTGCTAATTATATGAATGTCCACACATCTTTACTTACCTACCTACCTTAGCCTATAGAGACACTTGATAGATATGGCTACTGTTAGTTAGTGGTACGTAGGTAGAACAAGTCTTTGACGGTGAGCCGGAACACCGACCATGTGTTGTTGGAAGCGAGGAGCGAGTATAACACTTGATCAACTCCGAAAGATCCGCATCTGCGACATCCATGTTTGCCAGGAAGCCGTCATGCGGACTAGCACCCCTAGCAATGTGCAATGGCCCCAATCAAGAGTCCTCTGGGCCGAGCTAGCCCCTCCGGCTGCTGCTACCCCTGTCTTTAGGGCAAGTTGTTAAGGTGCGGTGCGGCAGAGTTAGGTACCTCGGGCGCTTCGAGATTCTACTTGAGCAGGCCCAGCCCCCACAGCAAAGTCCTCAATAGGTCCCTTCCCGCTTACGTACCCCCCTACCTACAGGCAGGTATACACCCAACGCTATAAGGAAGATACATATAGGTACTTACTCATGTACTTCCAGAAGTATGTCCTCCGTAGTACTACAGTAGGTAACTGCTTAGATCGACGAAGTACCATGGTTTTATCGAAGCAGCGACTTGCCCGTGCGACCTAACTTTGTAGCTACGTGCTCGCCATCAAAGAAGGCACATGTATTGACTGGAGGGAGAAGATACCAATTGCCTTCAGCGAAACCAGTAAAGAACCTTCAACTAAGAAAAAAAAACCAGTGTACCCACTTACATGTACATCCTTACTTTACTTTGACTCACTGACAAGGGACAGCCGTTGCAAGAGATCAGCTTTGCTGAACACATCCCGCTCGCTGTCCAGTCCATCCCGACACTTGATCCAACCAGAGCTCCGCGCTTGGAGGAGTACAGTAGGATTGCATCCGTAGATTTGGACCCTGGAACTGCTGCACAGGCCTCCCTAGTCAGACACTTCTCGCTTTCTTTTTTCCCCTTTCCCCTTCCAGCGTCTGTCTATCCGTCATTTCAGAAAACCCACCGTCCTCGTTGTTGTTGTTGTTGCTGTCCTGTTGCTGTTGCTGTCGCTGTCGCTGTCGCTGTCGTCGGCCACTTCTCTCCATCCTGGTGAATCGTCAATTGTTCTACTCTCTTCGCTCATCAGATGAAGTAGATCCGGTCAGCCCGTCTCCTCTCTCATGACACAACTTCGCAGATTCGCTGCCTCTTGGCATCCCCTTAGCAGCGTCACATACTCGACCCTTCTCTTTCTTCTGCTCTGGACGAGCTTCCAGAGGTTCATAGCCGGTGAGGCCCATGTTCACCGCCCTCCAACCCCCCTTCCCTGCCCCTTTCGTACGCTGCGTATCGCTATCTTCCTGTGCTAACAGCTGTAGGAGGTCAAGAGGATCCCAACAGATGTCGCGCGTTATTAACAGATGGCACGTGGTCACCCGCGGTTGACAATCGGCACGACGCGCAGAGATGGGAACCGAACGGGTGTCGTATGGTTGAATACTCGACCGATGCCGTACAAGACTGCCTCGGTGGTCGTAAATTCGTCCTCGCCGGAGATTCCACGATCCGGCAAATTTTCTGGGCCGCCGCCCGGAAACTTGACCCCAAGTTAGCCGCCGCCGAATTGAAGGAAATTGTCGCCGCAGATGAAAAACACAGAGACCACTCGTTCAATGCCAAGGGCGTCAGGCTGGAATTCATCTGGGACCCGTGGTTAAACTCGACTTTATTGCAACATACCTTGCAAACCTTTGATGCCGTGCCGAGCACGTCGCGGGAGGCCACTCTAGCGAAGAGAGAGGAAGAATCTCCAGCCCTCCTTGTGCTAGGCTCTCCTGGTTTATGGGCAGCTCGCTATGGCGGAGAGGACTATATGACTCTTTTCAAGGACGGCATTGACACGGTCTCGACGTATTTGTCGTCAGCTTCGCAGGCGATCACCACGAGGAGCAGTTCGTTGTCCTCTTTACCAAAGATAAACCAAGGGCACAGTTCTGCACCAAATCATATACTGCTAACGCCAGTTCAAGTCGCCGCGTACGATGCGTTATCTAAGAAGCGTACCGAAACGATCACACCTGAACGCATTGACGAGATGAACGAATACCTTTCTCTCCTCCCCGAAAACCAGACCTCTCACGTGGTTTGGGCTTTTAACCGTATGACCGAAGCATCGGATAGGTCTTCCGACAGCGATGGCTTACATGTAGAGGATAACATAGCTGACCGCAAGATTGACATTGTGCTCAACTCCCACTGCAACAACCCGGCTCTGCTTCACGACCGCTCGTTCAAGGGGACATGTTGCATCGAGCAATCCACGAATTACTTATTTAATATTGCTTTGATTATCTTATGCGCCGTCATGTTATTCACGCCGCGGGCCCAGTCTATGGCGAAATTTATCCGACCTGAGCTTCTCACGGCAGCCCGAGACATACTAGTTACGTTGGCCTGGTGTTGGATATGCGACGGGACGCTCCAGTTTAGCAAGGTGGAGCGTCATTATCACCAAGGGGCTTTTATTGTCATCTGCTTATTTTGGCTAGCTGGCAGCTTTTCCGTGTTGCATACGATTGTTGGATCAGCAGGCGAGGCGCCATGGGTGATCAAGAATTTCAAAATGGAGGTCGCAAGTAATAACGAGGAGCATAAATTCCTCTCGAGGGATCAAACCGATGAGATCAAAGGCTTGATGCAAGGCATCGTGCTACTTTACCACTTCAACTACGCTTCCCAGACACTGTGGGTGTACAAGGTTGTGAGAGTACTCATATCGATGTACTTCTTCCTGTCCGCATACGGCCACACGCTCTACCTCCTAAGAACGCGTGACTATTCCTTCAAGCGTGTAGCTGTGGTTCTCTTCCGCATCAACGCCCTGAGCGCCCTACTACCCTTTATGATGGGCACGAACTACAGCTCGTATTATTTTGCACCCGCAATCACCTTCTATTACGTGGTGATATATATAATGCTGCGAACATTGAAAGAAAACAACGACGACCCGTGGCCGCTCGCTATGAAGGTGCTGGTGACGGGCGGTTTTACCAGCATGTGCATCACAACACCTGGCTTTCTCGAAATGGGGACCGACATTCTCCGCTCAGTTTTCCGGATGTCTTTTGATGTTCATGAACTGCGCTTCCGACTCGCATTAGACCGATATATTGTCTTCGTGGGTGTCATAGTAGCCAGTCTCGTCCATACGGCGACGTTGAGCGATGCCCAAGAGGTTTTCACGACCAAGGGATCTCCTCGCTTGTTCGATTCGGGCCGCGCCCGGTTTTGGGTAATATGTTCGTCAGGGCTAGCCCTTTTCCTCTTTTTCACGCAGTCGGGCCTGTCTTCAAAGCAGTCATATAACGCTGCTCACCCGTATATATCGTGGATTCCCATCCTAGCCTTTGTCACACTGCGCAATCTATACACACCGGCGCAAGAAAAATTCCTTGCCATACCAGCAGCACTTGGCCGTATCTCCCTCGAGACGTACATCTTGCAATACCACATTTGGCTAGGCGGCGATGCAACTGCGAAATTAACGTTAGGTGGCCTCGAAAACGCTCCGCTCCCTTTATTTCTCATCGAGAAAGCCCTAATAACCACCCTATTCATCGGAATGTCAGCGCTCACACATCGTGCCACACGCACGTTTACGGCTTCGCTTTCCGAGCTCGGTTTCCTGGCGTTCCTGGCTGCATTGTGGATCGGCAATCTCATTTACACGTAAGCATTGCATAGCGCGCGTGGGTTTTAATACATAGAGAGATAATGGAGACCTCGATTTTTCGATATTGCACTTTTATTGGCAAACGGACGGCACAGGGTAGACCGACTGTGGGAATTCCAGTCGGTTTCAACACGGTTTTTCTCACGAAAGAGATATAGAACGAGCAACCGGTTTGGGCTTCGCATTGCTTGTATAGGCGTCCTGAAAGACTCATAGCAGAGACGGCATGAGCATATTCTAATGATGAAGACATCTCTCATAGGTCATCTTGGCGGCTCTCTTGCTGGCTACCTGGCGTATAGCGAGCAAGCAAGTCGGCGGCGGCGGCGGCGGCGCTGGCACTGGAATACGGAATGAAGGCGTTGTATGGGCCTCCCTAATCGCTTATTTATCCAATGAACGGAGTTGTATGGATTATGCTTTTCCGGCATATCGGCGCTAGCTAGTCCTACTATCTTGCTATAGAACTTATAGCTGCTGCCTTTGATGAGAGGCTGCGCGGGTGTTTTCCCGCGTCTTGGTAGGATATAATGTTAATGGATCAGAGATGATATCAAGAAGTCACACACTACCTAAATGGAACCCATTCATTGCACATTGTAATAGACTTGGACTCTTCGGTCTGGCATATTTTTTTTTTCTTCGTCTTGTCTCGCAATGAGTTTTGTAAATCCCAACGTCGAGATTCCACGATAGACGGGAATGATACGTACGCGAGCCGTACCGTATAACCCCTTCCGTCATATGACAACTACTCTTAGGTACTTAACCGACTAAAGCTATGCCCGCCGGCGGAAGTAACCAGGAGGGCTCTTCTTCGCATTTGGCGTTTTTGTGCCTATTTCAGGCACTCTCCCTCTCCCCCTCTACGGCAGAAGAGGCGTGCGTACCCAGCCCATTTAGGTGGCAATACATAAAACGCATCCGCTTGTCCCTTTCTCCCGCTACGTTTTACGCAGCCTCTCTTTGATTGTTCATTGATATCCCTTGCGCCTTGTCCTGCCCTTCCCTGTCCTGTCCTGTCCTGTCCTGTCCTATTCCGTACCCTATTTGTCTTCCCATGCATCCTTTAGATCCCTACACAGAACACCAGGACACTGGGGAAAGGAGATAAAGGAGAACAGTCGAGGGGAAGCGCATATTCCCGTTTTCAAAGTTCTATTATTATGATTATAATCTTTCGCGGCCCTTCGTTCGTACGGTTTTAGTTCGTCGCTGATTACGGGTAACGTCGTCCCATTGTTGTCACCACTGTCATCTCGAAATAGACTCCCCGCCAAAGACGCCGGCGCACGCGGACGCCAGGCCGCCGAAGGCAGCGAGGCCCCAGGCGAGCGAGGCGGATTCCCAGTCCGGGTCCGGCGGCGGGGGCTCGTCGCCCTCGAGCGCGGATCTAGCCGTGGCGGGCGTCGGAACGTAGGCGCCGTCTTCATCTGCCTCCTTGGCTTTCCGCGCCTGCCTGGACGAGTTCGGCGACGGCTGCTCTTCTTCCGGATCGTCCGCCGCGGCGGGCCTCGTCTTCCGGGGACGCCCGGGTCCCCGCTTCGGAGGCGTCGTGGGCCCCTCGCTTGCGGCGCTCGAGCTCGCGATGCTGCCTCCACGTTGCCGCGCTGCCTTGCCCCGCCGGCGGAGTGTCGCGCTGGATTCGTGCTCATGCTCATGCTCGTGGTTGGAGTCCGTCTCGCCTGGTTCAAGGAAGTCGAGAGTATCGTCTCGAAGACCTCCCTTCTCCAGACTCAAGCCTTTGACGTTTAACAAATCGTGACTGTAGAACGGAACGGAAGAGGCCATCATATCTCGGGGGCCGATACCGCGGACGGCGGCCCATAGACCTAGACTTAGCGCGCAGAGGAGAACGTCGCAGCCCACGGCTGCCACGACGGGGTGGTCGGATGTGGACCCCAGGACTTTCCCGAACGCATTAGTGCTGCGCTCCCAGAGAGATCTGTGCTCCACGTCCCAGGGGAGAAGAGCGCTGTGGCGGTGGTAATGTGAGTTAGGCGCGTTCGAAAGCAGCGCGATTAGGGTGGTTTTGGCATGCATGGCAAATGCGACGGCTGATAGGAATTTGAACAACCTTTTGAGAGATTCAGAGGCGCCGTGGGACCGTGACTGCACCGTTCCCCAGTGGACTGGTAGGATTTTAGGTAGAAGAACTGGCAGGAAGGTCGAAGCGCGGGCCAGAAGTGCCATATTCGCAAAGGTAGATGTCCCGGCTGCGTAGGGTAAACTCATTGTCAGCCCCAGGCTCAATAAGATAGCCACGTGAAAAAACATGGCGTTGGGCATCCAGCCGCTAGGTTTCGGTGATAGCAATTTGTTCCGGAGTCGATTCCATGACGAGGCTGGTAATGGTATAACTGGTAGCTCGAGGTCACCATCCCCCGGGGGGAGCGGGGATGGGGTCAACAGGAGAGCTAGAAAAAAGAGATTTTGGGCAAAGGATAGATTGACCAGATGGGTCAAGGCGAGGAAGGCTGTCAGTAAGGGAATCCGGCGGCGGCGACCTTCCGTGGCTAGCATCAAGCTGAAGGCTGTTGTGCCCAGATCTATCTGCTGTCCCCACCAGAAACGACGAGCTTTCTCGGCGAGAATCTCGAGAGCATCGTTGTAGATGGGTGTGTCACTCAACCATTGCGCAATGTACGGCTGGCTCGAGTTTTGACTAAATTGGGTGTAATTCTCGTCGTCGCCGAAAAGCCTGCGGTAGTATTAGAAAGCAGTGGTCTAGATATTACTATAACTCAGTCAACTTTATTTACCCTTGTGTAAGGTCGAGGCCATGCTCATAAGCCCAAGTCTTGTACGATAGCATCGCGAATCGGACATAGTAGTACGTCGCTGCCGAAAACGCCGTGGCTGCTAGCCCGAGAAACACTGGCATGAGTTTCTTACGCTGGGCGATACGAGATCGCGTATTCGAGACTGGACCAAGCGCCTTATACGACGTGTATAGGCTGTCGCCAATCGCATAGATCAAGTAAACGATCGAGGCGAGGTGACCTGCAGCCAGTATCAGGGGAGGGTACCTGTCGTGGGGATCAGCCAATACGCTCTTAGTGTTGTATATAAATAAAATGCGCAGATCCTTGGACCCTCGGATTACCTGACTGGATGTATGAAGGGCACTGGCGCCATTTTGAGAGCTCGAGATGCTCAGGTCGAGTTGGCGATAGAAGGCACTGCAGACGAGGTGTGTAGGTATAAGTCAAGTAGGTAGGCAGTCTTGGCGGTGCCTATTTACAACTAAGCTGCGACTTGACGGTCTATCAAGATATTTGTATAAGCCTCATCAGCCTTTTATCTTGATAAAAAAAAAGAAAGCTGCAAAAATTGAAGTGCAATCTGTAAACTATGTGCCCCTTGGCTTCCTTGGAGAGGGAGAGCTCGAGAGTTTGTTGTTATGACGACATGTTTCACCCCGGGGTACAAGGGTTGCACAACCGCTAAGACAGATACCGATGTATCGATCCACTATCTACACGTGGGTACTGCCGCATACCATCTGTTCTAGCCTGGATAGGGTAAGTCTGTGCCAATCAACCAATGTGTTCGGTACTTCGGCCTTCGTACTATCTTCATTGGAGTCAAGTCAAGCCATCCGCCTCAGCTAATCTGCCTTACTTACTTCCGGTACACTAGATTACCAGGTAAATGCATGCACCATTACGGTTCGCCATACCTGGAGAGGACGGGTCATCTTTAGAGACAATCGATTTATCGCGAGATTAAGCCTTCGCAGTCAACCAGCCACCGTCCGTTGTAGAGCCGCGTCTTCCTTGTCCCGGCACTTCTTTCAATCATGTATCATCTAGCCAAAGGCTTATACCGGCTTGCGACCAGCAAAGAGGGTCAGTCCAGTCCAGTCCAGTCCCAGTCTGTTGCGGCTTGTCGCACTTCACTACCTCACCAGATTACCTACACTATCTCTCGCCCCGCGACCACACCACCCCGTTCCTATCTATTCTATTCTAACTTGGCGATCCCGCGACAGAGTACTCGGTGATCCTCCTCGGCCTCGACAACGCCGGCAAGACGACCTTCCACGAGCAGACGAAGTCGCTCTTCTCGCCCGAGCACCCGGACCCCAAGCTCAAGACCGTGCCCACCGTCGGCCAGAATGTCTCGACCCTCACCCTGCCCGACATGTACCTCAAGATCTGGGACGTGGGCGGCCAGCTGAGCCTGCGCTCGCTGTGGCAGAGCTACTACGCCAGCTGCCACGCCATCGTCTTCATCATCGACAGCACCGACATCGGCGACGGCAACATCGAGCACGACGGCTCCGGTCGGCTCGACGAGTGCCGCCTGGTCCTCGAGGACGTGCTGCAGAACTCCGAGACCGAGGGCGTGCCGCTGCTCATCCTCGCCAACAAGCAGGACCGCGAGGACTGCGTCGAGGTCGTGAGGATAAAAGAGGGCCTCGTGAAGAAGGTCTTCGAAGGCGAGAAGGCCGCCAGCATCCGTGACTCGAGGGTGCTGCCGGTCAGCGCGCTGACGGGGACCGGCGTTCGGGAAGCCATCGACTGGGTGAGGTCTCGAGTCAAATGGAGCAAAGAATCAAGACCGCCTGTCATGAGATAATAGACTACATACACTACACGCTCTGCTCACTTCGTAATCGGATTCGAAAGCGTCTTGGTTTTGAGGGCTTGCATAACGGCGGCGGCATCGGGGGCAGGCGTTTGGGAGTCTCTACGAAAGAAGCGTCTTTATGGTCATCGACTTCTACATCCTGGGTATCTTTTTGTTGGTATTTTTTTTCTCTCTTTTAACCGTAGGGACCACCAATGCTATCTCTCATTCTCGGCCGACAACTCCGCCATCAGCCCTCCCTTGTCTCTCCTCTGGAGATCCTCGGCTAGTTTCAGATCCACCAGCGTCGAGAACTCCTTCACCTTGGTGACGGCGGCGCTCGCGCACTGTATCAAGGATATGGCCTCCACCGGCGTGCCGCCCAGCTTCGCGACCTGGCATATTTCTCCGTGCTTATTGAGGCTGATGGTGCAGCTGCTCACGCGCAGCTGCTCCTCCAACAGGGTAGCGTCCGCCAGCATGATATCCCCATTCTCGCCGTAGAAGCTGAAGGTGACACAGAAGGGCGAGTGCAGCCAGCTCAGCGGGACCGGCTCGCGCTCGGCGGGCGTGTAGATGGTCAGGTTGTCGCCTTCGATGCTGGTGTCTGGTTTCCTAAAGTGCCGCAGCGCCGCCACGACGGCCAGGCAGGACGCGTCGATCAGGTTGCCGTCGTGCGAGAGGACGTGGAGATCCACCCGCACCGACCAGCACTTCTGTCCCGCGATGAGGCACAGCGACTCGAGGTCGAGGGCGTTGGATCGGCGGACGGTCTTCTCGATCAGCCTGGACAGCAGGACCTCGGTCTCGGTCGGCCTGTTCACCTCGAACGCGGGCGAGGCCATGGGGCTCAGCTCGGTGGTGATGGTGAATATGCCATCGAACGGCCGGTCCGTATACGGCGTGGTCACTTCGGCGGAAACCTTGGCGAGGACCCTGCACGAGAGCAGAGCGACTGTCAGTCAATGTAATGTGTGATCGCTGTGCCGCGCGTGGCAGAAGCTCTCATCTCACCTCGTCTTGCCCAACGTCACGTCGGCCACGCCGTACTGATCGCCGAATCTGAGCTCGAGCTTCCGAAACTGGTCGAGGGCGCGACCGTCGAGGCGCTGCCCTTCCTGGAGCGCCTGTATCACAAAGGCCCGCTCATTGAGGGAGGGCTCGGCCTCACGCGGCATGATCGGTGGTTAGAGGGGTGGGTTGCGTGGGTGCTGGCGTTTAGGAATTAATTAATATCTTCATCTCGCGGCCAGAAAAGGTACTTCAATTAGAGTTACCAGAAGAAGGTTAGGTACTTATGTACCTAAGTACACCGCTAGCGTCAAAGGTGGGGTGGAGCTTGCACCAACTCGGCGGGCGGCTGAAAGTGAAAACACTGCTACCCGATTGGTACTAGGCGGTAGGACTTTTTCGCCGGAGCCAAACGCGGATATCATTTGGAGCAAGGCGTCCTAGTCTATTAGAACTCGTGAGAATATAGACAGTAGATGACGAAGGTGTGTATCTTGATCTACGATGCCGAAAGCGCTCTTCCAACCAGTTTTTTTTTGTTTGGCGAGCTTTCAGGGTCACTTACTGTGAGTCCAAGACTGTCTTATGAACACAGGGAGCGGAAGAGCAGGAGTCTTGTATCTAGAGAATTTGTTTGCATTCTTGTTGAACTAATCACATAGTTCAAGCAGTATGTATACATACTCAAAATACGTGTACTCGTGTAAAAAAATATCAAGGATTAATGAGCCATTGGATAAGAGCTTTGATTATCTAGGTACTTAAGCTTAAATATATTAATTGCAAAAATCTGCAAAGTATTGACAGGAAAAACTCTTGATATTACACACTACTTAACATAACTACGGCAGAAATCGGGCACTTGATCAACTGAAAATCATTTTTCCCAATATGAAATTGTTGATTTCATGATTTCTCAATAAGCTATTGTACTTTGTATGCATGTGGGAAACCAACAACAGTACTGTCAACAACATCGCTCCTTGGCTATAAATTTCCACAGCAGTAATCGTCCCACAACATGACTGCCATACCCGCATTGCTTTCAACCAACTGTGTCTGCCCAAAGTATGCAGTATTGCCTTACCTTAAATACGTAACAACCAAGTGCCTATAATATTCGTGTTTCCTACTAGTATTCGTTGTGTTAACCAGAGAGAGAATCACGACCTTTTATCTATTAGTGTTAGATTCTTTCAGGGCTAACGGTTCCGGGTTCTACTTAACAAGTACACGTACAAGTACGAAGTAAGGGGTCTGAAGGACTACCTAGAGCATTCCATCCCTTTAAATGCCGTTTTATTCACTCTAGGACATCAATCTAACATAGGTATGTTGCCTACCTTACTGTCTACCTACTCATTGCATCAAAATTTCCGGGTACTACGTTTCCAATCGTATTCCTAGCTAGGCTAGATTGAAAGCCTCGCTCATTATTTTGGCATCATGGCTGTTGAACTTTCCATCCCGCCCTGCATTCTCACCCCGGCTCACGCACTCCACCTGCCACCGCCAGAGCGGCCCCTCCGCATCCGGATTGAGGGTCCACTGACCGCCGTCCAAAGACTTGTCCCAGACGCTTCATGGCATATCGAGGCTTATTCTGCGGATTTCCCAATGCCGGGTGGTACAGGACTTGCAAAGCTGGCCTATCGAGCACTGTACGGCACAGATGTGCGTTCGGAAATTGCTCGTGATATGGTCGTTCGGGACCAATATCTAGGATGGGTGAATGAGGGAAAGAGGCCGAGGTGAGTGATACAATAGCTGTTCTACAGCAAGGCGTTCGTTTGCTTTTGAGGCTGACCATGTTGCGTTGTTGGCCAGGAGTGCAATTGACTATTATGGCGTCACGTTCGATCATCTCGTTCCTGCTGATGATCTCGACCCGGACGTTTTGCAGATCAACATTATCGAGGTGGATTATGACAACGGCGAATATGCGAACAAGTACCTGCTGTTCCCGGTAGATGCGGCCGAGTATACGGGGACGAAGGTATTGGCTGTGCCGCGATGTTGTCAGAAAAGGAAGGGGACGCAAGATCGTGGGGCAATCAACATCGATGTAGCGGACAGAGACAGCGGAAAACGACTTGGAAATTAGAGATAGCAACTTCGTAGCCTACATGTACCTAATTATGAATTATCATAGCATGTCACCTCCAGGTGTGGTTGAGCTTCCATTGCAGCTCTACGAAGTACGCTCGGTACAGCAGTAATAGCTCCACAATCATATACGCGCTAAACCTTTTTGGGACATGTCAAACGGTACATCTAGTGTACGAAGTACTTCGTCCTCCCAGAGGCTCACTTCCTTAATTGTTCAACGCAGCCAGATTCAGATTCATCACTTAAAGACCAAACCGATCCCGACCAGCCCTTATTGCGAAATTTCCTCGCCGATTAACCCATCGCGTTCAAGATGACTACAGCTCACAGACCCACGTTCGATCCTGTTCGTATATCTATCATTCCCAAGGCTGTCCTGCGGCTCTACTAACATTGTTCGAGGCACGCGGCAAAGAGGCCCTACGTGGGCCGGCCTATCACCAAAGACTACTCCCCGCCCACACCCAGCTCAAGTTCCGGTATGACGCGATTCTTCTCTACAAAAAGAGAGACGAACGCCCCCTAACTCGGTTATAGGCAGCCAGGTCAAGGCGGCGATGCCGACGCCAGCGAGGTCCGCGATCTGCGCGCTGAGCTCCTCGCAGCCGAAGCTGCTCACTTCGCCAAGAAGAATGGCACCCCCCTACCCCTACCCGACGCGGACCAGCCCGAGACCGCCGCCATCACGAACAACGCGAAGCGGCCGCTCGAGCTGCAGTCGCAGGCGGACGGCGAAGAAGATCCAGAGGCAAAGCGGCGGCGCATATTGGAGGAGTCACGGGACATAGACGCGGATTCCGAGGACGATTCCGAAGATGACAGCGAAGACGACAGCGACGAGGACTCGGAAGACGACGAGGACGCGGAGCTGCAGCGGGAATTGGAGAAGATCAAGCGGGAGCGGGCCGAGAAGCGGGAACGCGAGGAGCGCGAGAGAGCCGCTGCGGAAGAAGAAGAGCGCGAGCGCGATATTGCGCTCGGGAATCCCCTGCTCAATCCCAGACAAGACTTCAATATCAAGCGGAGGTAAATGCTCGCCTCGCCCCATCCGCTATTGGCTGTCAGCCGTCAGTCCGTCCATCCGTTCAAGCTAACACTTCCCGCGCTAGATGGGACGACGACGTCGTCTTCAAAAACCAGGCGAGGGGCACCGAAGACAAGGGCAAGAAGAAGGAATTCATCAATGTAAGCCGTACTCTGTGAATTCGAATCACGCCCCAGGCCATGCTAACATGACGTAGGACCTTCTCAGATCCGACTTCCACAAGCGCTTCATGAGCAAGTATGTTCGATGATTCCTCGCCCGAGGCGTGAGCACGATTGTGTACGAATAAAAGATACCGGAATCAACGCAGACGATGGACAAGGCATAGCGATGAAGCTTGGTGGGGTCACAGACATGATATTATGTTGCTCTGCCATGGCTTCTTACCACACAGTCAGCGATATTATGGACCTCCCGAGAGTTGTTTTCATATCGGATTGAATAGATATGAGGAACTTAGCCCAACAATAATGTCCAACAACTCGAACCCTATGGCGCTATCCTTCTCATATGGGCCGCACATCCGGCGCCGTTCAAGGTGTTTATACATGCCCTTCGAGGGATATCGGCATGATATTATGGCATAGAATGCGGGTGGAGATAAAGTGTCTAGAGATGCTATTATATATCTTATAATAAGATTTTAGTACATTCTACAAATAACAGGAACTCAGAGTACGTGTTCGTTTCTAGTCTATACGAAGGCCTGGCGCCGCCCAAATACAGCCGACTATATCGTCTTTTTTGCTTCGAGATTGCCATTTTGTCGAAGACGATGGGAGCTCAGAGTCGCATTCGCCTCATCCAGTGTCCTCATAGCGCTCGTGACGGTCCTCACGCTATCGAACAGGAGAACTTGATTTGTCATAGCTGAATTAGCAATCTGATCGTATAATAGTGAACTGGATACCATGCCCCCGATTCTCTCCCTGCTAGATAAATACATGTTTCTCTCCGGCCAGTGAAAATGGAGAATGGGTGGGTAGGGTCGATAGGAAGAGAGAGAGGAAGGGGGGGAATGAGGAACGACTCACAAGCTGGCACGATCGCCCACGGCAGGTTGAACCCGACGTAGTATACCCAGAAGTAGACGAACTCGGGACGGCTGTGCGACCGGCCGGTGAAGTAGAACTCGCACTGGCTCGTGGCGTAGTACAGGGCCACGCCGTAGAGGTGGGCGACGCAGGCGATGATGCGGAGCGGGTGGCGCAAGGGACTGTCCCGCGCCGTGGCGAGCGCGTTGGCGAGGCAGAGGGGTCCCCATACGTACTTCGCGCGCACGTCTGTCAGTTCGTTGTCGTGTCATCGTCGTCGTCGAAGCGGCGATCCAGGACGGAAAGAGAAAGAAAGAAAGAAGGGGACGGGGGTTGAGGATAATGGGAGTGGGAGACGACTCACGACCGTGATGCTCTCCACGCTCAGCATGAAGAAGTCAGATGTGAGGTAGCGCGAGTCGGAGAGCGCGTATTCCTTCCACAGCTGTGCAAGGAGCGACTGCGACGAGGCGACGGCCGCATGGTTGAGGACGAAATAGCCTGGTCGACCACGCGTTCAGCGAGAGGTCTACCTACCTACCTCCCACTCACTACCCGGCCACCAGACCCGGGACTGGGATCGGGGCTCGAGTCTAGACTACCTACGCCCCGGCGGCGGCGGCGGGTAACGCACTCACCTTCAAAAACACAATGCAGACACGCGTCTGTAGTGTTTGTGTTAGTGCCAGTGTTCACCCAAGATCAAGCAAAGGCGGTGAAGGGAGCTCTCTCACTCACTCATCACGAACCAGCTGAACACGGCGAGTCCCGAGGCACCGAGTCCCGGGTTGAACCTGCGCGCAGCCAGCGCCGCGCCCAGCACTGTGAGGCCGAGCGCCCCGGTGAGCGCGGCGAGGAGCACGGGGACCGGGGTCGTGTTCGCTTCGTACGCCGGGATGCTCACGCCGAGGGGGTGGTACGGATGTGCGGGCTGCGGTATCGCCATCTTGTTTATGTCCCGTGTGCCCCGTCTGTGACCCGTCTGTTTCGCCCGTCTTGTCTACCTCATCGTTGATTGTCGTTGATGAGATTGATGCGGTGTCTTGGGCGCTTAAATGTATATAAGTAGGTAAGTACTTGATATGTCGGACACGAGACTTAATACACGTAGACGTAGAGGCTGTAGATTTGGTCTGAGATGGCCACAGCCAATCAGATAGGGACTAGTCGTTGATGTAGCCATCCAATTGCACTAAGTACTTGAGGTACCCATGTATATACGACCTGCGGGAGCTAGCCGGTTAGTCCTGTTCGTAATGCCGTTTCGGCTCCGAGAACTCAGAGCGATATCGAGTTCACAGTCTATACTTCGTACAATCAACTCAATCTTACCTCTTCATGATCTTCTTCGTGATTCTCACCTTGATACTACCTTTGATTCCCAAGAACGATTACGGACTTTCTTGACCTCTCCACCAGGCCAAGAAACCCCAACTCATAGTCTCACAAACTAGCTATAGGCAAGACCAACAAGCAATTCAATAGTGGGAGACTATTCATCGAATACATCGAGAACACAACGGACGGCGGCATGGCTGCAACAGCGAGAAGCGTCCTCGAGGTAGCGGTTTCTTGGCTCTTCGCGAACGCCAAGGGCCGGGATGCCAAGAGCTTCTACACACGTCCGGCACTCGCTAGCTTTACTGAGCAATCCATTACGGTAACATCCCCGGACTGCGGCGCGTCGGGATCGAAGCTTGGAGTCGACTACACGCAAGACGGCAGCGGCAAGTTCCCGGCGCTACAATGGTCGGCGCCGCCCGAGACGGCAGCCCAGGTCAAGGAGTGGTTGCTCGTTTCCGAGGACCCGGATGCGCCGTTGCCCACGCCTATTATTCACGGGTACGTACGGCCGTCCGCGAAGGCCCCATCATGATTCATGACTTATCGATCGTGCCTTCGGAAAGCCATATATAGTCGCGGGCTCAGCTAACTCGCATGCTGCTAACAAACAGCATCTACACCGCAATCCCGGCTTCCAAGACGAGCGTCGACGCAGATGATTTTGCCGTCGTGGACCAGGCGAAGGCATTGATGAAGGGCGGCTTCCACTACGGCAGGTCGAGGAACGGGATGCCGTATATACCGCCCAGGCCGCTCATGAATCACGGCCCGCATCGGTATTTCTTCATGGTGATTGCTCTGAACGAAGGGCTGGGTCCGGGCTTGTTGACGGCCGAGACGACAAGGGACCAGGTCGCGGAGGCTATCGAGGGGAAAGTTGTTGGCTGGGGTATGTGGATTGGCGTGGCTGAGAGGAAGTGGGAATAGGGACGGTAATAAGTGCTTAAGTAGTGTGCGAAGAGAGGTACCTGGTATGTGAAGTACTTTAATCAGTTAATGCCGAGGTCGGGTAATTCTGCTCAGTTGTCTTTCGCTACGGGTATACCGGGGTTTAGGGCCCATTGCCGTCGGGACCGGCTGATTCACTTACAAGTTCTACCTTGACAGCCAATTTCAAACACTACACTACTACTACCATCGGAAGTACTTCGTACATGATAATAAAGACCATCCGCCGGTGCCGAGATCGGGGGATGCTAGCATGTCTCGATTCCCACTTCTCTTCCGCAACTGAACTGACGGCTCAGGCTCCTAGTCTTCCTCTTCACCCCCATCTTACCATCAAAGCCGAGAGCGGATATCTTTTTGGCCGCTCGCTCGCACGCGCCCACCCACTGTCGCTGTAGTGCTCCCTCGCTCGGTAACGGTACGGTTACGGTTACGGTAGGTACTTCGCATTGCCTGGCCTGGCTGGAGATGCTATACAGCTTCCCACTCGGCCAAGCAAAGACCAAGTCCGGCGCGCATGCAACGCCGCCCCTTACCTTTGATGGCAGACGCCCGTCAACAAAACACGCAGCAGCAGCAGCCAGCGCTCCAGCCGAGCCGAATCAAGAGGAACACGGCCTGCACGTCCTGCCGCGACGCCAAGGTATGGGAACAGGCAGACAGACTCTAGACCCTAGACCCCTAAACCCCCTAAACACCATCCCGTCACTTCGCTCGCTCGCTCGCTCGCTTCTATTCTAGTGGTGTAATTTACGTGCCGTGTGTGAGGCAGCAGACGATAGATGGGGCTGATACGGCTCTTAGGTCCGCTGCAACCCTAGCTCGAATGCGGATCAGCCATGCCAGCGCTGCGCGAAGCTGCATCTAGCATGTGTTGTTGACAAGTCTCATAAGAGGATATCCCGACGGAGGTACGCCTGAAATCACATCTTCCCTTTCTTTTCTTTTTCACTCGGTCCGTGTGTTGTGTGTATGTATGTGTGTATGACGCTCTCATCCATCTATCCATCTATCCATCTAGAGCGAAAGGTTTTAAAGGCAGTTGGCTATCCGCATCTGCTTCGGCAAATGAGTTGGGCGTCCGGGATAGATATTACTTTATGATGAAGACGATGATGAAAGTGGCGATGACAACGGCTTATCAAGACACGGTTGCTAATGGTCAACTCCAGCAAGATAGATGAGCTCGTACAAGAGATCCAATCTATCAAGGAAACTGTCGGGTCGGCGTCATCTACAAATCTTGGACACCCACCAAATGCCGCCATCACGCCATCCACCGAACCTGCGGCCGAGCGGCTGAGCATCGTCTCGCCAGACGGTGCATATTCTCAGCCCAGGCAACATGCCACTGCCGAACCCATAAGTACAAGGGTTCTCGAGCCGCCTGCAGTCCTGAACACGCCAGCAGAAACGATCCCGCATGATGCAAGCTGCGAACCAAGCCTGCCAAGGACTCTGGGCTCATATCCCTTTTCCGGCGACGACATCGATTTCTATTTCCAGAAATACTTCGACTGCTTCCACCTATACATGCCCGTCGTGCGACAGAGGGATCCTAACAAATGTTTCGAAACCTGTCCTCTGCTCTTCTGGACCATCATCTACGTAGCCTCTCGCCGCTACGCAAAAAGCGCATCCTTGGTGCCCTTTCTATCAGAAGAGATCCGACGTCAGGTGTTCGCAGCCTTGGGCGAAAGCCCTCTGACGCTGCCTACTATGAATGCAATCATATTAGTATGCTCCTGGGTCTTCCCCAGAGCTAGATTCACGAGTGACCCCGCGGCCGTCCTCTCCACCGCTACCGCCAATGCTGCGCTCCTGTTAGGAATTCACACCGGCAGGGGCGGCCACCCAGAATACAGTCATGGGGCCTTTCAGAACAACTACACAGACGAGGCGGCGACCTATACTTGGGCAGGGCTCAACATCGTCTCACAGAGGTATTATCAGCAGCCTGCCGCTCGCATATTTGACTGATCAGTGTACTAGTGTGTCGTCGTACATGGGGCTGCCACCTGTTGGTGCGCTTTTCAACCAGACCATTCAAAACACAAGTAAGTCTTATCCATGAGCTATCATCTCCGCTTAGGCAGTCCCAGCGCGGCAAAGGAAAGAAGTTTCCGTGGGCCAACTCCCGCGACTACTTCGAGTCTGGCAGTTTTCCAGTTTTTTAAACTCGGAGAGGATTATTGCTGATTTGATTTGATTTGTGTTGTAGTTGATGGGCGAACACCTTTTCACGTTCCTTCTGGTTTTCGTATAATTCTAGAGTGCCAGAAGTTCTGTAATCACGTTAATAAGATAGTGCTCGCCAACCTTGAAGAGTCAGACGGGGTATCAGCACATATAGTCCAAGTACTCGAGGACGAATGGAATATCGTGCAAGGGATGATCTGTTCTGAACGAGCGGGTAAGCAGAGCTCTCCTCCTCATTTACCACCACCACAATCACTGCTTTGCTAACGATATCAGACGACTTGGACAAGTTCAACGCCTTGCTTGTACGGCTCCAGATCCAAATATTCTACATGATGCCGACGCCAGGCCACAGTCCGGAGGCTTCGAAACAGCTCATTCTACGCACATATCACACCGCCTCCTCGATTATACGAGACGCTCAGGAACTAGACAGCAAGATCGGGTTTCTCGGCCATATCACGTATCCTCAAATGCGTTCGCTGCTGACAGCCGGCTGTGTCATCTTCAAACTGCTACGCTCCACGTACATGCAGTTCCTGGACCAGAAGCTCGTGGCGGCTACGGCGTCGGATGTGGTGGCCGTCTGCCAGCGCATGAGCATCGTGGAAGCTGACCTAACGATGCGTCTGGCTACATTATTCAAGACCTTCCTCGATCTGTACCACTCGTCAGCTTGGGGTACGACTTGGCAGGGCGAGGAACCTACCGCTTCAAGGTTCCCGCATCGTCTCGGTGCTGGAGTGACGTATGACTGCTTCGTCCGATGGAAGTCGGACAGCGCGGTGAAGCGCGTGTCACATCCACAGCAGCAACAAACAGTTAACCCTCCTACCGACGGCGCCGGAGAGGAGACGGACGCTCTCTTGTCTGGCACTTTGCCGGACTCGTTAGCTATCGATTGGACCTTCATGGACGACTTCGAATGGACCTGGAATTCTCCCGCCCTCGCCCCTCCCGTAACTCTGTGGCATGGCATGACTCGATGACATCTTGCCATTCCCGCAGGCGTTCGGCAGCTGAAGGCTTATGTTTCAATTTCATGGCCACATGTTTCTTATCGTCTTTTCTTCTGTTGGTTCGCTGGAGTTGTAGTGCACGACTTCACGCAAACTTCCTACGTGTAGTGATGGAAGCAGATCAAGCTCTAAAAACCTTTGCAATTCACACCGTTCATATAGACATAGTCAGTTATATAGAGAGCAATCAGTTGGCGCGGGTCTATGCCGTCTCTGGCATGTTCCCTTAATTAACCTATCAGTCCAGGAGTCTCACGGAGCGTGAACGTGCCCTTAATATACTCATATCGTACCATCCGAAACTATACCCCGGCAAACAGAGCACAATCTACCGCCGCCGGCCGCCCTTGCGCTTACCCTTCGACCAAGTAGTTTGCTACTTACTAGCTTGATACTCGAGGTCAGGCGAGCTTGCTTACCTTGCCCGCCTTCGTAGGACCCTCCGGAAATACCGGACTGGCGTCTTCCTTGGTACGACTGCTCTTCTCTCCGGGAAAGCGGGCAAGAGTGCAAAAGGGGAAAAGGGGCGAGTGAGAGGCCGAGGGACCAATGCCTAATATATGCCTGTTTGGATTCCGGGGGAGAACCTGACTGATACGCGGCGTTGCTGGAAATGTTGGACCGTGGCTACTCCTCCTATCAACCACCGTGGCCTACAAGATCCGGCAAGGCATGGATACTCTAGCTATCATGATAAATCTATCCAGGCTACGTAGGCAGATGGACTCGGGTCTGTCCTTACTTGTGGCCGGTCACTACTCCGGCCTCACCAAGGTAGTGCATAATTACGGGCAGGGCCTTGACCTGCGCATTCGTTGTTACATATCTTTTTATTATCCACAGTCCAGATCGCGGGGTATCGACCTCGTTCGGCTTTCTTTCCTTATACCTGTTCATGAGCATGATATATTTAAGCTGCGTCGTTAGTGATGAGGCGTTCCTTAATTCGCTAGGCATGGGCACTTGAGTTTGCTTCCCTCCAATGCTAAAAACATACCACCAAGTGCCTACTCCCGAACATAACGCAAACTATGTTTAGTCTATGTGCCGATATATCCATAAACCGGGTGATGTTAATAATGTACATCTACCTAACCCATCGACAGGCGTACGCACGTGAATGAGATGGAGATGGCGAATGGTTGACTCTTCTCTCCGCCAAACTATGAGGAAGGGGGGGGGGGGGGGGGGGGGGTGGGGGTGGTGAGAACGCAGCAGTGCGGGCTTGGAAGAAATAATAAACATTTGTTTTTTTTTTTTTAAAAAAAAAAAATTGCAACAAAGAAAGAA